>JANFCV010000049.1:3135000-3550992 GCA_024500475.1 Phthorimaea operculella
CTAAAATAAGAATGATCGAGTACATATTTTTCGAATTGTCATAATATTTTTATACATAGAATTTTATGTAATATATTAGGATATTATATTTGTATGTTGTAATACGTACGTTGAACGTGATCGGATGTGAAGGTCGTAGGTACAAGATCACGACGACGAGCACGGAATAATATATAGAATCTCAGTTAAGTAAGGCTAGTTATTTAATTAGTTAAATGTGCGAGTCCGACAAAAAGTCGTTGCTAGTTGACCAAATATGTGTAGAAATTGAAAGAGAGCCGCGCGCTATGCGCCCGCGCACCCACCACGCACCGCCCGCGCCCGCGACATAGACACACACTCCGCCGCGACGCAGCGACAACACCAACATCGTGCCTGCACATTTGGTAACCACCGACACTGAACATGGCAGCCTTCAGCGACGGCCGTGTTGGAGCGCTGTCCACCGAACCATCTGGAGTCAACCATCACAGCTTCGTGAGCAGCTATCTATGTCTACGGTTATACATCGCAAGTCCCATCGTCAAGACCACGGAATAAACCTGCCCGCTTGCCCGCTTCCTGGTCACACTTTGGCGGCAACTGCTCGTTTCTCCATAACTCCCGACGCACCGAGGACCTGGAGACAGCATCGGCTCGGCTGTCAGAGTTCGCCCGCTCCAGCCAGACTGCCTGCCGTATTGGACTTCACGATGACAACGCACCGCAAGACTACACGAACATCAGCTCACACCACGACCCCACACGATGCCAAGTCCTGTCTGATTTCATCACATCTCTCGACGTAGCTCCAATGCACCACTGCAGACAGGAATCCATCCACCCTCCCGAGAAGAAACAACGAAAAATCATCGCCTACCTACAGGACGCCGCACGCAGCCACAGAAACCGCAAAATGACAACTACGCCGCAACGCCGCACCGCGCGGCAACTCGCCGCACTGCATCGCAACTTCCGTACCGCATCGCGCGCACCGTAACATGCCGCACGCAACGCAACGTAACGCAGCGCAGCCTGACAAAATAAATGCATATGTACTACAGTCGCATCACTGCACACACTTCAAGCCTAGAAGAAATGGAATAAGGAATATCTACGGCACCTACATAATCGTCGCAAGATGTCATGAATTGTTTATCGTCGCACACGCACTGCACTTTCCTGACATAGAGCCCCATCCATTCGGATTTGCGTAGTCGGTCGTAATTTGTACGTACCTGCTGAGCTACAGCAAAAGGTGGCCAGTCAGTTGAAAATAAACTCGCCCGATCAGGAGCTTGAGTCATTTTCGCTCGTCCATGATCCAGGACTGGAGCAACAAGAAACTACGAGGATGCAACTTTCCCTCAGTTTTGTTTGAAATCATTTGAAGCAACGCGACACAAGGCAACGATAACAAGAAATATCATACGATTGAAGAAGGTCAATGTCACGACAACAAGCGAGAATTACAAGTCGGCGAAACACAGAATTACAGCAATATGCACGGTCAGCAATTCCAACGAAGACGACAGTCGGCAACTAGTCGAATCAGCGGTTCAGCACGTTCGTTCATCAAGCATTATCAAATCATAATACTAATTGTTTGCTATTTTTAGATAATATTGTAACTGTCCTGTATTTTTTTATGTGTCCATAATATTTCATGTAATTTTTTTTTTTCTCAAAGGGGGGTGTAATGTAGCGGAAGCTACAAGCTAGCATATATTCATGTAGGGAATTTAATCATATCGCAATTTCCTACGTGATTTGCGTCATTATTTTAGTTAGGTTAGTTAGTATATATAAGGTGTATTATATTATCAATAAATGTGCATTAACTAAGTAAACGTCGAGACCTTTACTACCACCACCAACGTCGTGCTTGCACATCCACCCAAATTACCGGGAGTAACGGAAAGGGTATAACAAGCCGAAAGGAGGTCAAGGTACTCATGAAACTGAACAACTTTCCCCATGGAACATGGGTCGAAACATGAAAAAAAAATTTGGACCTCCCATACAAAATTTCCGATCAGCTGATTGATTAAGTATGGGAGGCCCAATTTTTTTTTCATATTTCGACCCATGTTCCATGGGGAAAGTTGTTCAGTTTCATGAGTACCTTGGCCTCCTTTCGGCTTGTTATACCCTTTCTGTTACTCCCTGTATAATTTAGTTTACGCACTTAAGGCGTTCCGTTTTCCATACAAAAATTCAATGGAGTTATGTATGTAAAGGAGACAAAAGTCGGTTTAAAAAACTTGATGGGGAGTCCCGTGGGTATATAAGATTGTCGCAAAACACTAAAAAGAATTTTTAAATCATCAGATTTCCCCGTAAAAAGCGAGTCGCCACTTTACGAAAATAGATGGAGCTACTGCTGCAATAAATACGTTTAATTTTATTGTGCAGAAAATACTGATTATCTTTTAACTATAAGCAGTTTTGCGACAAATTTACGTGTGCCTTCATCATTCAGAATAAAGTTTCTTTAAAAAGAAACTCTACAGCTCATGTGTAACCCGACTGAAGTGCAGTTTTTCGTTTGTATGACGTAACGAACCACCTTAAGTAAAAAGAACGATTAATTTTAATTATCAAATCGTCAGAGTTGCCTCTAAATCAGAATCTGTTCTCATATAAAAATACTAGCCTTCCGCCCGCAGTTTCACTCGCGGTATTTATCTGTTTGGTCTAATAAAAATGTTTTAAATACATTGCATTTAAAATCCAAAATTTCGAAACAGATTGCATCAAAAATCAAGAACTGAAAGTGGATTTTGACTACTCGACAACAGATGGCGCCACTGCTTTAGGGATTGTAAAATCCCTTACCTTTATCTTTAAAATACGCCCTTTAAGTTAAAACGGGAACTTTCTTGTTCGAGGGGAGATAAAGGGCTATTGCACTGTATAAGTCCCTTTATCGTACCGGGAATCCTTTTTAAGTTTTATCGGCACGTACATTTTACCAACTTAGTTTTATTATATATAATGATTAAAATCGTCATCGTCGCTTCATTGCAGTCTGAAGTCACTTCATCGTCAATTTGCAGAGTTATCGCGAGCGTACTGCGTTCCCTGCTAGATATCGTCTTCTCGTTTGAATTTCTTTATTCTTTTGCTACACCTACATAGAATCTTCTAAGTCACCATAGCAAGGGGAAAGGTATAATTTATACCTACTTGATTGCAATAAAATGAACCGATTATTACAGGGGAGACAAAATAAGGTACTAGGCTCTTCTCTGCAAACAGCTGCACCCTGTCGCCGAATCTTTCATGCCCTAATCATAGGCTGTCCCAACATCACCGAGACCTGAGCGTGACGCGCCGGGACGACTGGTGCTCCGCTGATCGCCACCTGGAACTGTGGCTGACTGTATCACCGCCGCCGGCACCCGCCCGCTCCCACTGCTCGCCGGCTCACTCCGCTGCTGCCTCGCGCTGTTCATATAGTAACACTACTGATGCCTCTAAACGTAAAATACACATTGCCTGCGTATATTTTCCCCATAGTGATAACCACTACAATTCGTTGCAACGTTTCTTTGATAACGCCGCTATTTTAATGTTAAGTAATCCTGATGACATTTTTGTATTTTTGGGCGATTTTAACGTGACCTTTGCTTCTTGGAGTCCTGACACAAATTCAAATTGCTTAACCCTTGATGCAAGCGATAATAATATTGTTTGTTTGCTTTCGGACTTTATGGCTTCGACTGACTTGCTACAATATAATTACTGTAAAAATATTAATAATCGTATTCTTGACTTAGTTCTGACAAACACTACCTGCAGTTTAAACGCTTGCCAATCTCCTCTTGTAGCTGAAGACCCCCAGCATGTAGCATTACAATTGTCGTTAGATCTTAATGCTTCGAAATATATTGCTCAACTTAAAAATAATCTAATAAAAAAACCTATTTTCCGTTCTGGTGATTATGAACAAATACGGAAAGGGTTATCAGAAACTGACTGGTCAATTATGAATACTCTAAGCACTGAAGATTCAGTTATGTTTTTATATTCTGTAATTAATAATTTAATTTTGAAATTCATTCCCCATAAATGCATTAATAGTAATACTAGTTATCCACCCTGGTTTTCTCGTAATTTAATTAAGCTTAGGCGTAATAAATTATCCATTCATAAAAGATGGAAAATCTATGGAAACCCATTAGACTTGGCCGAGTTCAAATATTTACGTAAAAGAGAAAATTCAATGGAATCCGAATGTTATAACAGTTTTATCTCTCTTGCTGAGGATAAAATATTTACTTGTCCAACATATTTTTGGTCTTTTATGAACTCTAAATTTCCAGTAAATAGCATACCTGATCAAATGTCGTATGAGGGTCATACATCTAGCGATGGCCAAAGTATCAGTAACCTCTTTAATGAGTACTTTAACTCAGTTTTTGACAACAACCTAAATGGAACAATTGTTGCTAATAATATGCCCGCAGTAGATAGTTTAATTGATTTATCAACAGTCGAAATCACAGAGGATATGGTCTGTAGGCTTTTAAAACAAGTGGACATTAAAAAAGGTAGTGGTACTGATTTAATACATCCTATTTTCATAAGAACTTGCGCCGTAGAACTGGCCCTACCCATTACTACAATATTTAAGAAGTCACTTTCTGAAGGTCATTTTCCCTCTGTGTGGAAAAATGTGTTGATTACGCCTATTTACAAAAGTGGCGATGTATCATTAGTTACAAACTATAGACCAATTAGTAAACTTAACATATTTGGTAAGGTTTTTGAAAAGATAATTACAAAATCTATTACTTCAGCGGTTATCCAACACGTATCTATTAATCAGCATGGTTTCTACCAGGGACGTAGTGTAGACACTAATCTGCTAACTTTCACCGATTTTATTTTAAATAGGATTAGTGAGGGGTGGCAGGTGGATGCCGTGTATACCGATTTCTCTAAATGTTTTGACAAAATTAATCATTATAATCTAATTATTAAGCTACAGAGACTCGGTATACACGGCGACCTTCTCAGGTGGATTCAATCATATTTAAATAATCGTAGCCAGGCCGTTGCGTTAAAAGGTTATACCTCCAAATTTCTTCCTGTACCCTCTGGGGTCCCTCAAGGGTCACATTTGGGTCCCCTTCTTTTTATATTATATGTAAATGATATGTCAACTTGCTTTGCTGACTCACAACATCTTGTTTATGCTGATGATACAAAGATCTATAGAGCTGTATCATCTGAGGCTGATTGCGAGGCATTACAATCGGATTTAGACAACTTTTATAAATATTGTACTGAAAATTATTTAAGTTTAAATCTTGATAAATGCTTTGTAATAAGTTTCACCCGTAAGCAAAATTATATTGAGTATGATTATAAATTTTCCGGTGGTTTAATAAAGCGTGTTACATCTATACGGGACCTAGGCGTAACTTTGGACTCCCAACTAACCTTTATTACACATATAAATAATATTTGTAAACGAGCGTACAAAAACCTTGGTATGATTCTTCGCATGGGTAAACCTTTTAAACGTCCTGATACATATAAAATATTGTATTATTCATTTGTTAGAAGTATTCTGGAGTTTGGCAGTATTGTGTGGACTCCACAATATCAAACTCACATTGACCGCTTAGAGAGGATACAAAATATTTTTCTAAAATCACTTTCGTATAGAACTCATACTTATTATGATAATGCCACAGCCTCTAGAACTCATTTCAAAATACCCTCCTTCTCTAGTCGGAGACTTTATTTAGATTTGATTTTCTTTTTCAAGTTACTTAAGGGTGTGATAAATTGTCCAAACCTCTTACAAAACATTGACTTTTATATTCCAAAATATTCTCTTCACAGACATGCTAATAAGTCGTAATAGTTTGTAATTTCTAGTTAATTCAGTATTTACAATGCAGCTGATAAGATTTGAAGAATCTTCGCTTTGATTTTTTAGGTTCTTAGTAGATTTTTCTTGTAATCGTTTTGTTTTGTTGTCGGGTCAGATGTTTTAAAGAATCTACGTTCTGATTGTTTCATACAAACCTTATAGTATTCGCATCTAATCATAACTTAGGGAAATTTGGTCTAATCAGTGTCGTTAGATAGGTTAAATTTTATCTTAGTGGTTAAGAGTAGGTAGGTTAACCTTTAATCCCACTATTCCTATCTTTTTATCCATCTACCATGTCATATATGACTTTAGTAACAAAATTAATGTAGCTTCAATTAAAATAATTTATTTTAATTATATTGCTATGCGACTAAGGATAAAAGTTCCTGGGTTAAAACATACTATGTATATATTGCTATGTATCTACTTACTTATTGTTTGGCTTTGCTCATCAGTGGACAGGTTTTTAATTCTTAACTACAATGGTCGCTGAGCGATTAAGGATTTACTTGATAAAGTTTTTGTGTTTGAAGATACAGAGAGGCTCGACGTAAGGGGAAAACGACGCCCCGTCCACAATTCGATATTGGTTAGATATCTACTTACCTTCTGCTTTTGCTCGGCTATGCCCAGCAGTGAACAAACATTTATTTACAGCAATATCTTTGTCATACAAACAAAGCTGTCTTCAAAATGGAAATGTGTCCAGCAGTGGACAAACATTTATTACAATAATATTTTTGTTATCTTCAGAATGGAATGTGTCCGGCAGTGGACAACATCTATCTACAACAATATTATTTTATGGTACTTGCTATATAATAATAATTGCTATAATTATAATTAGAATACATAAATTTGTTTCTTCCCGTCTACCAACTCCGCATCATTTGCAGACGTGCTCGTGCTTGTTATCTTTGTGGAGCAACCTGTATCTACATTTCGCAGTGGCGTGGTCAACCGGTTTTTGTTTATCTGTACCGGTACTGGCGGGTTATGCGAGCGCCCGAGCTCGATACGATTTGCGATTTGTAATTAATTTTTGTATGTATTTGATGATGATGATGATGATGGAATCCTGTTATCCCTCACTAGGGACATAGGGCTGTCAGAAGAATTCTCCACTTCTCTCGATCTTGGGCGACATCCTCCAGCTCCTTCCAGCCAAGTCCAGTGGATGCAGCCTCCTTGTCCACTGAGCGCCGCCACGTTGTTCGAGGGCGGCCGGGCCTTCTTTTGCCAGAGGACTGCCAGACGAAACCTTGCTTAGCGATGTGGGTTTCGGGCTTTCGAAGCACATGCCCAATCCAGCGCCACTTCCGCAATCGGATCTCTTTCTCGACTGGTTTTTAATCAGTCAGTTCCCAAAGTTTGGTATTGCTGATGGTTCGTGGCCAGTGTATTCCCAGAATGCGTCTTAGACATTTATTTATGAAGACCTGGAGCCTACTACTGATTTCATTTTTGACGAGCCATGTTTCGCACCCATACAAGAGGACCGACTTCACGTTAGAGTTGAAGATTCTAATTTTAGTGCGTCGTGTGATTACTGATGAGGTCCAGACTGGTTTCAACTGCGCAAAAGCAGCTCTTGCTTTATTAATTCGTGCTTCTACGTCAGCTTCTGCACCTCCTTGAGGGTCAACCACGCTTCCCAGATAAGTAAACCGCTGAACTTGCTCTATGTTCTCACCATTTACACTGATTGGTGCCGAATCATTGGTGTTGAGGCGCATGTCTTTCGTCTTGGAACTGTTAATGCGCAAGCCTTCTTCAGCAGCAAACGCGGCAAGATCATTTACCTTGGACTCTAGGTGTTCGCGGGAAGTAGCAAACAAGCATAGATCGTCAGCAAAATCGATGTCTTCGAGACATTTACCATTTACCCAAGGTAAGCCTCGGGTTTCGGTACAGCTTGTTACTCGTGTCATCACATCGTCCAAGATAATAAGAAAGAGCAGCGGGGACAGCAAGCAGCCCTGTTTAACTCCGGCCGTAACTGGTATAGGTTCAGTGAGTTCGCCCATGTGCATTACTTTACAGGAGGATCCCGCATAAAGGCTCTTGATGATGTTAATGATCTTGCTCGGTACACCTCTCTTCCTTAGCACACGCCATATGCTGGACCACTTCACCCGGTCGAACGCTTTCTCGAAATCGACAAACAGAGCAAAGAGTTCCCCACGCATTTCGTTGCATTGTTCCAAAATCATCCTCAGTACGTTGATTTGGTCTATACAAGAGCGCCCTGCTCTAAATCCACTCTGTTCGTCTCTAAGCTTAGCGACTATGGTAGCCGTCATTCTGTTTAACAGGACTTTGCACAGAACTTTGGAGCAAACTGGCAGTTAATTAATTCCCCGCCAATTGGAGCATTGAGTTAAATCACCTTTTTTTGGCAGCTTGATTAGGATACCCTCCTTCCAACTTTCTGGTACGTGTTCTTCCTCCCAGATTGCGGTAAAAAGAGGTAGAAGTATATCCGCTACCGCATCTACGTTGGCTTTCAACGCCTCAATCGGGATGCCATCGTTTCCCGGAGCCTTCCCACTTTTGAGGGATTTTAGGGCCTTTACAATTTCAGTCTTTTCTGGTGGTGCTATGCTAATGTCCAAGGTCTCTATACTAGGAGTATTAGGTGTTTCTCTCTCATCTTCGACCTCAACCACCGAGTGAAAGACCTCCGAGAAGTGTTCATGCCAACGCTTTAGTTGTTCTTCTATGGTAGTCAGAAGTTTGCCCTCCTTGTTCTTAATGGGGCGAGTTGGTGGTGGTTTGTTACACAACTCCCTTCCAGCACGATAGAGTTCACGGGTGTTTCCATTCCTGGCTGCGTTTTCCGCTCTCTGGGCTATTTTGAGCTGCTCTAGATCGTTTGTCTTTTTTAGCACTACGTTTAATTTCACTTTCGCATAAGAAATATTCGTATGCCAAGCCCTCCTTAACACTTTGATCTTTTGCACAATTCAACTTCTCTTTAATGGATTTTCTGTGTAAGATCTTGTTCCACGTATCCGTTGAGACCCAGTTCTTGCGCACAGTGTTGTTGTAGCCCAGTGTGATTTCGCAACATTTTTGAAAAGTCGTTTTGACATGACCCCATTCTTCTTCCACCGAACCATCTTCAGTCCTTTGCGAGTGGTACATGTTATGAAGGCTAACGCTAAGCTTATGTTTTGTATCTTCATTTTGTAGCTTAGAAGTATCAAACCGTCTTGATGTTTTGTTTGATTTTCTCTGTGTCTTTGCTATTTTTAAACTTATTTTAGCCACTATAAGGTGATGGTCGCTGTTCACGTCAGCCCCTCTTCGATTTCGTACATCCAGCAGGGAATGTCTCCACTTCCTACTGATCATAACATGGTCTATCTGATTTTCTGTTTTTCTGTCAGGGGACACCCACGATACTTTGTGACAATCTTTGTGTGGAAAAATAGAGCCTCCTATCACCATATCGTATTGACAACAGTAATCCACCAACATATTGCCATTATCAGTTCGGTTTCCTAGCGCATGTCTGCCTACCCATTGTTCTATGCCTTGGTTGCTGTTTCCGATCTGAGCATTAAAGTCCCCCATACAGATAATTATATCGCCTTTTGCTATGGTCTGCATTGTTGCATTAAGCTGGTCATAAAATGCTTCTTTTTTGTCAGGGTCCGCTGAATTGGTTGGTGCATAGCATTGCACTATGGTAATAGATCTCACTCGAGATTTAAAACGTGCAGTTATTATTCTGTCTGACACGGGCTTCCAATTGAGGAGACTATTTCGTGCTTTTTTGCTGAGTAGGATGCCTACACCGTATTCATGCTTGTCTTTTTGCCCTGAGTATAGCAAGGTATGGTCTTCAACTTGGCGTTCTCCGAACTCCTTCCAACGTGTTTCAGATATGCCCATTATGTCCATTTTGTAGTCGCGCATATACTTTATCACTTGGTGAACTCTGCTTTCCTCTTTCATTGTTCGAACATTCCAACATCCTATCAGTGTCCGTGTTTTCGCGCCAAAAGTCATTTGTTTAGTATCGATCCGGTTTTTTCTTCTTTGAGTTTCTGTAAAAGTTAGATTTCGGGTATACAGGTTATTAGCCCATAGTACCCTAGGCGGCTAGCAGGGCTGCTACTTCAAAGCGTGCCGTCACACTCGGTTTGCTCTCAGAGTGCCTTCTCCTATCGTTCTTTTAGGAAGCATTTATACTCCCAAGGTTTACGATAACCTCTTCCAGCCTCAGCCAGGTGTGTGGTTATACCGCCACTGCTCGGTCGCCAGAGCCTCGTCAGTTGTCTAGCAGGGAGCACCACGGCAGCCGCTTGGTCGCCGCCGCCATCCGGCGCGAGCAGTTGAGGTTGACTATTGGGTCGGATGAGATGTTCTTTTAAATCCGTTCTCCCCTTACTCCCCAAATGTATTTAGTTGGTAGGTACTTAGATTAGTTTAGTTTATTTAAGTTTTATAAGATATTAGTTTATTTAAGTTCATAGTTTTATGAGGATTGTGCAGCACCAACACAAACCAATTAGGTTTAATGGTGTGAAGATATTTTAGTTTATGTTTCTGCCTTGTATTATGTTATAAATAAATAAATAAATAATATATCATAGTTAAGTAGAATCTCACCACCCCAAATCTGCCCGCGGGTATCGTAAGAGGCGATAAAGGGCTTCCGGGAGGTGGGCAGCAGCGCCTCCCGTGTTGACAACATAGTCCACATACGCAAACTGCGGTCACCAACCCGCCTGCCCAGCGTGGTGACTATGGGCAAAACCCCCCATGGACAGGACGAGAAAAAACTGGCCCCTAGTTCCCGGCCGCCTTACTACCCCGGGCTACGGTAGCGGCCCGGGTAATGGTAGGGCAGGGGGTGCGAAGAATCCCCGGGCTACGGACTACGGCTGCCATAGACTGACCCTGGCGACGTATAACGGACGCAGTCTGCGGCTGGACGAAAGTCTCCAAATCCTTGAGGTAGAATTAGATAAGATACGGTGGCATGTTCTGGGATTGTCAGAAATCCGAAGAGAGGGGGAGGACACGATAACCCTAGAATCAGGTCACCTATTCTACTTCAGGGAAGGGAGCGCACAATCCCAGGGTGGCGTAGGGTTCCTTGTCAATAAAGCTCTCTGTGACAACGTGGAGGAGATCAGCAGCGTCTCGAACAGGGTAGCGTACCTCGTACTGAAGTTGACCGAGAGGTACTCTCTTAAGGTCGTACAGGTATATGCGCCGACTTCGAGCAGCTCAGATGAAGAGGTGGAGGCCCTATACGACGACGTGTCGAAAGCCATACACCAAACCACTAAGACCCACTTCACTGTTGTCATGGGGGACTTCAACGCTAAAGTGGGACAGGAGCACGGCGAATCAAGCTTGGGACCACATGGCTACGGGAGCAGAAACCAGAGGCGCCAAATGCTAGTCAACTTTCTTAGCAGGCAGGGGCTGTTCTGTATGAACACCTTTTATCAGAAAAAGCCCCAACGGAAGTGGACCTGGAAGAGCCCTGACGGCAGGACAAAGAACGAGATCGACTTCATCATGACGGATAAACGGCATATATTTAGGGATGTCTCAGTGATCAGTAGGTTCAATACCGGAAGTGATCACCGACTAGTAAGAGGCACCCTAAATATCAACTTCAAGCTAGAAAGAAACCGCATGGTGAAGCAAGTTCTCCGTCCCAATCTGCCCCAAGCCGGACATGAGGAGTTCCAACTTGAACTGAAAAATCGATTCGCTGCCCTGGGGACCCCGGCAAACGTTGACGAGGACCTAGAGAGCATAGTCGGGGCTATTCGCGAAGTGGGGACGAAGCATTTTCGTAAAAGGCGAACAGACAAGAAGTCCAAACTTACAAGCGAGGCCCTGGAACTGATGCGAATTAGACGGGAAACACCAGAGGATGCATTGCCAGATCCCCAGTCACTTAACAAAAAGATCCGAAGTATGGTAAGACGCGACCTCCGAAGCTATAACACTCGACTCGTAAAGGAGGCGATTGAGAAAACCCGAGGGTCGAAAGTTTTTACGAAGACACTGGGAAGGAGTCATCTGGCAAAGCTAACTACCTCGAATGGTGTAACTGTCACATCGGTTCCAGAGATTCTCGCTGAAATTGAGGACTTCTATGGAAATCTGTATGCCTCACATGCGAAAAAGCCTCCACCTGATGCGACCCCAGACCCAAGAGCTCCTCTCTCCCGCCACTTTACAGAAGATCTCCCGGACGTTGATATAGACGAAATCGCGGCGGCTCTCAGACAGCTTAAGAATGGGAAGGCTCCCGGGGAAGACGGAGTGGCCTCTGAGCTACTTAAGGCCGGTGGAAAACCTGTCCTCGAGGAGCTGAAAAGGCTTTTCAACTCTGTAATAGCCAATGGGACAACCCCGAAGGCGTGGAGCAGAGGTGTAGTGGCATTGTTTTTCAAAAAAGGAGACAAAACGCTTCTCAAAAACTATAGGCCGATCACACTTCTGAGCCACGTCTATGTTCTCGAGAGTCGTCACGAATCGTCTGGCATCAAGATTTGACGCCTTTCAGCCACCGGAACAGGCCGGGTTTCGTAAGGGCTTCAGTACCGTAGATCACATCCATACTGTAAGGCAGGTTATACAGAAGACAGAGGAGTACAACAACCATTCACTGTGTATGGCTGTTCCGTAGTTTAAGTAATGCGTATCTAGCACAATACAACTAGCACCAACTGTCCAAATTCTTTTTGTTTAATATTTGAAGAAAGTGAATTTCTCTATAAATCCTAATGCCGCGTGCATCGAAACGCGCGCGCGCCGCCATCTTGTGACCTGTCAATTGGTCATAAAATCAGTCGCCCTCAAGTCTTCCAACCGACCGGAAGCAAAATCGCAAAATAGGCAATTCGCGAGTGCCAAACCAAAAGGAACCCCCGCATAAGTGTTCGAACTATTCCAAAAAGCCGTTGAGCGGCGATCAGCGTACATTTGGGAGTTGAAACCTGGCCAGGGAAGAGCTACTTCAAGGCGGGCATCAGGTGAGTGAAATTCACTATAACAACTAAACTCCCAATCATTTTTTTTTTTTTTTTTTTTTTATTTATGATGGGCTTACTCTTGACCCCAATCTCACCCTAGAGCAGAGATGGGATCTACGGTGGAGCGAGCTTGCCCAGAAGATGCCCATTCACTCTAGACTTAAAGAGATTCAGGTTATATGCACTCGGAAATACAGACGCAGGCAGGGAATTCCATTCTTTAGCCGTGCGCATAATGAAAGATGATTTGAAGCGCTTAGTGCGTAATGTGGGTATATCAACTAAGAACGGATGGTAGCCGGCCGTGCGTCTGGATGTCCGATAGAAGAAAGGAGAGCACGGGAAACCCTGAATTCTCAAAGCCACGGAGACGCTTACAGCAAACGTCATCGCGAACATACACACAGACCCCTGCACGCTTCTTAAACTTGTGCTCAAGAGTGTAACCAGGGTAGTTGAGGTATGCCACGTCCAACGGTGTTGCTATCTGCGTCTCCGTTAAGAAAAATAAGTGCGGCTTCTCGGTCTCCAGGTGGTGATGGACCGGGTCTAGGTTTGTGTGTAGATCATTTGGCCCTTTCGAACCGGATTTAGGTTCGAACAGTTTGTGCTGGGTTCTTTGTGCTATTTCTAACTATTTTCGGTAGTTTTCATTGCTACCAAACGCGGTACCTACCGCCACTTTCATAACTTGCATCCAAGTTTTTAGGCAATTTGCGTTATTATTTTTCGATAATACCATTGCGTACAGTGATTTTCTAACCTAAACTAACGATATCCACCGAAATTTTCACGGAATTATTCGTATTTCAAGTTTTCATTTCATAAATTTTATTTTTCAAACCACGCGTCCACGCGCCATTCTTTCGGTCGGTTAAGGCGAGGTGCGCTCAAATCGTGATCGGTGTCCGTGTACTGCGTAGGTACATGACATTGCTTTGTTTCAAATAGTATTTCGTACTAGTGATCCCTTTAGTATTTCGTATTAAGGGGAGGTCGGTTTTGTATTTCGTATGAAACCCGACTTATGCAATTTGTACTTCGTACAAATTTCAGTTTCAGTGAATCTGTATTTAGTTCAATTCTCATTTGCGGTTTGTATTTCGTACGACCCATATTATTATCAGAATTTGTATTTCGTACAATTCTCATTTTGCGGTTTGTATTTCGTACTAAACCCTCAATCGGCATTCTGTATTTCGTACAAATTTGCCTCTCATTTTCCTTTGCGATCCTCATATTACGTATAGGATCCCCTTAAGAGGTTTGTATTACGTACAAAATTCAATCTAACCAATTTTGCAATTCATATAAAAATCACCTTACTCGCGGTTGCGGCATAACATGCGTGCATCGCCTTAAGTGATTTGCAGAACACATAAATTTGATCTGAACCCTTTTGCATTTTGTGTAAAATTTACATCATTTAGTAGCTGCTGCATTGTGTGCATGCATCACCTTAAGTAGTTTCACTGCAAACATAAACCTCGTTTTTTTTTTTACTTTCGCATTTTCGTGCATACATACTTCATTTGGATCAACTAATTTCAAGCGGAGTCGCAATATCATCGCAATATCAATCGCCTTAACAGTTTGGCAGTTATTCCATTTCATACATTGCAAACATTTTAGCAATGCAAGTACCTATTTAGTACCTATGGGCACAAAGTAGGTATTGACTGGCGCGTCAAGATTTTCTGTGGGTTCTCTATTTTGTGTTTGGGTATCCATACCTTAACCCGTATATACCTACATTCCGTGGGTTCTCTATTCGTGCTTGGGTATCCATACCTACATTCCGGGTTTAACCCAATTCAAATCAGATAGTAGTTACTCCCGTAACCCTTTAACCTACCTTGTACCTACTATCTATTAATTCAAATTAAATTTATTGCATGTCATTGCCTATCGGTATTTAACATAAATATTTTATTAACATAACTAAAAACATACATTTTAAAATAACTGACCTACACAAATAAATTGTTTTGCAGTTTGCAAGCGACATACCAAATTAATTAGGTTTTACAGTTTATACCAAATTAATTAAGTTTTAAAGTTTATTCCTTGACAATGGAACTTGAACAGTTAAATTTTGAAAGAGATTTAGCCATAAATAGCTTGAAGCGTATGGTAGATTGTATAAAAAATGAATCGGAATTCCGCGTACGGACAAAGGAATTGGCATCAGTAAAGAAAACATTTTTTCAAGTACAGTTAAAAATAGAAAAATCTTTAGCTAAAGAATCAAAGTTCAATAAAGAAGAACAGTTCGAAATTAGAAACTCTTAGTTACCTTATACTATCAAGTTCAAGTGGCCTTGGATTCCTTGAAGGAAAATCAACGCAAGTTGAGCGCGGCAACTATTAACCTATCGCAGCACTGTAGCGGTCACGGATCCCTCGATGGGAACGGAACCGGTTCTCATATTCGTTTACCTAAAATTACATTACAAACATTTGACGGTAAATTAACCGAATGGCATGCGTATTACGACTTATTTAAATCAATTGTTCACAACAATAAATCATTGTCGTACGTTGAACGTTTTCGTTATTTGTTGTCGTCATTAAAAGGAGAACCTTTCAACTTAGTAAAAACAATTCCTATTACAGATGATAATTATAATGATGCCTTGCAATTCTTAATATCTCGCTATCAGAATGAGCGTATCATTGCGACCAAACACTTAGACAAAGTTTTGGATCTGGAACCAATGAACGATAAAAACATTAAACATAGCTTACGTAACATTTTGAATGTATACACGCGCTTTGAGTGCTTTAGGCATTAAAGTGCAGCACTGGGGTTTTATTCTTTTGAACATTTTGCTACGCAAACTTACACCAAGTATTCGTAAACGTTTTGAATTATCATTAAATTCATCTAGTGAAATTCCTGAACTTTCCGAATTACTCGACTTTGGAAAAAAGTTGACAGCCATTGAAATCAAGTCTTCAACACGACCTACCGTGGGTTCCGGCGCTTCTGCGAGCAAACCTGCCGGTGTTAATATAAACCCAGGCACTAGCTTTCCGTCTCGTCAAGCACAATTTTCGCGTCAAGCGTTAATGCGTTCACAATCGGATGCTCAGTATAGCCGTCAGTATGAGCCATCAGCTCCGCGATTTCCTCGTACTATGAGCGTTCATGCTGCCACTGCAGCTGGCTTCTATAAACAAGTTAAATGCGTTTTTTGCAAAAATAATACACATCCATTAACCTTCCTATACCCGCGCTTTGGTCTGTGAGACCGACAGAATATTTTTAGGAATTTATCTTATAACACAAAAACGATACCGAGTCGAGACTTTTGCTAGCTGCCAGATTTGTGGATAGTTTTATGTCAGTAGTCACCACGCGCTTGTGGGGAACTTATGTGTGCGCATACTAGGCGCCAATCGGTCCGTGAGACCGACGCGGGTAAAGGTGTAACTTTTGGGGTAAGTATAAACTTTTTATTTACATTGTTTACTCGTTTTTTCTTTGAGTTATTTATTGTGTATAAATATCTTAACCTATATTATTATTTTACAGTTTATATTCTACTCCGGAATAGAAGAATTTGTTGGAAGAATACAGCTCTGAGCGCCCCCGACCCCCAGGACGTGGAAACACCAGGCCAGCTACGCGAAGAGCCACCCACGGGTCCGTTGGATGTGGTCGGCACCACTTAGGGTTCACCTCACCTCAGGGGGAGAAGCCGGAGCACCAACGGGCTCCAAGACAAGAGAGCGCACGAGCAGCCGTCCTAGAAGAGGACAGAAAGGTCCTGAACAGCGCAATCAGGACCCTTACTGAGGTCCAGGCCGTGCTCCGCATGGAGGCGGACGCGACCTCAATCGTCGAAAAGAGCCTCCAGCGCCTGATCTGTTCATACGGCGGGGTCATGGCCGCCAGGGGCGAACCGGAGGCTCTGGGACCCAGATAGGGTGGTGCTGCCTAGCACAGCCTGACGTAGCCAATAGTGGCCATCACCTGACCACATCTACAACTCCACGTCGAGTAGTTAGGATCGTGGGCACAATCCCAGAAACGCCCGGCTACCACCGCTTACTCGATATGACCGCTACCTCGGGACCGCCTCGCGAAGAGGATGAGGCAGCCAACTACCGAACACGACTCTCCAGATGTAACGAGCCGCCGCTGGATGACGGACACTAGCTGGGCCTCCCCCAAAGGGGAATCACCCGGCTGGTTCGACCTCGCCGCAGCGTGAAGTTTTTCCTGGACTACTGAACCAGACAACCATGTCACTCACCAGAGTGACCACCCATCGCCCCACCTGTTGTCGCAGGTGGCATCCGACACCACGTTAGAGAGGCCATTGCCACGTGAACGTCTCCAACGTCGCAAACGGCCGTCGAGAAGGACTCCATGACGACGAAAAACACGGTATAACTGTGCCACTTGCAAAAAATACTTTTGTTGGGAACATGCTATTATGGTATGTCCTGAATGTTATGGTGAGACTGAAAACTGTGTCAGTCTGTGATTTTGTATTGGTACTATAAGTGTTTTATGAAATTTAGAGGTTTATTTTTCTTTTTTAGATGAATGAAACGTTTTGGATCTGTTTTTGTAGTACATACGAAAAAACTCTGAGCATTTTGTATAAAACGGATAGTCTAATAAATAATTAAAAACAAAGTGATTATATGATATATATTTTTTCATTATATCCTTTACTTTTAATGTCCAACTTTATTTATATTGGCTTTCTTAGAAAAATTGTATGAATCGAGGTTTTAAACTTTCGGTCTGTGAGACCGTGCGCGGGTATAGGTGTCACAAATATTGGCGCGGGTATACGAAGGTTAAACAAATGTGAAAACTTTTCTAAATTGACCATACCTGAGCGTAAATGGTTTGTGTCTGAAAATGGCATTTGCATGAACTGTCTTCAAGGTCATGACACTTCTTCGTGCAAATCGCGTCACAACTGTCGAACGTGCTCTCAGAGGCACCATACTTCTTTACATGAAAATGTGACCGTTCATAATGTTACGTTAGCGTCACCTAATTCTTTCTCAGAATCACAAATCTCTTCCCCTGAGTCTCTCTCAGAAGCGGAAAAACCGTCTCTTACGACACTTGGCATTTCCAAAAATATTAAGAAAAAGGACTGCACAGTTCTTTTATGCACTGCCTTAGTAAATGTACGACCTACTCAGTTAGGACCCTACGTTCCGCGTTTGATACGCACTCTCGTGGACCCAGGCTCTCAGGCTACACTCATTTCTGAATCCTGTGTTCAGCGTCTTGGCTTATCCGTTTTTATAATGACAAAATTGATAGCATTACTATCACTGGTCTCGGTGATAAAAATGAAAAACCTAACGGATAAACAATTTGTGAGGTTACACCTTACAACAAACCGGAACCTAAAATTCTTGTAGAGGCTCTCATTATGCCGAAAATATCAAATTATTTGCCGAACATTCCTGACTCTTACCGGGATGTCTCGCATCTTAAGAATCTTCCTCTAGCGGACCCAGAATTGCGTTCTGCACGTCCCGTGGAACTTCTTTTAGGATCAGACTACACTGATTCCATTTTCAACACTAACATTATTAAAGGCCCCAGGGTACCCCTGTGGCAATCGATAGCGTCTTTGGCTACCTACTCAATGGTAAAATTGAAGGTAATCTTACATCACGAGTATGCATGAAGATTAGTACAAGCCAATTGGACAAAAATATTCAGAGATTTTGGGATATTGAAAACGCACCCGAAGATGAGAGAACCTTGACTAAAGATGAAGCTCTTTGTGAATCCATTTTCGTGGAAACTCATAAACGTGCTGACAATGGAAAATACGTCGTATCTCTTCCTTTTAAAAAAGATGCACCTCCTTTAGGTGATTCTCGGAATATTGCTCTTTCACGTTTATACAAACTGGAGAAAAGACTTGCACGTGATCCTGCTTTACAAGCAGAGTATAGCAAATGTCTCCAAGAGTATTTAGGCTTGGGACATATGGAGCCTGTTCCCATAGCGGACAGTGATAACCCTTCTTATTACGCGCCTCATCATTGTGTGGTGAGAAAACAAGCCGTTACTACTAAAGTTAGGATGGTAGGCGATTTCTCATGTAAGACTACGTCGGGTCGTTCTCTCAACGATAACCTTCTTACGGGTCAGAAGTTACATCAAGATATCACAGAAGTGCTTTTGAAGTTTCGACTACATAAGATCGTTTTTACTTCCGACATAAAAATGATGTATCGTTTTATAGATCTCTGTCAAGAACATCGTGATTTTCAAAGAATCCTATGGAGATTCTCTCCTCTCGATCCTGTTCAAGAGTATCGTTTCACCACCGTTAGTTTCGGTGTTGCTTCTGCGCCATTTCTGGCCTTACGAACACTTCGTCAGTTGGCGATTGACGAAGCAGCTTCTTTCCCTTGCTTCGCAAGTGCTTCTCAATGATGTCTTCGTTGATGACATTGTCACTGGAACTAATTCCATCGAAAATGCTCTTATCCTTCAAAAGGAACTTACAGAGATCTGCAAGGCTGGTACTTTTGAACTACGCAAATGGACAAGTAACAGTCCAGAATTTTTATCTTCTTTAAACAATGACGAATCCAATCACGATGATGCTCACATCCTATCAGCGCTCGATAATGATACTTCAGTCAAAGTTCTCGGCTTGAAGTGGAATCCAAAAACAGATACTTTTACTTACCAAACAGAGACACCTGGCAATGAATGCACAAAACGCATCATGCTGTCAGAAATTTCTAAGATTTACGATCCTCTGGGATTTCTAAGCCATATCACTTTGTTTGTCAAGCACTTAATCCAACTTCTATGGGTTTCTGGTACCGACTGGGATGCTAGTCCACCAGTAGGTATTCGTGATCTCTGGCTGAGATTTGCAGAGGAACTTTCTCAGCTGGAAAGTATAAAATTACCTCGTCACGTGCTTCCTTGTACTCACGATGTACAATTGCATGGTTTTTCCGACGCATCTGAAAAGGCTTACTCTGCCTGCGTCTATATTCGCGTAATAAACTCAGAAGGTGTCATTTCTACTCAACTTTTACTCGCAAAAACCAAGGTAGCACCATTGAAACGTCTTAGTTTACCTAGGCTAGAGCTTTGTGGGGCATTACTCCTCTCTAAGTTGATTCAAAAAATCTTAAACGCTTACGGCAATTTGCACCAGTACGTAATACATTTTTATTCTCACGCGCAGCAAATATTCTATTATTACAGTAGGTATATTATTCTTGCCCAAAATATACTAATGTTACACATTTTTTTCCGAATTGATACACAAAATATCTAATATGAATCTTAAAATCGTACCTATATTTTAAACAGTTTTGTGCAACGTTTATATTACTTAAATAATTATTATTGAAGAACTTATAATGTCTTTCGTACTTCATTTATTCTGAAAAAGCATTAAAATTACTTCTAAAACAATTCGCGCGCTTGTGGCGCGTTGCTCTCTTGCTTCTTCGCGACTTATTAGTGCAATAATAATAAAAAACCGCCCAAGAGCTTGTCAGACATGATCAAAAATAGGATTTCGTAGTCATCGTTTAAAAATTTTCAGGTTTTCTGAGTTATTTCGTGTTGAGAACTAACATTGTTTTAAAAAAATTTGTAACTAATACTTTAGAAGTCACAGTTGGAACAAATTATGGATCAAAAATATGGCCCCTATTAAAAGCAAATATCTCGAGACAGAAACATTTTAGAGACTTTTTTTCAAAAAATCTCCCCTCAGTTTTAGAAGATCTATTCAACGATACCCTACTCAATATTAAAAGCGAAAAAATATGTTTTTCGCTTACTTTTCACGTATATGGGAGGGGGTTCAAAAAATATTTAATTCAATTTTTTCATCACGATCTATCTTCACACCAAATTTGATGTCGATCGGTCCAAAACTTAATTATGTGGGCGAATCACATAGAATATAGATAGACAGACCGAAATAGTAAAGGTTTCTAGTACGAAATCCTAAAAAACTGAACTCATTATGTGTAATGATAAATAAAACATTGTAATAGTAAACACTTTTGTTATAATTTTGTTTTATTTTTGAATAAAACTGATTAGTACAATAGTACAAAATAGCTTAGCATTTCACTTTATCCTACTAATATTATAAAGGCGGATGTTTGTGTGTGTGTTTGTTACGACATCACGCAAAAACGGCTGATTAGATTGACATGAAACTTTGCAGAAATATAAAAAGGCATTTGGAATAACACATAGGCTACTTTTTACCCCAGGGAAAATGTCTTATTCCTACGGGATCACGCATATTCCGATATTTTTGCAAAGGTGGCGTGACTGAGCCGATTCGCGTTTTAAACGTTTTCGCCGAAAACTAACAGCGACATCTCTTGGCGAGTAATGCTTTCTTCCCGCGTAATAATAGGTTGCAGCGGGTGAAACCGCTGACGGGCAGCTAGTTACGTAATAATTTGTAATAAATAAAACTACATTGTGATTTAATTGATGTTTGATTTAAATATACTTTGTAGAACATTGTTTGAAGCTAAACTTAATTAAAAAACAATCCTTTGATAAATTAGGTGTATTATTAGTTTTATATTTTACAACAGTCATTAAATGAAAGCTCATTAAAAAATAATTATTTCAGCATATTTTTGTGCACAATCAGTATTTTTGATGGAAAAATGGTAAAAATTATTGGAAAAAACGAGAATAAATTGAGGTACAGTTAAATACCATCCATAATATATTGACCTAGAGTACTGTTGTTCCAATAGGCCAAATTTGACAGCTTTCAAACCCATACTAAAAGATTTTTACAGAAAAATTTGTTACAGCAAACCTACAGAAGTGAGATTTCACGATTTCACGAGTAGAGAAATCATGGTAGATACCTATGTCAAATCCGCTTTTTACTCGACTTGCCGGGGGCACAACCGTGCCCGCAGATTCAAAATGATCCAGCTCATCATTATCTAGCTTTGAGTGTAAAAGCAATCATGAGAAGAATTGGATCTAAAACATTTTTGGAGGCGCACAAGCAGTTCTTACTAACCTACTGCAGTTTCCAATGATCTACTTTCCATTGCAAAATATACATTAAATCTTATTATTTTCAAAATTCCTTTCCTGACGTTAGTTTTAAGGATATGGTGGATCATTTGGCATACTTTTAACAAACTTTATGTCAGCCGTTTTGTACCTACTGGACCTCAAACTTAGCATGTTTTGACTACTTTTGAAAATGTAACTTGATTTTTTTCTAAAAGGGCAACTGACATGTATTACAACGATACTATATTTTTGAAATCGTCTCGTGTAGCGCTTTCATTTGATACCCCACACGATGGTCTCCAGAAGTTTTTTTTAAGTGCTATACAAATAAACGAATGTCCCCCCCCCCACCCTCTATCCCCACTTTTGCACTCTACGACCGACAGTTCCGTGTTGTAGACATCACAAGGAATCCAATGAGGAACTGTCAGGACTTCGTTCTTCAAATCGTGTATAGATGGCGCGTTCCTATGTGACCACAGATTACATATATATACCTATGTCCCTATCAAGGAGGTTTTATTTGATCCCTACGGACCGAAGGGAGTATTTCCTAGGTCCATGGTCCAGACTCGGAAGATAGTGATGTAGGTATTACAAACTTTTAAGTTATTAACTTTTTAAATTATTAACACTATGGGCCGGTCAAAGAGTTCCAATAAAATAAAACCAAGGAATTTTTAATATTCTGAAGTTTGAGGATCTGCAAGCAGAGGATCTTCACTTTCAGATTCTGATGAGCTGCAGCTCAATTTCTTTTGAGTTATATAAGGTCCTATTACAATACAAAATACAAAAGCCTTTATTGCTGATAAAATAGTTACATTAAACTTAATTCTAGTAGTTTTTGCACATCAGTCCGGTTTATCAGCGTGTCCTTTCTGTCTGTCCCTGGCTGTCCTTAGCCAGAGTGAGCCAGCAACCTTTTTGAGGTCGTCGGCCCATCTTTTAAGTTGTCTACCCCTTTTACGTTTGGTGTTGTATCTTGGAAGCCATTCAGTAAGTGTTTTCGCCCATTTTTCGGGTGGCTGCCTTAGCATATGACCAGTCCAGCGCCATTTCAGTATGTTGCATTTTCTGTTGACATCCTCGAATTTAGTGATTTTGCGTAGGTCAGATGCACGTTTTCTGTCTATTCTTTTGTATCCAAGGATGCTCCTTTCCATGCCTCTCTGGGTGGTTCTTAGTTTATTTTGTAGTTTTTGGGTAAGGGCCCAAGTTTGGCAACCATAGGTCAGTATTGGTAATATACATGTGTTGAACAGCTTCCTCTTTATATCCATCTTGTACTTTTTGTTCTTCATGATATCTTTGAGAGCCCAATATCTCTTCCATGCATTTGTTACACGTCTGTCGATTTCTTGAGGCATCTGGTTTTCGAATGAGATGAGCTGTCCCAGGTATATATAGTGGTCTACATACTCTATTTCTTCGTTGTCAACACAGATTTTGAATTTAACACTATTAGTCATTATTTTGGTTTTTTGCCTTGTTGATGATTAGACCCACCTCTTTACTTCTGCTACTCAGGTCTTGGAGCATTGATTGTAGTGTTCTTGGGTTGTCTGTCAGTAACACCAGGTCATCTGCGAATCTGAGGTGGTTGAGTTTGCGGCCATCAATGTTGATTCCAATATCATCCCACTGCAGCTTCCTTATGATTTCTTCTAGTACAGCAGAGAACAACTTAGGGGACAGAGGGTCTCCCTGTCGCACTCCTCTTTGGATTGCGAAGCTTTCTCCACACGTCTCAAGTTTGATTTTTGCGGAGCTGTTGGAGTACACATTTTTTATGAGTCTTATATATTTAGATTCTACTCCTTGGTTTTCTAGGGCTCTCCAAATATGTCGATGTTCCAAACAGTCGAAAGCCTTACTGTAATCGACATATGCTAGGTATAGTATACATCCATATTCTTGGCTTTTCTCTATTATTTGTTTCAGACTATGCATATGGTCTGTAGTTGAATATCCTGCCCTAAATCCTGCTTGTTCAGGAGGTTGGTGAAACTCCAGGGTCTTACTAATTCGGTTAAGAATAAGTTTTGAAAAGACTTTATATACGTTTGACATAAGACTAATAGGGCGGTAGTTGTTCATATCATCTTTGTCGCCTTTTTTGTATATCAGGATGATTGTGCTACTTGTCCACTGGGATGGTATATATTCAGTCTGTAATATGGCATTGTAGAGATTGGTGAGTCTGTGTAGGTTCTCTTGTAGAGTTATCTTCATCATTTCGTTTGTGATGTTGTCTTGTCCGTGTGATTTATCATTCTTCTGAGACATAACCGCGTGGGTTACTTCCTCTTCTAGTATGAGTGGAACTTGCTCTTCGTTTTTTGTTAGATATGTTTTGTCGCTAGGTGATTGATCTAGTGCTTCTGGGTCTCTGGTTGAGTATAGATCTTAATAGAAACTAGTGGCTATGTCAAGGATGCTTTTTCTATTTGTTTCGGTAACTTTCTTTTTGCTTCTTAGTTTAGGAATCCATATTTTGGCTTCCCTTAGTTCTTTTAGAGCTTTCTTAATGCCCCCTGTTTTAGTTATATGGTGGTTAATGGTCGCCATTCTTTTCCTGTTTCTGTCTTTTTTAATGCTGTTGCTAATTTCTTTACTAATTTTCGTAATTTCTTTTAATATATTTTTGTCTGTTTTGTATTCCAGCAAAGCCTTTCTCGTCTCTATTACTTCCTTGGTATTTGCGCTTAGTAGTTCTGGTTTCTTATTTTTTGGTTTAGTTGTTGTCTTTTTATTGTACATGTTGTTTATTTCTTTGTTGTATTGTTTTTGGATTTCATTTAGATTGTCGTCGGTGTTTTTGCCCTTTGCCATTTCTTTATATGGCGAGTTGTAGCGATTATGTTTACCGTAGTTTCTTCGACAATTCTTGCGTTCGTTATAGCTTATGAAAGCTCTCACCATACGGTGATTTGTGTTGAAGTTTAGTTGGTTGATGGTGTCGACGTCACGGAAGATTAATGGTTGGTTGCTTAGGATGAAGTCTATTTCATTGCGGTAGCGACCATCAGGTGAGATCCAGGTCCACTTTTAGATGGCTTTTTTAGGAAACAGGTATTCATTATCTTCAGTTTGTGTTCAAGAGCCATATTTATCATTCTTTCCCCATTGTCATTCCTCTGTCCTGTTCCATGTATACCTATAACTGACTCTTCACCTTGTTTTTGTTTTCCAATTTTGCCATTAAAGTCACCCATAACAATTATATTTTTCTGGCAGTCTTCAAGAGTCTCATTTAGTTTTGTATAGAAATCGTCCTTTGTTTTATCTTCAGAAGTTTCTGTTGGTGCGTACACCTGTATTATGGACCATTTGTCACTATACCCTGGTAGGTTTATGGTGAGTACTGCAATTCTCTCGGAGATCCCTTTGAATTCTATTATATTGTTTTTGAATTCTTGCTTGACCATGAACCCTACCCCATAGAGTCCTTTAGTCTCGCCTTTATAGTAGAAAATGTATTTGTCGCGTTTTTCTTATACATACTTACGCATGCCCTTAAAATATTTGCAGTGAATTTAATAGGACCTTATAATTACACATGATTTTGTTTGAGGTGCTTCATTCAATGAAATAATCAAGTGAACATCATGCCTTTAAAAATGTATTCTTTTTAGAACTGCAATAAGATGTGTATTTTGATTAATTTATAAAATAACGATTACCAGCAAAGCAAACTCTTATAAATACAAATGTCAGTACCTAATTTAAGTAGTTAGTTATAGTGTACATAGGCTGTTCCGTAAATTGTTAGTTAAATGAAAAATAGTAAGAATTTAAAAAAACTTTATTCATAGCTTTTCAAAATATTCTCCTCCATCCTCAATGCACTTATGCATTCGGCTGAACCAGCTTTCAAAACATTCAAAAAACTTTTCTTGCGGAAGGTCGAAAAATAACCGTTGAAATTCTTCGACGGCTTCATATGCTGTGTTAAATTTTCGTCCACGAAGCATTTTTCTCACCTTGGGAAATAAAAAGAAATCGCACGGAGCTAAATCGGGGCTGTACGGAGGCTGGGGTAACATTTGTACCCCCGAAGATGCCAAATAGTCGACGGTTCTAGCAGCAGTGTGAGCGGGCGCGTTATCTTGGTGAAAAAGAATGCCACACAGGCCACTCCTTGGGCGCTCGCTATTCGTCTCCTCGAATGCTTGAGGCAGACAAACTTCGGTATACCATTCACTAGTAACTGTTCTACAGTTTTCTAGTGGAATTACTGCTACTGGTCCACTGCGTCGAAAGAAAGCCGCTATAATTTTTTTATTAACGCTTCGACCGCGCACAACTTTTGTTGGCAACTCGTCCTCGTCAAACACCCATTGCATGGATTGCTGCTTCGTGAGCGGATCGTAGCTGTAGATCCAAGTTTCGTCAGTTGTAAGGATGCAGGATACGTTTTGCGAAGTTCCTCCTTCAAACTTTTTCAACATAAATTTACACCAATCAACACGACGGGCTTTTTGCTCTTCCGTGAGAAAATGAGGTATCCATCGCGAAGCAACCTTCCTAACTTTAAGGTGTTCATGCAGGATGGTGGAAACCGCCCGTGATCCAATCTTCATTTCAGCCTGGATCACCCGATGTGTAATGTTTTTATTGTCTCGCAATAGCCACTCCACCCTGATGACGTTTTCTTGAGTTACTGCAGTTGGAGGTCGGCCGGGTCTGGGGTCATCGTTTAGGTTCTCTCGACCACGTTTAAATTCACGGAACCAATAAGTTATTGTTGCTAGCGCAGGAGCAGACTCCCCAAAAGCAGCTTGTAAATTTTCGTGAGATTGCTTGAAGGTTAAACCTCGTTTATAATCATAGAAAATCATAGCATGAAAAACTTCCCGCGGGACGTCCATTGTTGCGAACAAAAAAAGAGTAACAGATTATCTTCAAAAATATTAAAAAAAAAAACTATTCATAGGTGGCCAGTGATTTTCACCATGCAGATTTATATTGAAATTTGCTGCCAGCTAAAAATAGTTTCTGGAGAAAAGAGATTATATTTACCCCGTGGCTAAAGACTTCCGGAACAGCCCACGTAAGTGTAAGGATCACTTA
This sequence comes from Phthorimaea operculella, assembly GCA_024500475.1. Lineage (NCBI taxonomy): Eukaryota > Metazoa > Arthropoda > Insecta > Lepidoptera > Gelechiidae > Phthorimaea > Phthorimaea operculella. The sequence goes on from JANFCV010000049.1 coordinate 3,161,999, forward strand.
CGCAACGCAGGGGATCAACAATGTTATCAATGTAGTTCTAGTCTTACAAATGCAAGTTAAGTTCATTGCTTCTATCCAAAGGCATCGGTCTTTGGGAATAACATGTTGTCCTGTATTAATACATCCCGGTAAAACGCATTTATTGACCATGTCTAATCTTTGTAGCTAGGCGCACAGGAAAATCGGAGTTTTATTATTTATATCAATCACAGCTTGATTACAACTACAACAAGGTCTTTGTTGAATAACAAACACGTTGTTTGAAAAACATCCTTATTAATATTCACCAAAGAGGTCTCAATAAAATATTTTACTTTTATTTTTATTTTATTTATTTAGGAAAACCAACAGCTATATATACAGGAACACTTATAACTACCTAATACAATTTAGGAGCCAATTACAGGTTTTCACTAATACAAAACAGAAAATATATAAAGAATCACACTTAGAACACGCTTGAAGTTAAATTAGAACAATCGTTTTTACACAAAGAAATTAAGCACATACAATATTATTGATGAAGATAATGTTACGGTGTGGTTAAATTAATATTTAAAAAGTCTTAGAATTTACTATCTATTCTAGTCTAGTCTTCATCAAAAAACGACTGGCTAAGGGTGAGAATCCACCAGAGCTGTGCGAGTAAAATGAGTCGTACGAGGATGTGTAGCTGTGCTGTGGAAATGTGTAGGGGTTTCCACCAGAGCTGTGCGAGGTAAATGTCTATTAGGAAGATGTGTAGCGGAGCTGTCAAAATGTGCATTAATGTGCGCTGCTAGGATGCGTTACGAAGCTGTGATCTGTGTAAGCGGGGGGGAATGCGGTGCAGTGGAAACCTCGCAACATATTCCTAGCAGCACATTTCTCGCAACACATTCCTCGCTACATATTCGTCGCAACACATCCTTCGCTCACATTTCTCGCTTGTTTTGTATGTAGAATGGTCTCGCTTCGCTAAACCCTATTCCACCAGAGCTGAGCTGAGCAAGGCTAGGAAAATGAAGTGATTCTATTGGTGGATTTTTCCTCGTACACCGCTTAGCTACCTCGCACAGCTCTGGTGGATTCGCAGCCTAAGAGTACGCCTAGCTAATTCGCAGCTTGTGTTAAACAAATCAAAATTATACTGTTCAGAGAGAATATTAAAGTTGTTGCATGCTCGCCAAATAAAAGTGTTTTGCCTATAATTAGTGGATGCAAACGGAACTGCAATAATTGAATTGGATCGAAGGGTTCTACTGGGAGGTTTAATGCCTATTTCAGCTAACAAATCAGGACAGTCAAGGCTGCTAGAGGTAATTTTTAGAAGGAATGTTGTGTCTGCAATCTCACGCCTATTTATAAGAGGTAGTAAGTGATGCTTTTTACAAAGTTCTGAATAGTTATTTGAGTCACATCTGTGGTGAAGCCGATAACATAAATAACGAAGAATTTTTTTCTGTACGTTTTCTATGCGGTCTATGTAAGTCTGGTATCGAGGGTTCCAGATTTGTGATGCGTACTCCAAGTTACTTCTAACAAACGTACAATATAGGATTTTTAATGTTTTTGCTTGGGTATAAACTCTTAGAAATTATTGCTATATTGGAAACTGATTGTAGATATAAAACCAAGCTTTGTATTAACCTACTTTATATCTACAAGCGGCACGCGTGGTACTGACTTAGAATCATCATCATCATCATTGACCTCATACGTCTGTGACAGACGATTTATTTATTCAGTGTCTGAGGCAAGATTTTTCATAACTGTATGAGCCAATACGGGAGCGGCATGACTTTCCGCACGCTCTACAAGTGAAGGTGGAATCGGAGACTAGCACATGCATATTTAGATGTCGTTTTTGCTTTTTGTTTGCGAGACCAGCGCACCAGGCATCATCGTGAGTTCTACGTCCATCAAACTCACGCTTTCTCCATTCATCCCTATTCTCAGCAAGCTTCTCCCAGCTTTGAAGGTCGATGTCAAACGTAGCCATGTCCCGTTTGGCGCAATCTTTGAAACGTAGCATCGGTCTTCCAACTCCTCTTTTAGCGTTAGCTATGGCGCCAAGCAGAACACACCGCGGTAGTCGGGAAGGTTCCATGCGGTGCACATGCATGCCCTAGCCACCGCAATCGTCTCTGCTTAAGCAAAGCGGTGAAGCTAGGCAGCTGTGCAGTCTTTAGAACTTGCTCATTTGTTACCCTGTCTTGCCAGGTTATAATTATGCAAGATGTTTCTTACGCAGGGCATATGAAATCTGTTGAGTCGACGTTCTTGTCCAGTAGAATGTACAATGTGTCTCACGCAAGGAACCCTCGTCAGGGAGTCTGGTTTCTTGTAAAGCACAAACAGCAATGTTCAGTCTGTGTAGTTCGGCGTCGATTACGGCAGTTTTACGCAGATCTTGTGCGTCAGTAGAAGAACCTCCACAGGTGTCAGGGAGGCCTGTCCTCATAGTACGGACATTCCATGTTGCAAATCGCATTGATAAGCGGGGATATTGTTATCCGCCTGACGTGGGTAAAGTTTCCTCTCCACAGACACTGCGTTGCTTGGGACGCAATTATAGAAAGCGCAGAGCTGCCCAGGACCTACGCCATTCTCTCGGCCTTCCTGGCTGACTCCACAGGAACGAAGAGTCGATACGTGTGGAGCCAGGTCGGCTGCAGGAGTCGGCTGCACGATATATTACCAGTCACTCGCGCCTAACGGAGACCCCGTTCCGGATTTGTGTGTGGTGTGGAGTTTTCCTTCTTCAGGACCCTAATTCACTTGGGTCGGATTTATCCCTCGGTCGCCTCTAAGGGGTCACCGACTTAGAATACCATCAGCCTATTACCCTGCGAAAGGGCAACGATACTTGTGAATACAAAACTCTGTACTGGATACAAAATACGCGGCGCCAAGCAGCGGATAAGTTAAGTTTGTTTTGATATCGATTGAAAGGTAAGCGATGTCCTGTCCTGTTCGACTACTGTTTGTAAATGTCCAATAAGTTGGAATTGTATGCCCTCTACATATTTCATCGTTTAGGTACCTGCCTATTTGATTTACAAATTCTTTGGTATTATTTCAATGTAAACTCTTTGACTAGCTCATAGTGTTAATAATTCAAAAAGTTCTTATCTTAAAAGTTTGTAATACCTACATCACCTTCTACAGAGTCTCTATAGGGACATATATATTAATCTGTGTCCCTATAGAGATTATAACGCGCCATCTATACACGATTCAAAGAACGTAGCCCTGACAGTTCCCTATTGATACCAATCGTAGGTATTTAGAGGAATTACGAATGAAAATGTTCATAGTAGTTTGAAGGAAAACCGTACTATATGAAGATGCAATGTTTAAAAAGTCAAAGTAACTTCCGTCAAAATAGTCTTCTCTTGACATCTTTCGACTTTTTTGTTCTCAGTTCAAAAGAAAGTTTTTCGGCCAGTTCATTGTAGAGTAATAAGGTGAAAGCAGATATGCGCTACAACCCGAACCGCACGCGCCGAATTTTGGATTCTTCGTATGAAAATCTATGGAACCTCGATAATATTGCCGAGGCCCGAGCCGCAAGCGCCGAACGCGGCGAATCGAACGGATTCCCCAGCCAGTGCGGATCATAAACTATAATTCTGATGATGTCATTAAGCGCGCGCGGACAGTGTGACCATTTAAAAGGATTTAATTTTTTATTTGTCGTTGCTGCCCTTCGAGCAACTCATCTTGCTGCCAGACAGTTATAGACAACTTTCCCTCTCAGTAAAGTTTGCTGTTACCGTCCGTTTTTTCTGTTTTTTTGTTTCGAAAGTTTTCAGAGTTTTTGATGACATTCTTAAATGATGATTAAATCATCATCATCATCATTACATAGTATAAAGTAAAGTCCCTTCCCGTGTCTGTATGTATGTTTCCTTATATCTTTAAAACCCCTCAACGGATTTTGATGCGGTTTTTTTTAGTATATAGAGTAAGTTAAGGGGCAAGTTTTTAAATATTCTTTACCTCAAATTTTAACCCCTAAAGGGGTAAAAAAGGGGTTAAAAGTTTGTATGGAAAATCATTATTTTTAAATGCGATCTGTTTCAAAATTTGTGATTAGATGAAAGAGCTAAAATAATGAAACACGTGTTTCAGGGATTTTCGATTTTTAACCCTTAAAGGGTTAATTAAAATGCGATCTGTCTCAAAATTTGGAATTAGATCAAAAAGCTAAAAAAAGGAATTACGTGTTTCAGGGATTTTCGATTTTTTAACCCCTAAAGGGGTAAAAAAGGGTTTAAAAGATGGGATGGGATGGGCAGCTAGTTATTAAAGAATATCCAAATGACATTTTCACATTCTGCTTATTTAACATTCGCTACCTTAATTTTAGGCTGTTTTGACATTTTGGCTACTTAGACACCGTCATTTTAAAATGTAATTCGTTGATATTCTGCTACCTTAACACTTAAACTTTTGACAAAATGTTTTTGCTTCTTCTTTACATTTTATTTATTTTAATTTATTAATATGGACTTCTACCCAATTAGGGTAATTCTGCCAGTAACGGTATATAAGATTCCATTTAATCACGTTTAAATTCTAGCAGTTTGACATTCTGTTACTTTGACGTTTTGGAATATTGCCTTTCTGCACATGCAGATTTTAAGTGACAGCTGTCAAACTTTAAACTCGTTTATCTCGTTAAACCGGGAGTAACGAAAAGGGTATAACAAGCCGAAAGGAGGTCAAGGTACTCATGAAACTAAACAACTTTCCCTATGGAACATGGGTAGAAATATGAAAAAAAAAATTACCTCCCATTTCGGCAATTTTGTATGATAGGCCCAATTTTTTTTTTTTATATTTCGGCCCGTGTACATGAGTACCTTGACCTCCTTTCGGCTTGTTATACCCTTTCCGTTACTCCCGGTATTAGTGTTGATGAGGATTCCTCCTCCGCTTCCTCATAATGCGGAAGTTCCGCAATTTTTAAGGTTCCTCATCCGCTACCGCTTCCTCACAAAAGATAGTTCTAAATTCCTCTTCCGCTACCGCTACCTCATATTTTCTGTGGCAAAGAAATGCAGTCGCACATGTGCGAGTATAACAAGTATGACATAATAATTTACTCTCTTTTTTGTTTTCTTTGACAGCTTACTTCTCTTCCTCTTCCGCATCCTCTTCCTCATAAATAATTCCTCATCCTCATCCGCATCCTCCAACTTTCAGCTTGTTGCTTCCTCATCCGCTTCCTCTTCCTCATAACAACTTCCTCATCAACACTACCCGGTATATGCATGCTACACTACAAAATGTCTTTAAAGAAGTTGTCGGTCTTGACGAGATCTACATTTTAAGTGACAGCTGTCAAACTTCAAACCCGTTTATCTCGTTAACTGTGCATGCTACACTACCAGTGTCTTGTAGGAAGTTGTAGGCCTGGACGAGATCTACATTTGAGGTGACAGCTGTCAAAATTTAAACTTATATTTTATCTCGTTATATACGCATGCTAAACTACCAATGTCTTTGACGAAGTTGTAGGTCTTGACGAGATCTACATTTTAAGTGACAGCTGTCAAACTTCAAACCCGTTTATCTCATTAACTGTGCATGCTACACTACCAGTGTCGTGTAGGAAGTTGTAGGCCTGGACGAGATCTACATTTGAGGTGACAGCTGTCAAACTTTAAACTCGTTTATCTCGTTGAATATGCATGCTACACTACCGGTGTCTTTGAAAAAATTGTTTGTCTTGACAAGATCTACATTTTGAGTGACAACTGTCAAACTTTAAAGTCGTTTATCTAGAGAGTAGAGAGTTAAATAAAATTAAAATTAACACAATTAAATTTCTTTTTTAGGTTTTTAGGGTAATACTACTCAATAAACCGTATAGGTAATCGTTTTATGTTCGATTTTCACACTTCTACATCTCTAGTAAAGTTGCCGGCGCGGATCATTAGATGCGATTTCGGATATTTTTAAGTATGAGCGGATCCTAACGTGGCATCACACCTGGCGTGTTGTAAACAACGAATGGGTATCCATGGTTAAAACATTGGAAATAAATTATAAGTAAAAAACATTTTTAAAACAAGCTTTTATTTGGATGCGCTAAAAAGCATAAAATAATCTATTTACTAAAACTTTAACTTGTTACTTATAATGGCATTAAATCTACGTCTTCATAATTTATACGATATAAAAGCTTGTCGCGAGATTTAAGTAGGTACTCGTGTGGTGTTCGGTTAAAAGTTTGTTCAAGATCATTTACACTGGTTACCTAATTTATTTATTAATATATAGGTACACAGGTTAAATCTCGCGACAAGCTTTTATATCGTATAAATTATGAAGACGTAGATTTAATGCCATTATAAGTAACAAGTTAAAGTTTTAGTAAATAGATTATTTTATGCTTTTTAGCGCATCCAAATAAAAGCTTGTTTTAAAAATGTTTTTTACTTATAATTTATTTTTTACTTTTTAGCAATCTCTGGAAAACAAATATTTTATGCCATAGTTGATTATGTACGTTGTGCGATAACTAGAACCTACCTACTTATTGCATTCATGAACATAATAGGTAGGTATAAATTGACAACATTCTTCATTGACAGTGCCATGAACAGAAGACTAAAAACCCCAACACAATATAACCACTCAAATCTAAATTTAAAATCTTGCGAAGCGACGTCATTTAGCTCACACTAGTATTTACCTGTAATTTTTCTGTGTTTGTCACCCACTTAGTAAGAAAACATAATAAACTTAATACGCCATCTTACTTTAAGTCCGCCATATCAGGGTTTGTTATGATTATGAGTGACGTAAACGTCACTTTATTTTTCGAGTTATTCTGAAAAATTCCTTTCATTTGACATCCTTAATGTAAAAAAGCATAAAAATAATATTCTGCCATCTTAAGAAGTCCACCATAGTTAATTTAGAGTGACGTCAACTTATAATTCGAATAGGTAATTCTCAGCAATACCTTTCATCTGACACTCATATTGTAAATTATCTTAAAAGGCCATCTTTAGATGTCCGCCATATTATTTTCTGAATTGTACTCAGCAAGACTTTTCATTTGACACCCATATTGTAGGAGTGCGTCAAAAATTACTTGTCAGCCATCTTGGATATTCCGCCATGATAGATTTAGAATGACGTCATATAACTAATCATGCATTGTCATCCGAACTAAACGTGTATACAAAATTTCAGCTCAATCGGTTGAAGATATCTGCTTCTAAATTGAGTTGCAAGATTTGCCCCGAACAAACATATTTACTTACTTACATACACTGCAAGTTAAATAAAAGCTTTTAAAAAAGCAACGAATTCGTAAAAGAATATACCAGACAAGTGTAGGAAAGGAAAGTGGTTAAAAAATAAGGGTTAAATATAGTAAAATTTTATCGACCCTTCTGGGTAACCCGTCAGACTAGTTTTCAAATCTTTTTTGGTCGGGTGCCGGCAACACTACGTCACAAAACGTCAGCCTACCCTTCTTATGTGAAATGCAGTATAGTTTCTTTGAAAAAGTTGTAGGTCTAGAAGAGATCTACATTTTAAGTGACTGCTGTCAAACTTTAAACTCGTTTATCTCGTTCTATGCCTGTTACACTAATAGTTTATTTGTAAAAGTTGTAGGTGTTGCCAAGATCTACATTTTAAGTGACAGCTGTCAAACTTTAAACCCGTTTATCTCGTTAACTGTGCATGCTACACAACCAGTTTCTTTCAAGAAGTTGTAGTTCTGTACGAGATCTAAATTTAGGTGACAGCTGTCAAACTTTAAACTCGTTTATCTTGTTAAATATGCTTGCTACACTAGCAGTGTCTTTGAAGAAGTTGTAGGTCTAGATGAGATCTATATTTTAGGTGACAGCTGTTAAACTTTAAACTCGTTTATCTCGATTAATTTGCATGCTACACTACCGGTGTATTTAAAGAAGTTGTATATCTTGACGAGTTCTACATTTTAAATGACATTCCAAAAAAACTAGTTGTGTGGCATGAAAAATTAACAAGATTAACGAGTTTAAAGCTTGACAGCTGTCACAATGCAGACCTCTTCCAGTTCTACAACATCTTCAAAGAAACTGTTCGTGAAGCATGCACAGTTAACGAGATAATCGAGTTTAAAGTTTGACAGCTGTCAACTAAAATGAAGATTTTGTCCAGACCTACAACTTTTCCAAAGAAGCTAGTTGTGTAGCATGCATGGTTAACTAAATAAATGAGTTTAAAGTTTGACAGCTGTCACCTAAAATTTAGATCTCGTCCAGAACTAAAACTTCTTCAAAGAAACTTGTGGTGTAGAGTCTGGCCAGCGAGTCTTTGGACGTCAAATAATTCAAATATTTCAAATGGCAACATGTTAACACAGAAAAACTACAATAAAATAATTTTGATACTTACTATTTTTTTGTTTTCTGCTCTTTAGTTTGTGTTTACCTTGCCTACCGGTATGTATGTATGATGTATCTACCGGGAGTAACAGAAAGTGTAGGTATAACAAGCCGAAAGGAGGTCAAGGTACTCATGAAACTGCGAACATGAAACGAGCGGCGGCGGCGGGTCGGCGGCGGCCGGCACGTCGGCAGCTGGAGCGGCGGCTTCGGCAGGAGCAGCATGCACCGTGTGTTCCTACACGGGACACCGGGCTGCTGTCTACAGGTTCAGGCGGTACCGATGTGGATTGTGTGGTGAACTTGGACATCTACGTCGTGCTTGTCCTCGGAAGAAAGTGCGGCATCATTTTGTCGAGGTCGAGGTAGATGATGACGTAGGTGATGACGGTAAGCCAGTAGATTGTAACGTTTCGTCGTCTTTTTGCGAGCCTATGCGGGAGTCCATCCTAGTTGATAAATTTCAACTCACTTTTGAACTTGATTCGGGGTCACCGTACATAATTATTCCGGAGAAATTATATTACTTATACTTCAAGTTTGTACAATTAAAGTCAAGTGATGTAGATATGTATAGCTATAGTGGTAGCAAACTAATAGTTTTGGGAACTCTCTGCTTGCCTTTTACATACAAATCACAGTCCACTCAGTTAGAAGTCTATGTAGTAAAAAGTAATGGACCTTGTTTACTAGGCAGGGATTTCTTTTCTAAATTCGGGCTAGGAATAGCACGGGTAAATAATTGCACAGATGTTTTAGAAGAAATGTGTAACAAGTATGACAAATTTTCTCGAATAATTTAGGATGTTACACGGGCAATCAAATTAACTTGAGTGTAAAACCAGGCTCCAAACCATTTTTTTAAGCACGACAAGTACCTTTTGCGTTGCAAGAAGCCGTGGAACATGAAACAAATAGGTTGGTAAACGTAGGTATTTTAGTCCCCGTGCGTAGTTCGGACTATGCTAGCCCCATAGTACCGGTTTTAAAAAGTAATGGCGAAATTCGGTTGTGTGCTGACTATTCGGTATCCTTAAACAAGCAACTGATAATTGATAAATACCCGTTACCACGAATCGAAGAGTTGTTTACTAAACTACACGGTGGGCAAAAGTTTTCGAAACTTGACCTATCACAGGCTTATAACCAATTAGTCTTGGATGAAGAATCACAGATGCTAACATGTATAAATAGCCATAAGGGTTTGTTTAAATTAACCAGGCTCGTATTCGGGCTGTCGAGCTCAGCAGCGAATTTTCAAAAAACTTTAGAACAAATACTGTCTGGTATGGTCAAAGTATTAGTTTTTCAGGACGATATTCTCGTTACAGGGTCTAATGAGGCGGAACACATTAAAAATCTACATGAAGTTTATACCCGGTTAGAGCACGCCGGGTTGGTCTTACAAAAAAGCAAATGTAAACTTTTTCAAGATTCTGTGACATACTTAGGGTTCATAATTGATCGCGAGGGACTACATAAATGCCAGGACAAAATTAACACCATTCTCAATGCGAAAACGCCAACTAATATCTCAGAATTAAAATCATTTCTTGGCATGGTGAACTATTTCCGTAATTTCATTGAAAATGCGTCGAATAAGTTGAGTCCTATGCATGCACTATTACAAAAAAATGTCCCTTGGCAGTGGAACATGGAACAGGAAAACGCAATGAAAAATGATTTGGTATCAGATGTAGTATTAGCGCACTATGACCCGCAGGCTAAATTAATACTTACAGTGGACGCGGCTCCGGGAGGTCTCGGTGCTGTTTTATCACTAGCAGGTTCCGACGGTGTGGAGCGACCTGTGTCCTATGCAATGCGCTCGCTCTGTAAGGCGGAACTTGGGTACAGTAAAATCAAAAAAGAAGCTACTCTGATTGTATTCGGTGTGCGGAAGTACCACCAATATTTATATGGGCGGTCAGTACTACAAATAGAGGGATTTATTTTACAATTGTTTTTGAACTTTTACAATATAATTATGACTACTGAAACATTTATTAAATTTAAGTGTTTACTCAATGCGCACGCACACTTTGAATCTTTGAATAAGTTGTAGTTTTGAACGAGGTCTGAATTTTAAGTGACAGCTGTCAAACTTTAAATTCGTTTATCTCGTTAACTATGCATGCTAAGCCACTAGTTTCTTGAAATAAATATAGATAGTATAGCATGCACATTTAACGAGATAAACTAGTTTAAAGTTTGACAGCTGTCACCTGAAATGTAGATCTCGTCCAGACCTTGTAACAGATCGCGCCCTGACGCCTACTAGGACTACACACCTACAGGCGACAGCCTAGTTTGTTATGAAGATGATGTCTTGATTTCTAGCTTTCATGGAAACCCAGTCCTCACATAGTGAAAATAATTGGCTCGTGATATAAATTTGACCGTCTAGAAAGTTATTGACCCTTACGACGTGTTTAAAAAAAATTATATGTAACCCAAAAGTTCTTTTAAAGGTAATTGAGGCATTACTGTACAAGTTGTTGTAATAAAAGTGATTCTGTGAACAATTCCGGGAAAGGAAGGAAAATGAGTACCGTCAGGCCCCAACTACATCGCCTGCGGCCTATACGATCCCACGCCAGAGATACCTTTTTGTATTCGTAAACACTCCGCAGCCATCTTCACATAACCAATTTATGTGTGTAAAGATAACCATTAGAGTATCCACCAAATACAAACGGTAAATTGCCTGATCGTCCTAGAAGAAGGATGGTGGGACGTGCGTCCCAGTGAAATGGACGCGTCAGCCACAGACGCTAGTAGTGCTTAAAAGCACCACGAAGAAGGATAGGTGATAGGAATCATTCAGATTCTGATGTCCTATGTAGAACAAATTTAGTATTTTAGTAAAATCAGCCTTATGACTGACCAAACTGACACCTCAGTGTCTAGTTGGTTAAGTAAGTAAGTATAGTTGTATGTTATCAGCCAAATGACATGATTTCAACAATTATCTTTAGGTTTCCCTAAAGAGATATCGGCAAGGCCGATAAAAGCACCGAGTATGAATTGCACTGGTCAGTCAGTCTCCATCCACATTTAACTCCTATGGAAATCATAATGGATCTGAGAATGTATGCATATCCCAAATATCATATGAGCATAACATTCTTATCAATTGTAGACAGGAGAACAATATTTTGCCCATCCCAAGAGTGAGTAGGAAGATAGGTAATGATACCCATATGGACCTCCTAAGAGAATGTGGACTTCCAGAACTAAATCCCGCCATTGCAGTCACTTCGAATGCTGGATAATATGTAGGTATACGATGAAGAATAAATCATGATAAAAATTGTCCCCATGACATTTGAGAGACAACCGTTGTAATTCAGTAGGTAAATTGTAGTCATAGATTTACTATATGATGGGTATCAGTTAGCCAGTCACAAGAAGAACTTGAAGAACTTCATGACTAGAATATTATTTTAGATGTGAATCATCTGAATCCGTTGGATAATAGGAAAGGATATTATCCATTCTACCAGCCATACACATTTTCTTAGAGAACAGTACTTAACTATTCTATTCTATTCTATTCTATTTCAGCCTATTGCAGTCCACTGCTGGACGTAGGCCTCCCCCAGGGAACGCCATAAGGCACGATCTCCCGTTTTTGCCATCCAGTCGCTACCAGCCGCCTTTTTCAAGTCATCGGTCCATCTGGCCGGAGGGCGTCCAACGCTACGCTTGCCGAGGCGTGGCCTCCACTCGAGAACCCGCTTACTCCACCGTCCGTCGGTTCTACGACAGATGTGGCCAGCCCACTGCCACTTCAGCTTGCTACACTTCCAGACTATGTCCGTCACTTTGGTCTTTTTTCGGATGGCCTCATTCCGGACTTTATCCATTATAGAGATACCAAGCATAGACCTTTCCATAGCTCTCTGAGTGACATGTAGCCGGTGGGCCAGTTTTACTGTCAAGTTCCACGTCTCGGCTCCGTAGGTCATGACTGGTAGGACGCATTGATCGAACACCTTGGTCTTGAGGCATTGTGGCAAAGATGATTCGAGGATGTGACGCAGCTTTCCAAATGCTACCCAACCAAGCTGCACTCTTCTGGTGATTTCAGCCTCAAAGTTGTCTCTTCCCATCTGCAAAGTTTGCCCAAGGTACACGTATTTCTGGATAACTTCAAGGACTACACCTTCGACGGAGACCGGCTCGGGGATTATGTGTTGATTGAACATGACCTTCGTCTTATCCAAGTTCATCCCAAGTCCAACACGTCTCGAGGCAGAGTTAAGACTAGATAGCATTTTTTGCAGGTCCTGCAGCGATTCGGCCATTATGACTATGTCGTCGGCAAAGCGGAGATGCGTGAGACTTTCGCCGTTGACGTTGATGCCCAGTCCATCCCACTGTAGAGTTTTGAAGACATCCTCCAATGCGTTGGTGAAGAGTTTCGGGGATATAACGTCACCCTGTCTTACACCACGGAGCAGTTGGATGGGTCTTGTATTATGGTTTTGTACTTGAACGGACATCGTAGCCATTTGATAAAGGCTTCTCAGCACCTCCACATACCGCCAGTCGACTTGGCACCGCTGCAAGGACTCCAAAACAGCCCAGGTTTTGATAGAGTCGAAGGCTTTTTCGTAGTCCACAAAAGCCATTGATTGGGAGTTTAGTTGTTATAGTGAATTTCACTCACCTGATGCCCGCCTTGAAGTAGCTCTTCCCTGGCCAGGTTTCAACTCCCAAATGTACGCTGATCGCCGCTCAACGGCTTTTTGGAATAGATCGAACACTTATGCGGGGGTTCCTTTTGGTTTGGCACTCGCGAATTGCCTATTTTGCGATTTTGCTTCCGGTCGGTTCGAAGACTTGAGGGCGACTGATTTTATGACCAATTGACAGGTCATAAGATGGCGGCGCGCGCGCGTTTCGATGCACGCGGCATTAGGATTTATAGAGAAATTCACTTTCTTCAAATATTAAACAAAAAGAATTTGGACAGTTGGTGCTAGTTGTATTGTGCTAGATACGCATTACTTAAACTACGGAACATGCCGCCGACCTTAAAATATGTAACTATTTTAATTGAAAAAATAAAATGACTACCCTAACTTACGGACTAAGAAGGAAAAAATATACCTATTCAATAGGCAAGGGACAGACCTTAACAACAGGTCGTCTACTTAAAGTATTACCAATGCGTACAGTAACTACACGAGTAATACCATCGGCACCAGGATGCAACTGTTGCACTCGAGCCAGGCGCCATTGCAGTGGGGGTAGAGAATTGTCCACTAGCACTACTACAGAACCCTCTCGGAGAGGTGTAGGAGAATCGTCACGAAGCCATTTACTTCTTTGTTGAAGCTGATGAAGATATTCAATGCTCCACCTTTTCCAAAAGTGCTGAACAACTTGTTGCAATAATTGCCAACGAACAAGGCGTTTAGGATTGTCTTCAGAGAAATCATACTCTGGTAAAGAAGTCAATGGTCGCCCGATTAGAAAATGTCCGGGAGTGATAGGTAATGGGTCTGAAGGATCATTGCTTTGCGAAAAAAGCGGTCTCGAGTTGAGAACTGCTTCAATTTGACATAAAAGTGTGTTAAATTCGTCGTTAGTTAGGATAAGCTGACCAATAACGCGTTTGAGGTGCGTTTTCATGCTTTTAACCGCTGCCTCAAAAATCCCGCCGAAATGTGAGGCATAGGGGGGGTTAAAATGCCAAGTCATCTCGTTTTTGAGCAATTCGTCCGAGATAATTTTTTGATTGTCCTTATTACGTAAAAAATCGAAAAGTTCGGAAAGGTAGTTGTCGCATCCGACAAAGTTTCGACCGTTGTCAGAGTAAATATCCGAACATCTACCACGGCGGTAAGTAAATCGACGAAAGGCGTTCAAAAATGATTCAGTGGACAAGTCTGGGACTAATTCCAAGTGCGTGGCTTTCGTGGACATGCAAACGAAGACACACACGTAAGATTTGAAAATCTTCGAATTACGAAATCTGCTTGATTTGAGGAAAAAGTGTCCTGCAAAATCAACACCGACGTGAAGAAAGGGAGAAAGAGCTTGTACTATGTTATAATTCAGCGTTATTTGCAATTTTACGGTGACATATGCATGCTACACTACCAATGTCTTTGATGAAGTTGTAGTTCTTGACGAGACCTACATTTTAAGTGACAGCTGTCAAATTTCAAACCCGTTTATCTCGTTAAACTGTGCATGCTACACCACAAGTTTCTTTGAAGAAGTTTTAGTTCTGGACGAGATCTAAATTTTAGGTGACAGATGTCAAACTTTAAACTCATTTATTTAGTTAACCATGCATGCTACACAACTAGCTTCTTTGGAAAAGTTGTAGGTCTGGACAAAATCTTCATTTTAGTTGACAGCTGTCAAACTTTAAACTCGATTATCTCGTTAACTGTGCATGCTTCACGAACAGTTTCTTTGAAGATGTTGTAGAACTGGAAGAGGTCTGCATTGTGACAGCTGTCAAGCTTTAAACTCGTTAATCTTGTTAATTTTTCATGCCACACAACTAGTTTTTTTGGAATGTCATTTAAAATGTAGAACTCGTCAAGATATACAACTTCTTTAAATACACCGGTAGTGTAGCATGCAAATTAATCGAGATAAACGAGTTTAAAGTTTAACAGCTGTCACCTAAAATATAGATCTCATCTAGACCTACAACTTCTTCAAAGACACTGCTAGTGTAGCAAGCATATTTAACAAGATAAACGAGTTTAAAGTTTGACAGCTGTCACCTAAATTTAGATCTCGTACAGAACTACAACTTCTTGAAAGAAACTGGTTGTGTAGCATGCACAGTTAACGAGATAAACGGGTTTAAAGTTTGACAGCTGTCACTTAAAATGTAGATCTTGGCAACACCTACAACTTTTACAAATAAACTATTAGTGTAACAGGCATAGAACGAGATAAACGAGTTTAAAGTTTGACAGCAGTCACTTAAAATGTAGATCTCTTCTAGACCTACAACTTTTTCAAAGAAACTATACTGCATTTCACATAAGAAGGGTAGGCTGACGTTTTGTGACGTAGTGTTGCCGGCACCCGACCAAAAAAGATTTGAAAACTAGTCTGACGGGTTACCCAGAAGGGTCGATAAAATTTTACTTTATTTAACCCTTATTTTTTAACCACTTTCCTTTCCTACACTTGTCTGGTATATTCTTTTACGAATTCGTTGCTTTTTTAAAAGCTTTTATTTAACTTGCAGTGTATGTAAGTAAGTAAATATGTTTGTTCGGGGCAAATCTTGCAACTCAATTTAGAAGCAGATATCTTCAACCGATTGAGCTGAAATTTTGTATACACGTTTAGTTCGGATGACAATGCATGATTAGTTATATGACGTCATTCTAAATCTATCATGGCGGAATATCCAAGATGGCTGACAAGTAATTTTTGACGCACTCCTACAATATGGGTGTCAAATGAAAAGTCTTGCTGAGTACAATTCAGAAAATAATATGGCGGACATCTAAAGATGGCCTTTTAAGATAATTTACAATATGAGTGTCAGATGAAAGGTATTGCTGAGAATTACCTATTCGAATTATAAGTTGACGTCACTCTAAATTAACTATGGTGGACTTCTTAAGATGGCAGAATATTATTTTTATGCTTTTTTACATTAAGGATGTCAAATGAAAGGAATTTTTCAGAATAACTCGAAAAATAAAGTGACGTTTACGTCACTCATAATCATAACAAAACCTGATATGGCGGACTTAAAGTAAGATGGCGTATTAAGTTTATTATGTTTTCTTACTAAGTGGGTGACAAACACAGAAAAATTACAGGTAAATACTAGTGTGAGCTAAATGACGTCGCTTCGCAAGATTTTAAATTTAGATTTGAGTGGTTATATTGTGTTGGGGTTTTTAGTCTTCTGTTCATGGCACTGTCAATGAAGAATGTTGTCAATTTATACCTACCTATTATGTTCATGAATGCAATAAGTAGGTAGGTTCTAGTTATCGCACAACGTACATAATCAACTATGGCATAAAATATTTGTTTTCCAGAGATTGCTAAAAAGTAAAAAATAAATTATAAGTAAAAAACATTTTTAAAACAAGCTTTTATTTGGATGCGCTAAAAAGCATAAAATAATCTATTTACTAAAACTTTAACTTGTTACTTATAATGGCATTAAATCTACGTCTTCATAATTTATACGATATAAAAGCTTGTCGCGAGATTTAACCTGTGTACCTATATATTAATAAATAAATTAGGTAACCAGTGTAAATGATCTTGAACAAACTTTTAACCTAACACCACACGAGTACCTACTTAAATCTCGCGACAAGCTTTTATATCGTATAAATTATGAAGACGTAGATTTAATGCCATTATAAGTAACAAGTTAAAGTTTTAGTAAATAGATTATTTTATGCTTTTTAGCGCATCCAAATAAAAGCTTGTTTTAAAAATGTTTTTACTTATAATTTATTTCAATGTTTTAACCATGGATACCCATTCGTTGTTTACAACACGCCAGGTGTGATGCCACGTTAGGATCCGCTCATACTTAAAAATATCCGAAATCGCATCTAATGATCCGCGCCGGCAACTTTACTAGAGATGTAGAAGTGTGAAAATCGAACATAAAACGATTACCTATACGGTTTATTGAGTAGTATTACCCTAAAAACCTAAAAAAGAAATTTAATTGTGTTAATTTTAATTTTATTTAACTCTCTACTCTCTAGATAAACGACTTTAAAGTTTGACAGTTGTCACTCAAAATGTAGATCTTGTCAAGACAAACAATTTTTCAAAGACACCGGTAGTGTAGCATGCATATTCAACGAGATAAACGAGTTTAAAGTTTGACAGCTGTCACCTCAAATGTAGATCTCGTCCAGGCCTACAACTTCCTACACGACACTGGTAGTGTAGCATGCACAGTTAATGAGATAAACGGGTTTGAAGTTTGACAGCTGTCACTTAAAATGTAGATCTCGTCAAGACCTACAACTTCGTCAAAGACATTGGTAGTTTAGCATGCGTATATAACGAGATAAAATATAAGTTTAAATTTTGACAGCTGTCACCTCAAATGTAGATCTCGTCCAGGCCTACAACTTCCTACAAGACACTGGTAGTGTAGCATGCACAGTTAACGAGATAAACGGGTTTGAAGTTTGACAGCTGTCACTTAAAATGTAGATCTCGTCAAGACCGACAACTTCTTTAAAGACATTTTGTAGTGTAGCATGCATATACCGGGTAGTGTTGATGAGGAAGTTGTTATGAGGAAGAGGAAGCGGATGAGGAAGCAACAAGCTGAAAGTTGGAGGATGCGGATGAGGATGAGGAATTATTTATGAGGAAGAGGATGCGGAAGAGGAAGAGAAGTAAGCTGTCAAAGAAAACAAAAAAGAGAGTAAATTATTATGTCATACTTGTTATACTCGCACATGTGCGACTGCATTTCTTTGCCACAGAAAATATGAGGTAGCGGTAGCGGAAGAGGAATTTAGAACTATCTTTTGTGAGGAAGCGGTAGCGGATGAGGAACCTTAAAAATTGCGGAACTTCCGCATTATGAGGAAGCGGAGGAGGAATCCTCATCAACACTAATACCGGGAGTAACGGAAAGGGTATAACAAGCCGAAAGGAGGTCAAGGTACTCATGTACACGGGCCGAAATATAAAAAAAAAAAATTGGGCCTATCATACAAAATTGCCGAAATGGGAGGTAATTTTTTTTTTCATATTTCTACCCATGTTCCATAGGGAAAGTTGTTTAGTTTCATGAGTACCTTGACCTCCTTTCGGCTTGTTATACCCTTTTCGTTACTCCCGGTTTAACGAGATAAACGAGTTTAAAGTTTGACAGCTGTCACTTAAAATCTGCATGTGCAGAAAGGCAATATTCCAAAACGTCAAAGTAACAGAATGTCAAACTGCTAGAATTTAAACGTGATTAAATGGAATCTTATATACCGTTACTGGCAGAATTACCCTAATTGGGTAGAAGTCCATATTAATAAATTAAAATAAATAAAATGTAAAGAAGAAGCAAAAAACATTTTGTCAAAAAGTTTAAGTGTTAAGGTAGCAGAATATCAACGAATTACATTTTAAAATGACGGTGTCTAAGTAGCCAAAATGTCAAAACAGCCTAAAATTAAGGTAGCGAATGTTAAATAAGCAGAATGTGAAAATGTCATTTGGATATTCTTTAATAACTAGCTGCCCATCCCATCCCATCTTTTAAACCCTTTTTTACCCCTTTAGGGGTTAAAAAATCGAAAATCCCTGAAACACGTAATTCCTTTTTTTAGCTTTTTGATCTAATTCCAAATTTTGAGACAGATCGCATTTTAATTAACCCTTTAAGGGTTAAAAATCGAAAATCCCTGAAACACGTGTTTCATTATTTTAGCTCTTTCATCTAATCACAAATTTTGAAACAGATCGCATTTAAAAATAATGATTTTCCATACAAACTTTTAACCCCTTTTTTACCCCTTTAGGGGTTAAAATTTGAGGTAAAGAATATTTAAAAACTTGCCTAAAACTTACTCTATATACTAAAAACCGCATCAAAATCCGTTGAGGGTTTTAAAGATATAAGAAACATACATACAGACACGGGAAGGGACTTTACTTTATACTATGTAATGATGATGATGATGATTTAATCATCATTTAAGAATGTCATCAAAAACTCTGAAAACTTTCGAAACAAAAAAACAGAAAAAACGGACGGTAACAGCAAACTTTACTGAGAGGGAAAGTTGTCTATAACTGTCTGGCAGCAAGATGAGTTGCTCGAAGGGTAGCAACGACAAATAAAAAAATTAAATCCTTTTAAATGGTCACACTGTCCGCGCGCGCTTAATGACATCATCAGAATTATAGTTTATGATCCGCACTGGCTGGGGAATCCGTTCGATTCGCCGCGTTCGGCGCTTGCGGCTCGGGCCTCGGCAATATTATCGAGGTTCCATAGATTTTCATACGAAGAATCCAAAATTCGGCGCGTGCGGTTCGGGTTGTAGCGCATATCTGCTTTCACCTTATTACTCTACAATGAACTGGCCGAAAAACTTTCTTTTGAACTGAGAACAAAAAAGTCGAAAGATGTCAAGAGAAGACTATTTTGACGGAAGATACTTTGACTTTTTAAACATTGCATCTTCATATAGTACGGTTTTCCTTCAAACTACTATGAACATTTTCATTCGTAATTCCTCTAAATACCTACGATTGGTATCAATAGGGAACTGTCAGGGCTACGTTCTTTGAATCGTGTATAGATGGCGCGTTATAATCTCTATAGGGACACAGATTAATATATATGTCCCTATAGAGACTCTGTAGAAGGTAATGTAGGTATTACAAACTTTTAAGATAAGAACTTTTTGAATTATTAACACTATGAGCTAGTCAAAGAGTTTACATTGAAATAATACCAAAGAATTTGTAAATCAAATAGGCAGGTACCTAAACGATGAAATATGTAGAGGGCATACAATTCCAACTTATTGGACATTTACAAACAGTAGTCGAACAGGACAGGACATCGCTTACCTTTCAATCGATATCAAAACAAACTTAACTTATCCGCTGCTTGGCGCCGCGTATTTTGTATCCAGTACAGAGTTTTGTATTCACAAGTATCGTTGCCCTTTCGCAGGGTAATAGGCTGATGGTATTCTAAGTCGGTGACCCCTTAGAGGCGACCGAGGATAAATCCGACCCAAGTGAATTAGGGTCCTGAAGAAGGAAAACTCCACACCACACACAAATCCGGAACGGGGTCTCCGTTAGGCGCGAGTGACTGGTAATATATCGTGCAGCCGACTCCTGCAGCCGACCTGGCTCCACACGTATCGACTCTTCGTTCCTGTGGAGTCAGCCAGGAAGGCCGAGAGAATGGCGTAGGTCCTGGGCAGCTCTGCGCTTTCTATAATTGCGTCCCAAGCAACGCAGTGTCTGTGGAGAGGAAACTTTACCCACGTCAGGCGGATAACAATATCCCCGCTTATCAATGCGATTTGCAACATGGAATGTCCGTACTATGAGGACAGGCCTCCCCTGACACCTGTGGAGGTTCTTCTACTGACGCACAAGATCTGCGTAAAACTGCCGTAATCGACGCCGAACTACACAGACTGAACATTGCTGTTTGTGCTTTACAAGAGACCAGACTCCCTGACGAGGGTTCCTTGCGTGAGACACATTGTACATTCTACTGGACAAGAACGTCGACTCAACAGATTTCATATGCCCTGCGTAAGAAACATCTTGCATAATTATAACCTGGCAAGACAGGGTAACAAATGAGCAAGTTCTAAAGACTGCACAGCTGCCTAGCTTCACCGCTTTGCTTAAGCAGAGACGATTGCGGTGGCTAGGGCATGCATGTGCACCGCATGGAACCTTCCCGACTACCGCGGTGTGTTCTGCTTGGCGCCATAGCTAACGCTAAAAGAGGAGTTGGAAGACCGATGCTACGTTTCAAAGATTACGCCAAACGGGACATGGCTACGTTTGACATCGACCTTCAAAGCTGGGAGAAGCTTGCTGAGAATAGGGATGAATGGAGAAAGCGTGAGTTTGATGGACGTAGAACTCACGATGATGCCTGGTGCGCTGGTCTCGCAAACAAAAGGCAAAAACGACATCTAAATATGCATGTGCTAGTCTCCGATTCCACCTTCACTTGTAGAGCGTGCGGAAAGTCATGCCGCTCCCGTATTGGCTTATACAGTTATGAAAAATCTTGCCTCAGACACTGAATAAATAAATCGTCTGTCACAGACGTATGAGGTCAATGATGATGATGATGATTCTAAGTCAGTACCACGCGTGCCGCTTGTAGATATAAAGTAGGTTAATACAAAGCTTGGTTTTATATCTACAATCAGTTTCCAATATAGCAATAATTTCTAAGAGTTTATACCCAAGCAAAAACATTAAAAAATCCTATATTGTACGTTTGTTAGAAGTAACTTGGAGTACGCATCACAAATCTGGAACCCTCGATACCAGACTTACATAGACCGCATAGAAAACGTACAGAAAAAAATTCTTCGTTATTTATGTTATCGGCTTCACCACAGATGTGACTCAAATAACTATTCAGAACTTTGTAAAAAGCATCACTTACTACCTCTTATAAATAGGCGTGAGATTGCAGACACAACATTCCTTCTAAAAATTACCTCTAGCAGCCTTGACTGTCCTGATTTGTTAGCTGAAATAGGCATTAAACCTCCCAGTAGAACCCTTCGATCCAATTCAATTATTGCAGTTCCGTTTGCATCCACTAATTATAGGCAAAACACTTTTATTTGGCGAGCATGCAACAACTTTAATATTCTCTCTGAACAGTATAATTTTGATTTGTTTAACACAAGCTGCGAATTAGCTAGGCGTACTCTTAGGCTGCGAATCCACCAGAGCTGTGCGAGGTAGCTAAGCGGTGTACGAGGAAAAAATCCACCAATAGAATCACTTCATTTTCCTAGCCTTGCTCAGCTCAGCTCTGGTGGAATAGGGTTTAGCGAAGCGAGACCATTCTACATACAAAACAAGCGAGAAATGTGAGCGAAGGATGTGTTGCGACGAATATGTAGCGAGGAATGTGTTGCGAGAAATGTGCTGCTAGGAATATGTTGCGAGGTTTCCACTGCACCGCATTCCCCCTTACACAGATCACAGCTTCGTAACGCATCCTAGCAGCGCACATTAATGCACATTTTGACAGCTCCGCTACACATCTTCCTAATAGACATTTACCTCGCACAGCTCTGGTGGAAACCCCTACACATTTCCACAGCACAGCTACACATCCTCGTACGACTCATTTTACTCGCACAGCTCTGGTGGATTCTCACCCTTAGCCAGTCGTTTTTTGATGAAGACTAGACTAGAATAGATAGTAAATTCTAAGACTTTAAATATTAATTTAACCACACCGTAACATTATCTTCATCAATAATATTGTATGTGCTTAATTTCTTTGTGTAAAAACGATTGTTCTAATTTAACTTCAAGCGTGTTCTAAGTGTGATTCTTTATATATTTTCTGTTTTGTATTAGTGAAAACCTGTAATTGGCTCCCTAAATTGTATTAGGTAGTTATAAGTGTTCCTGTATATATAGCTGTTGGTTTTCCTAAATAAATAAAATAAAAATAAAAGTAAAATATTTTATTGAGACCTCTTTGGTGAATATTAATAAGGATGTTTTTCAAACAACGTGTTTGTTATTCAACAAAGACCTTGTTGTAGTTGTAATCAAGCTGTGATTGATATAAATAATAAAACTCCGATTTTCCTGTGCGCCTAGCTACAAAGATTAGACATGGTCAATAAATGCGTTGTACCGGGATGTATTAATACAGGACAACATGTTATTCCCAAAGACCGATGCCTTTGGATAGAAGCAATGAACTTAACTTGCATTTGTAAGACTAGAACTACATTGATAACATTGTTGATCCCCTGCGTTGCGTAAGTGATCCTTACACTTACGTGGGCTGTTCCGGTAGTCTTTAGCCACGGGGTAAATATAATCTCTTTTCTCCAGAAACTATTTTTAGCTGGCAGCAAATTTCAATATAAATCTGCATGGTGAAAATCACTGGCCACCTATGAATAGTTTTTTTTTTAATATTTTTGAAGATAATCTGTTACTCTTTTTTTGTTCGCAACAATGGACGTCCCGCGGGAAGTTTTTCATGCTATGATTTTCTATGATTATAAACGAGGTTTAACCTTCAAGCAATCTCACGAAAATTTACAAGCTGCTTTTGGGGAGTCTGCTCCTGCGCTAGCAACAATAACTTATTGGTTCCGTGAATTTAAACGTGGTCGAGAGAACCTAAACGATGACCCCAGACCCGGCCGACCTCCAACTGCAGTAACTCAAGAAAACGTCATCAGGGTGGAGTGGCTATTGCGAGACAATAAAAACATTACACATCGGGTGATCCAGGCTGAAATGAAGATTGGATCACGGGCGGTTTCCACCATCCTGCATGAACACCTTAAAGTTAGGAAGGTTGCTTCGCGATGGATACCTCATTTTCTCACGGAAGAGCAAAAAGCCCGTCGTGTTGATTGGTGTAAATTTATGTTGAAAAAGTTTGAAGGAGGAACTTCGCAAAAC
Organism: Phthorimaea operculella; assembly: GCA_024500475.1. Classification (NCBI taxonomy): domain Eukaryota; kingdom Metazoa; phylum Arthropoda; class Insecta; order Lepidoptera; family Gelechiidae; genus Phthorimaea; species Phthorimaea operculella. The sequence continues at coordinate 3,185,536 of JANFCV010000049.1, forward strand.
GTATCCTGCATCCTTACAACTGACGAAACTTGGATCTACAGCTACGATCCGCTCACGAAGCAGCAATCCATGCAATGGGTGTTTGACGAGGACGAGTTGCCAACAAAAGTTGTGCGCGGTCGAAGCGTTAATAAAAAAAATTATAGCGGCTTTCTTTCGACGCAGTGGACCAGTAGCAGTAATTCCACTAGAAAACTGTAGAACAGTTACTAGTGAATGGTATACCGAAGTTTGTCTGCCTCAAGCATTCGAGGAGACGAATAGCGAGCGCCCAAGGAGTGGCCTGTGTGGCATTCTTTTTCACCAAGATAACGCGCCCGCTCACACTGCTGCTAGAACCGTCGACTATTTGGCATCTTCGGGGGTACAAATGTTACCCCAGCCTCCGTACAGCCCCGATTTAGCTCCGTGCGATTTCTTTTTATTTCCCAAGGTGAGAAAAATGCTTCGTGGACGAAAATTTAACACAGCATATGAAGCCGTCGAAGAATTTCAACGGTTATTTTTCGACCTTCCGCAAGAAGAGTTTTTTGAATGTTTTGAAAGCTGGTTCAGCCGAATGCATAAGTGCATTGAGGATGGAGGAGAATATTTTGAAAAGCTATGAATAAAGTTTTTTTAAATTCTTACTATTTTTCATTTAACTAACAATTTACGGAACAGCCTATGTACACTATAACTAACTACTTAAATTAGGTACTGACATTTGTATTTATAAGAGTTTGCTTTGCTGGTAATCGTTATTTTATAAATTAATCAAAATACACATCTTATTGCAGTTCTAAAAAGAATACATTTTTAAAGGCATGATGTTCACTTGATTATTTCATTGAATGAAGCACCTCAAACAAAATCATGTGTAATTATAAGGTCCTATTAAATTCACTGCAAATATTTTAAGGGCATGCGTAAGTATGTATAAGAAAAACGCGACAAATACATTTTCTACTATAAAGGCGAGACTAAAGGACTCTATGGGGTAGGGTTCATGGTCAAGCAAGAATTCAAAAACAATATAATAGAATTCAAAGGGATCTCCGAGAGAATTGCAGTACTCACCATAAACCTACCAGGGTATAGTGACAAATGGTCCATAATACAGGTGTACGCACCAACAGAAACTTCTGAAGATAAAACGAAGGACGATTTCTATACAAAACTAAATGAGACTCTTGAAGACTGCCAGAAAAATATAATTGTTATGGGTGACTTTAATGGCAAAATTGGAAAACAAAAACAAGGTGAAGAGTCAGTTATAGGTATACATGGAACAGGACAGAGGAATGACAATGGGGAAAGAATGATAAATATGGCTCTTGAACACAAACTGAAGATAATGAATACCTGTTTCCTAAAAAAGCCATCTAAAAAGTGGACCTGGATCTCACCTGATGGTCGCTACCGCAATGAAATAGACTTCATCCTAAGCAACCAACCATTAATCTTCCGTGACGTCGACACCATCAACCAACTAAACTTCAACACAAATCACCGTATGGTGAGAGCTTCCATAAGCTATAACGAACGCAAGAATTGTCGAAGAAACTACGGTAAACATAATCGCTACAACTCGCCATATAAAGAAATGGCAAAGGGCAAAAACACCGACGACAATCTAAATGAAATCCAAAAACAATACAACAAAGAAATAAACAACATGTACAATAAAAAGACAACAACTAAACCAAAAAATAAGAAACCAGAACTACTAAGCGCAAATACCAAGGAACTAATAGAGACGAGAAAGGCTTTGCTGGAATACAAAACAGACAAAAATATATTAAAAGAAATTACGAAAATTAGTAAAGAAATTAGCAACAGCATTAAAAAAGACAGAAACAGCAAAAGAATGGCGACCATTAACCACCATATAACTAAAACAGGGGGCATTAAGAAAGCTCTAAAAGAACTAAGGGAAGCCAAAATATGGATTCCTAAACTAAGAAGCAAAAAGAAAGTTACCGAAACAAATAGAAAAAGCATCCTTGACATAGCCACTAGTTTCTATTAAGATCTATACTCAACCAGAGACCCAGAAGCACTAGATCAATCACCTAGCGACAAAACATATCTAACAAAAAACGAAGAGCAAGTTCCACTCATACTAGAAGAGGAAGTAACCCACGCGGTTATGTCTCAGAAGAATGATAAATCACCCGGACAAGACAACATCACAAACGAAATGATGAAGATAACTCTACAAGAGAACCTACACAGACTCACCAATCTCTACAATGCCATATTACAGACTGAATATATACCATCCCAGTGGACAAGTAGCACAATCATCCTGATATACAAAAAAGGCGACAAAGATGATATGAACAACTACCGCCCTATTAGTCTTAAGTCAAACGTATATAAAGTCTTTTCAAAACTTATTCTTAACCGAATTAGTAAGACCCTGGAGTTTCACCAACCTCCTGAACAAGCAGGATTTAGGGCAGGATATTCAACTACAGACCATATGCATAGTCTGAAACAAATAATAGAGAAAAGCCAAGAATATGGATGTATACTATACCTAGCATATGTCGATTACAGTAAGGCTTTCGACTGTTTGGAACATCGACATATTTGGAGAGCCCTAGAAAACCAAGGAGTAGAATCTAAATATATAAGACTCATAAAAAATGTGTACTCCAACAGCTCCGCAAAAATCAAACTTGAGACGTGTGGAGAAAGCTTCGCAATCCAAAGAGGAGTGCGACAGGGAGACCCTCTGTCCCCTAAGTTGTTCTCTGCTGTACTAGAAGAAATCATAAGGAAGCTGCAGTGGGATGATATTGGAATCAACATTGATGGCCGCAAACTCAACCACCTCAGATTCGCAGATGACCTGGTGTTACTGACAGACAACCCAAGAACACTACAATCAATGCTCCAAGACCTGAGTAGCAGAAGTAAAGAGGTGGGTCTAATCATCAACAAGGCAAAAACCAAAATAATGACTAATAGTGTTAAATTCAAAATCTGTGTTGACAACGAAGAAATAGAGTATGTAGACCACTATATATACCTGGGACAGCTCATCTCATTCGAAAACCAGATGCCTCAAGAAATCGACAGACGTGTAACAAATGCATGGAAGAGATATTGGGCTCTCAAAGATATCATGAAGAACAAAAAGTACAAGATGGATATAAAGAGGAAGCTGTTCAACACATGTATATTACCAATACTGACCTATGGTTGCCAAACTTGGGCCCTTACCCAAAAACTACAAAATAAACTAAGAACCACCCAGAGAGGCATGGAAAGGAGCATCCTTGGATACAAAAGAATAGACAGAAAACGTGCATCTGACCTACGCAAAATCACTAAATTCGAGGATGTCAACAGAAAATGCAACATACTGAAATGGCGCTGGACTGGTCATATGCTAAGGCAGCCACCCGAAAAATGGGCGAAAACACTTACTGAATGGCTTCCAAGATACAACACCAAACGTAAAAGGGGTAGACAACTTAAAAGATGGGCCGACGACCTCAAAAAGGTTGCTGGCTCACTCTGGCTAAGGACAGCCAGGGACAGACAGAAAGGACACGCTGATAAACCGGACTGATGTGCAAAAACTACTAGAATTAAGTTTAATGTAACTATTTTATCAGCAATAAAGGCTTTTGTATTTTGTATTGTAATAGGACCTTATATAACTCAAAAGAAATTGAGCTGCAGCTCATCAGAATCTGAAAGTGAAGATCCTCTGCTTGCAGATCCTCAAACTTCAGAATATTAAAAATTCCTTGGTTTTATTTTATTGGGACTCTTTGACCGGCCCATAGTGTTAATAATTTAAAAAGTTAATAACTTAAAAGTTTGTAATACCTACATCACTATCTTCCGAGTCTGGACCATGGACCTAGGAAATACTCCCTTCGGTCCGTAGGGAGCAAATAAAACCTCCTTGATAGGGACATATGTATATATATGTAATCTGTGGTCACATAGGAACGCGCCATCTATACACGATTTGAAGAACGAAGTCCTGACAGTTCCTCATTGGATTCCTTGTGATGTCTACAACACGGAACTGTCGGTCGTAGAGTGCAAAAGTGGGGATAGAGGGTGGGGGGGGGGACATTCGTTTATTTGTATAGCACTTAAAAAAAAACTTCTGGAGACCATCGTGTGGGGTATCAAATGAAAGCGCTACACGAGACGATTTCAAAAATATAGTATCGTTGTAATACATGTCAGTTGCCCTTTTAGAAAAAAATCAAGTTACATTTTCAAAAGTAGTCAAAACATGCTAAGTTTGAGGTCCAGTAGGTACAAAACGGCTGACATAAAGTTTGTTAAAAGTATGCCAAATGATCCACCATATCCTTAAAACTAACGTCAGGAAAGGAATTTTGAAAATAATAAGATTTAATGTATATTTTGCAATGGAAAGTAGATCATTGGAAACTGCAGTAGGTTAGTAAGAACTACTTGTGCGCCTCCAAAAATGTTTTAGATCCAATTCTTCTCATGATTGCTTTTACACTCAAAGCTAGATAATGATGAGCTGGATCATTTTGAATCTGCGGGCACGGTTGTGCCCCCGGCAAGTCGAGTAAAAAGCGGATTTGACATAGGTATCTACCATGATTTATCTACTCGTGAAATCGTGAAATCTCACTTCTAATCTGTAGGTTTGCTGTAACAAATTTTGCTGTAAAAATCTTTTAGTATGGGTTTGAAAGCTGTCAAATTTGGCCTATTGGAACAACAGTACTCTAGGTCAATATATTATGGATGGTATTTAACTGTACCTCAATTTATTCTCGTTTTTTCCAATAATTTTTACCATTTTTCCATCAAAAATACTGATTGTGCACAAAAATATGCTGAAATAATTATTTTTTAATGAGCTTTCATTTAATGACTGTTGTAAAATATAAAACTAATAATACACCTAATTTATCAAAGGATTGTTTTTTAATTAAGTTTAGCTTCAAACAATGTTCTACAAAGTATATTTAAATCAAACATCAATTAAATCACAATGTAGTTTTATTTATTACAAATTATTACGTAACTAGCTGCCCGTCAGCGGTTTCACCCGCTGCAACCTATTATTACGCGGGAAGAAAGCATTACTCGCCAAGAGATGTCGCTGTTAGTTTTCGGCGAAAACGTTTAAAACGCGAATCGGCTCAGTCACGCCACCTTTGCAAAAATATCGGAATATGCGTGATCCCGTAGGAATAAGACATTTTCCCTGGGGTAAAAAGTAGCCTATGTGTTATTCCAGATGCCTTTTTATATTTCTGCAAAGTTTCATGTCAATCTAATCAGCCGTTTTTGCGTGATGTCGTAACAAACACACACACAAACATCCGCCTTTATAATATTAGTAGGATAAAGTGAAATGCTAAGCTATTTTGTACTATTGTACTAATCAGTTTTATTCAAAAATAAAACAAAATTATAACAAAAGTGTTTACTATTACAATGTTTTATTTATCATTACACATAATGAGTTCAGTTTTTTAGGATTTCGTACTAGAAACCTTTACTATTTCGGTCTGTCTATCTATATTCTATATGATTCGCCCACATAATTAAGTTTTGGACCGATCGACATCAAATTTGGTGTGAAGATAGATCGTGATGAAAAAATTGAATTAAATATTTTTTGAACCCCCTCCCATATACGTGAAAAGTAAGCGAAAAACATATTTTTTCGCTTTTAATATTGAGTAGGGTATCGTTGAATAGATCTTCTAAAACTGAGGGGAGATTTTTTGAAAAAAAGTCTCTAAAATGTTTCTGTCTCGAGATATTTGCTTTTAATAGGGGCCATATTTTTGATCCATAATTTGTTCCAACTGTGACTTCTAAAGTATTAGTTACAAAATTTTTTAAAACAATGTTAGTTCTCAACACGAAATAACTCAGAAAACCTGAAAATTTTTAAACGATGACTACGAAATCCTATTTTTGATCATGTCTGACAAGCTCTTGGGCGGTTTTTTATTATTATTGCACTAATAAGTCGCGAAGAAGCAAGAGAGCAACGCGCCACAAGCGCGCGAATTGTTTTAGAAGTAATTTTAATGCTTTTTTAGAATAAATGAAGTACGAAAGACATTATAAGTTCTTCAATAATAATTATTTAAGTAATATAAACATTGCACAAAACTGTTTAAAATATAGGTACGATTTTAAGATTCATATTAGATATTTTGTGTATCAATTCGGAAAAAAATGTGTAACATTAGTATATTTTGGGCAAGAATAATATACCTACTGTAATAATAGAATATTTGCTGCGCGTGAAAATAAAAATGTATTACGTACTGGTGCAAATTGCCGTAAGCGTTTAAGATTTTTTGAGCATACTTGAAAATCTACTAGATCCCGACTATCGTGTAACTTCCATCATCAAGTCACACGCTTCATTAGCTAATATACTTGCAGAAGATGTTGTCATAAACTGTAAAAAATTGTCAATGCGTGACTATGTGGTCATTGTAGGTGGAAAGCACGATTACGAGTTGTCACACTACCAAGTATGTTTACATAACTTTTTTAAGGCAGTAGCCAACACAAATATAATATATCTTTCTAACAGTGGAAGCGGTAGGTTCGGTACCTATAAAAATAAAATCGCTAGACTGGTTGGCAATATAATATATTGTAACGTTCATTTATCCGAGGTGCTTTACTCAGGTCGAAATGAGCATTATCTGCATAAAGTGGATACAAGTAGGTCAATAGTTCTAGATATGATCTTACTGAACCATAAACGTAAAGCTAAATTGGGATATATACTTGTTCAAGCAAATGAGACTAAAAATAAAGATAGCACATTTTTTCGTCCCCAATGTAAATAAAGAAAAAAAGTTAGCAACATCGTCACTTAATGTAAATAATTATGCTCAAAATTTTAACTTAAGTGTAAGTAATGTACAAATTAATTTAAGTAATTCATTTTTAAAGCATTGTAATACATCCCATCAAAATGATGTTAACAAAAATATCAGTTGTAGGAAATCAAATCTTAACTTACTTCATCAAAATATCTGTGGGATTACGACTAAACAGGATCAGCTAGAGCTGTATTTGGAATGTTTAGATAACAAGCAAGACTATGTGTGTATCACTGAGCATTTTCTAAAAAAGGAAAACGTAGAATGTTTGCACTTTGAGAACTACGATGTAATTTCTTATTATGCTAGGAATAAAAAAACAAGGGGCGGTGCCTTAATTCTAGCGCGAAAATCTCGTAAGTGTGAACATAAAATAAAATAAAATAAAAATAAAAATAAAAATAAAAAAGCCTTTTATTCCTTAATTCATTAAAATAACATTTCATTTTAATATAATATAATAAATAACATTGCTGATACTAATTTTTACATGCATTAAATTAAATAAATTAAAAGATTTTAAATTAAATTAGAACGTGCATTAAATACTCGTTAATTAAGGACCCCTCTTTGGGTGAAGGCCTCCTCCAACCGAATCCATTTTTTTCTGTCTTGTGCTTCGTCTTTCCAGGTTATACCAGCTGTCGCTATGATTTCATCTGTCCATCTCTCGCTTGGTCTGCCTCTATTTCTAAATAGAGGAAGTGTGAACAATTAACTCTAATTCACAAAATGGCTAAGGAAGAGTGTTTTGAGATATGTGGAGTTAAGGACATTGAGACTAATATATGTATCATTTGTTGTTATCATAATGGATTACATTTTGACAAATTTATTTTTAAATTGGAAATACTATTGCAAAAATTATTTGATAGAAGGGTTATAATAATGGGAGATTTTAATGTACATATAACGAGGGATGCACATGTGCCACATGATGATAAGCGAAGAGAAGACAATAGAACTGAATTTTAAAATATTTTGACATGCTATAATTTTCGACATTTAATTAATGGTTGCACTTTTATTAGAAATAACTCTCAATCGTGTATTGATAATATTTTGACAAATATTATGGACACTAGGAAACCTCTTACCCTTGTTGATCATAATGGTTTGGGTGACGGACATGCGGCCATTTCGGCCACTTTTGAAGTAGAGAATTTACAGAGCGACAGGTGGATAGAGAAGGTAGTTTACATAGAACGTAGGATATTTAATAACAAAAATAACGAATTATTTAGTCAGTTAATTAGGCGTACGAATTGGAATAATCTGGGTATAAATGGGTTTTTGTCAGGGTTTACTAGTATCTTTAACCTTCCTATACCCGCGCTTTGGTCTGTGAGACCGACAGAATATTTTTAGGAATTTATCTTACAACACAAAAACGATACCGAGTCGAGACTTTTGCTAGCTGCCAGATTTGTGGATAGTTTTATGTCAGTGGTCACCACGCGCTTGTGGGGAACTTATGTGTACGTATACTAGGCGCCAATCGGTCCGTGAGACCGACGCGGGTAAAGGTGTAACTTTTTGGGTAAGTATAAACTTTTTATTTACATTGTTTACTCGTTTTTTCTTTGAGTTATTTATTGTGTATATATATCTTAACCTATATTATTATTTTACAGTTTATATTCTACGCCGGAATAGAAGAATTTGTTGGAAGAATACAGCTCTGAGTGCCCCCGACCCCCAGGACGTGGAAACACCAGGCCAGCTACGCGAAGAGCCACCCACGGGTCCGTTGGATGTGGTCGGCACCACTTAGGGTTCACCTCACCTCATGGGGAGAAGCCGGAGCACCAACGGGCTCCAAGACAAGAGAGCGCACGAGCAGCCGTCCTAGAAGAGGACAGAAAGGTCCTGAACAGCGCAATCAGGACCCTTACTGAGGTCCAGGTCGTGCTCCGCATGGGGGCGGACGCGACCTCAATCGTTGAAAAGAGCCTCCAGCGCCTGATCTCTTCATACGGCGGGGTCATGGCCGCCAGGGGCGAACTGGAGGCTCTGGGACCTAGATAGGGTGGTGCTGCCTAGCACAGCCTGACGTAGCCAATAGTGGCCATCACCTGACCACATCTACTACTCCACGTCGAGTAGTTAGGATCGTGGGCACAATCCCAGAAACGCCCGGCTACCACCGCTTACTCGATATGACCGCTACCTCGGGACCGCCTCGCGAAGAGGATGAGGCACCCAACTACCGAACACGACTCTCCAGATGTAACGAGCCGCCGCTGGCTGACGGACACTAGCTGGGCCTCCCCCAAAGTGGAATCACCCGGCTGGTTCGACCTCGCCGCAGCGTGAAGTTTTTCCTGGAATACTGAACCAGACAACCATGTCAATCACCAGAGTGACCACCCATCGCCCCACCTGTTGTCGCAGGTGGCATCCGACACCACGTTAGAGAGGCCATTGCCACGTGAACGTCTCCAACGTCGCAAACGGCCGTGGAGAACTCCATGACGACGAAAAACACGGTATAACTGTGCCACTTGCAAAAAATACTTTTGTTGGGAACATGCTATTATGGTATGTCCTGAATGTTATGGTGAGACTGAAAACTGTGTCAGTCTGTGATTTTGTATTGGTACTTTAAGTGTTTTATGAAATTTAGAGGTTTATTTTTCTTTTGTAGATGAAAGAAACGTTTTGGATCTGTTTTTGTAGTACATACGAAAAAAATCTGAGCATTTTGTATAAAACGGATAGTCTAATAAATAATTAAAAACAAAGTGATTATATGATATATATTTTTTCATTATATCCTTTACTTTTAATGTCCAACTTTATTTATATTGGCTTTCTTAGAAAAATCGTATGAATCGAGGTTTTAAACTTTCGGACTGTGAGACCGTGCGCGGGTATAGGTGTCACAAATATTGGCGCGGGTATACGAAGGTTAAAGCTGCTTTTAAGAAAACTAAGAAAAAAGTGAAACGAAATAGAGTTGGCAGACTGAAGTGGCTAACTAAAGGCATAACAACTTCTAGTGCAATGAAACGAGTTCTATGTAATTTGGACAGTTCACATAATGATGCTAGTTTATTTAAATATAAAGCCAAATACATAAAAATATATAGGAGAGTGCTGGCAAATGCAAGATCTTTAGCGGCTCAATATGAGATAGAGAAAGAAAAATATAAATCGAAAGGAATTTGGAAGATAGTAAATAAGTATAGGGAAAAAGCAAATAATCATGCACGTCTCATTTTAAAACATAGAAATAAAATTATAACTGAACCGGTGGATATAGCTAACATATTTTCGGAGCAGTTTAGTAGCTTGAATATGCCTGCTAGTGGTAATTACGTCTCTGCACTAGAAATTTTAACAAAAAACTCAAATAGAGTAATTGACGATATGGATTTTAGACCCGTTAACATATCCGAGATGAAAAAAGTTGTTAGCCAAATGGTAAATAAATATTCGTCTGGTTTCGATGATATCCCTATATCCGTGATCAAGGATAATATAGATCTCTTGGCAAAACCACTTATGGACCTATACAATAACTGCATAGAGGAAGGTCTGTTTCCTGATCAATTCAAAATTGCGAAGGTTATTCCTGTTCACAAGAAAAACTCTGAGCTTAATCCTGAAAACTACCGACCAATTTCATTACTACCAACGATTTCCAAAATTTTTGAGAAAATAATTAAAATTAGAATGTTGTCACATTTTAGTAAAAATAACATTCTAAACGCTAGTCAATTTGGCTATAGAGATGGAGTTGGAACCGCTGATGCCATGGATAAGCTTTTGGACGATATAATTAGAAGCATGAACATGAGGTCAAAAGTAGCAGGATTATTCCTAGACCTAAGTTCTGCTTTTGATATGGTTGACCACCAACTGTTAATTGGAAAGCTAGAGCATTATGGTGTTAGGGGGAAAGCTTTGCTTTTGATACAGTCATATTTGCGCAATCGGAGACAGTTTATTGAGGTGAGACAAGTGGGAACAGATGGGGCTGAGATTGTAGGCAAATCCAAACTAATGAATATTTATAGAGGTGTTCCACAGGGCTCAATCTTAGGTCCATTGTTTTTCATAGTTTTCACAAATGATCTTGTCGATTATATGGCTGATATTGTTCCAGACGCTCGTTTAGTTTTATACGCGGACGATACTAACGCTGTTATATCTAAATCTTCTCTGGAAGACCTAGAAAGAGTATCGAATGATACACTAAAGGCTTTTCATAGCTGGTTTAGTACTAATGGTCTTCAAATTAGTGTTAAGAAAACGTGTGCAATACTCTTTAAGAGTACGGTTAAGAATAATACCACCTTGAACTTGGAGCTGAATAGTAAGAAAATAGATTTGTTGCAAATGGTTAGGTTTTTAGGAGTGCATATTGATAATCTACTTAACTGGAAAGCCGAAGTTGGTAGTATCGAAAGCTCTGTCAGCTCTGCGTGTTACGCTTTGAGAACACTACGTGATGTTCTCCACATTGATCAGTTGAGAATGGTGTATATGGCGTTGGTAGAGTCGAAACTGCGTTACAGTATTAAACACTGGGGAAATAGCTATACGTATAATGTGTCCAAAGCTTTCAAAATTCAGAAGAGAGCTATTCGTGCCATGGCTCGTATCCCACCTTGGGAGTCATGTCGGGAATATTTTATTAAATATAATGTTTTGACTGTGCCCTCCCTTTATATTATGGTATTACTAATAGATATATATAAACATAGGGACTTATATGAATCTCAAGTGGAAATGAATAAACGTTTAGAAACTCGAAGAATGGACCTAAATAATGTAATAGTACCCAAACTCAATATTGTTAAGCATAGCCCTAGGTATCAAATTGTAAATTTATTTAATAAGCTTCCAATTGAATTTAAAAACATTGCTAGTCTCAACGTTTTCAAACATAAACTTAAGGAATTTTTGCTCAGTAAAGTTTTGTATGACATTAATGATCTGTGATGTACTTTTAATGAACTATAATTTGACATTGAGAATTTATTTATTAGGTCTTGACATTTTTATATTATCTATTCATATTGTATTTTAAATGATTTTAAATTAAGTTAATATCGACATGTATTCAATTTTTTTTTTTTTTTTTTATTATTTGAACTTGACATGTAGTAGTTTTATTTGTTTTTAAATTTTTTCATTATCTTGACATGTTTTTTATTGTATCATTATGATTGGCCTAAATAATTAGATTGTAAATTATTTTATTTGTATAATTCGCACACAGTTGTACTGTTGAATGAATAAATGATTGATTGATTGATTGAGTCGGTACCAGAAACCCATAGAAGTTGGATTAAGTGCTTGACAAACAAAGTGATATGGCTTAGAAATCCCAGAGGATCGTAAATCTTAGAAATTTCTGACAGCATGATGCGTTTTGTGCATTCATTGCCAGGTGTCTCTGTTTGGTAAGTAAAAGTATCTGTTTTTGGATTCCACTTCAAGCCGAGAACTTTGACTGAAGTATCATTATCGAGCGCTGATAGGATGTGAGCATCATCGTGATTGGATTCGTCATTGTTTAAAGAAGATAAAAATTCTGGACTGTTACTTGTCCATTTGCGTAGTTCAAAAGTACCAGCCTTGCAGATCTCTGTAAGTTCCTTTTGAAGGATAAGAGCATTTTCGATGGAATTAGTTCCAGTGACAATGTCATCAACGAAGACATCATTGAGAAGCACTTGCGAAGCAAGTGGGAAAGAAGCTGCTTCGTCAATCGCCAACTGACGAAGTGTTCGTAAGGCCAGAAATGGCGCAGAAGCAACACCGAAACTAACGGTGGTGAAACGATACTCTTGAACAGGATCGAGAGGAGAGAATCTCCATAGGATTCTTTGAAAATCACGATGTTCTTGACAGAGATCTATAAAACGATACATCATTTTTATGTCGGAAGTAAAAACGATCTTATGTAGTCGAAACTTCAAAAGCACTTCTGTGATATCTTGATGTAACTTCTGACCCGTAAGAAGGTTATCGTTGAGAGAACGACCCGACGTAGTCTTACGTGAGAAATCGCCTACCATCCTAACTTTAGTAGTAACGGCTTGTTTTCTCACCACACAATGATGAGGCGCGTAATAAGAAGGGTTATCACTGTCCGCTATGGGAACAGGCTCCATATGTCCCAAGTCTAAATACTCTTGGAGACATTTGCTATACTCTGCTTGTAAAGCAGGATCACGTGCAAGTCTTTTCTCCAGTTTGTATAAACGTGAAAGAGCAATATTCCGAGAATCACCTAAAGGAGGTGCATCAATTTTAAAAGGAAGAGATACGACGTATTTTCCATTGTCAGCACGTTTATGAGTTTCCACGAAAATGGATTCACAAAGAGCTTCATCTTTAGTCAAGGTTCTCTCATCTTCGGGTGCGTTTTCAATATCCCAAAATCTCTGAATATTTTTGTCCAATTGGCTTGTACTAATCTTCATGCATACTCGTGATGTAAGATTACCTTCAATTTTACCATTGAGTAGGTAGCCAAAGACGCTATCGATTGCCACAGGGGTACCCTGGGGGCCTTTAATAATGTTAGTGTTGAAAATGGAATCAGTGTAGTCTGATCCTAAAAGAAGTTCCACGGGACGTGCAGAACGCAATTCTGGGTCCGCTAGAGGAAGATTCTTAAGATGCGAGACATCCCGGTAAGAGTCAGGAATGTTCGGCAAATAATTTGATATTTTCGGCATAATGAGAGCCTCTACAAGAATTTTAGGTTCCGGTTTGTTGTAAGGTGTAACCTCACAAATTGTTTATCCGTTAGGTTTTTCATTTTTATCACCGAGACCAGTGATAGTAATGCTATCAATTTTGTCATTATAAAAACGGGATAAGCCAAGACGCTGAACACAGGATTCAGAAATGAGTGTAGCCTGAGAGCCTGGGTCCACGAGAGTGCGTATCAAACGCGGAACGTAGGGTCCTAACTGAGTAGGTCGTACATTTACTAAGGCAGTGCATAAAAGAACTGTGCAGTCCTTTTTCTTAATATTTTTGGAAATGCCAAGTGTCGTAAGAGACGGTTTTTCCGCTTCTGAGAGAGACTCAGGGAAGAGATTTGTGATTCTGAGAAAGAATTAGGTGACGCTAACGTAACATTATGAACGGTCACATTTTCATGTAAAGAAGTATGGTGCCTCTGAGAGCACGTTCGACAGTTGTGACGCGATTTGCACGAAGAAGTGTCATGACCTTGAAGACAGTTCATGCAAATGCCATTTTCAGACACAAACCGTTTACGCTCAGGTATGGTCAATTTAGAAAAGTTTTCACATTTGTTTAATGGATGTGTATTATTTTTGCAAAAAACGCATTTAACTTGTTTATAGAAGCCAGCTGCAGTGGCAGCATGAACGCTCATAGTACGAGGAAATCGCGGAGCTGATGGCTCATACTGACGGCTATACTGAGCATCCGATTGTGAACGCATTAACGCTTGACGCGAAAATTGTGCTTGACGAGACGGAAAGCTAGTGCCTGGGTTTATATTAACACCGGCAGGTTTGCTCGCAGAAGCGCCGGAACCCACGGTAGGTCGTGTTGAAGACTTCATTTCAATGGCTGTCAACTTTTTTCCAAAAAGTCGAGTAATTCGGAAAGTTCAGGAATTTCACTAGATGAATTTAATGATAATTCAAAACGTTTACGAATACTTGGTGTAAGTTTGCGTAGCAAAATGTTCAAAAGAATAAAACCCCAGTGCTGCACTTTAATGCCTAAAGCACTCAAAGCGCGTGTATACATTCAAAATGTTACGTAAGCTATGTTTAATGTTTTTATCGTTCATTGGTTCCAGATCCAAAACTTTGTCTAAGTGTTTGGTCGCAATGATACGCTCATTCTGATAGCGAGATATTAAGAATTGCAAGGCATCATTATAATTATCATCTGTAATAGGAATTGTTTTTACTAAGTTGAAAGGTTCTCCTTTTAATGACGACAACAAATAACGAAAACGTTCAACGTACGACAATGATTTATTGTTGTGAACAATTGATTTAAATAAGTCGTAATACGCATGCCATTCGGTTAATTTACCGTCAAATGTTTGTAATGTAATTTTAGGTAAACGAATATGAGAACCGGTTCCGTTCCCATCGAGGGATCCGTGACCGCTACAGTGCTGCGATAGGTTAATAGTTGCCGCGCTCAACTTGCGTTGATTTTCCTTCAAGGAATCCAAGGCCACTTGAACTTGATAGTATAAGGTATCGAAAGAGTTTCTAATTTCGAACTGTTCTTCTTTATTGAACTTTGATTCTTTAGCTAAAGATTTTTCTATTTTTAACTGTACTTGAAAAAATGTTTTCTTTACTGATGCCAATTCCTTTGTCCGTACGCGGAATTCCGATTCATTTTTTATACAATCTACCATACGCTTCAAGCTATTTATGGCTAAATCTCTTTCAAAATTTAACTGTTCAAGTTCCATTGTCAAGGAATAAACTTTAAAACTTAATTAATTTGGTATAAACTGTAAAACCTAATTAATTTGGTATGTCGCTTGCAAACTGCAAAACAATTTATTTGTGTAGGTCAGTTATTTTAAAATGTATGTTTTTAGTTATGTTAATAAAATATTTATGTTAAATACCGATAGGCAATGACATGCAATAAATTTAATTTGAATTAATAGATAGTAGGTACAAGGTAGGTTAAAGGGTTACGGGAGTAACTACTATCTGATTTGAATTGGGTTAAACCCGGAATGTAGGTATGGATACCCAAGCACGAATAGAGAACCAACGGAATGTAGGTATATACGGGTTAAGGTATGGATACCCAAACACAAAATAGAGAACCCACAGAAAATCTTGACGCGCCAGTCAATACCTACTTTGTGCCCATAGGTACTAAATAGGTACTTGCATTGCTAAAATGTTTGCAATGTATGAAATGGAATAACTGCCAAACTGTTAAGGCGATTGATATTGCGACTCCGCTTGAAATTAGTTGATCCAAATGAAGTATGTATGCACGAAAATGCGAAAGTAAAAAAAAAACGAGTTTTATGTTTGCAGTGAAACTACTTAAGGTGATGCATGCACACAATGCAGCAGCTACTAAATGATGTAAATTTTACACAAAATGCAAAAGGGTTTAGATCAAATTTATGTGTTCTGCAAATCACTTAAGGCGATGCACGCATGTTATGCCGCAACCGCGAGTAAGGTGATTTTTATATGAATTGCAAAATTGGTTAGATTGAATTTTGTACGTAATACAAACCTCTTAAGGGGATCCTATACGTAATATGAGGATCGCAAAGGAAAATGAGAGGCAAATTTGTACGAAATACAGAATGCCGATTGAGGGTTTAGTACGAAATACAAACCACAAAATGAGAATTGTACGAAATACAAATTCTGATAATAATATGGGTCGTACGAAATACAAACCGCAAATGAGAATTGAACTAAATACAGATTCACTGAAACTGAAATTTGTACGAAGTACAAATTGCATAAGTCGGGTTTCATACGAAATACAAAACCGACCTCCCCTTATGTTTAGTTTCGCATCAGGTATACGCGCGTTTTATTGTTTCCCGCCATTTTCGTCTGACAGACCGTGGCCTGTGACTGACGCCAGCTAGTCGGCCGACGCCATCTTTTTCCCTTTGTTCGTTCAGTCGATTCGATACCACGCGGCCGCCGGCAAATATAACCTCACTTTTAGTCACTCGCGCGTCCGGTGTTAGACACATATTTTTTGCGTTTTGTACAGCAAACTCATTGCTGTCGCAACCAGTAGTGTGCGGGAGAAATCTTTGTTATTAGTGTGTTAAAACATTATTCGATGTTGAACTGTGAACTAGTGAATAATAGTGTGATAAACTAATCCCACCAAAAACATTTACTTGTAAAAAGAACCAAGTCTCGCCTCTTAGTTCATCTACTGTAAAAAGTTGTGAGATCCATGTGATGCCAAGTCGGTTATTGGTTTATTCAAGGACTACTTAAGGGAACTTGCATCTTAAGCTATTGCGTAAATAGGTAACAGACATCATCTTACAGTAACTTTATCGATATTTAAAATCTTTTATATTTACAATAACTAGAATGACCCGGCCATCGCACTAGACGATCTCACAAGCAAATAGTGTGCGATTGCCAAGTCATTCTAGTTATTGTAAATATAAAAGATTTTAAATATCGATAAAGTTACTGTAAGATGATGTCTGTTACCTATTTACGCAATAGCTTAAGATGCAAGTTCCCTTAAGTAGTCCTTGAATAAACCAATAACCGACTTGGCATCACATGGATCTCACAACTTTACAGTAGATGAACTAAGAGGCGAGACTTGGTTCTTTACAAGTAAATGTTTTGGTGGATCTCATTTCTTTTTGTAGATAGTCTTCCTCTTTCTCTTATCTGGAACTACTTCTTGAGCCTCAGCTACAGATTTCCTGAAAGCCCATCCGCAAAGTTAACTTTGTAATCCTATACATTTGTATGGAAATACAAAGTTAGTTATGCGGTTGCAACCGAATTTGCAGAATGT
Source organism: Phthorimaea operculella (assembly GCA_024500475.1). Taxonomy (NCBI): domain Eukaryota; kingdom Metazoa; phylum Arthropoda; class Insecta; order Lepidoptera; family Gelechiidae; genus Phthorimaea; species Phthorimaea operculella. The sequence continues at coordinate 3,202,911 of JANFCV010000049.1, forward strand.
TATAGTTTTCCCTTTATTCATACACTAAATACAAGGTGTATTCTAAATTTCAAGCTCCTCAGTCTGCTAGAAGTACCTTAGAATTTTGATGATCGGTCAGTCAGTCAGGCAGAAAATTTGGAAACTTTGACTTACTATAACTTCTAAACTACTGGTCCAAATTAAATGAAATTTGAAATGTATCGTGTCTATGCAGTGCTTGATATGATATTTTAAAATGAGGGTTCTAAACTTATTGACAAGGGAGTTATGGGGGGGTCAAAAATGGCCTGAACTGGTTCGAGAAAAGGATGGTACGGCCGTGCCGCTTTCAGCTCGACTTGGTGGGGGCACTGCCGTGCCCCCAGATGTGAAACCAAAATTGCTGAAGGGACGGAGTGCCACACGAGCTGGTGTCCGGGTGCAGTAAGTCTAGTATCTAAATCCCAATCCAAATGTCTTCCTCAAAACCTGATACCTTTTTTCCTGTCAAAAACTAGACTTACAAAGAAACGGCGGCGTCATAATTCGCACGGTAAGCAATTCGCTGCTAGGTCCTGTTTAAGTAGACTTTGGAAACAAGTATTTCTCGGCCGGAAACTTTCCGGAACAAAAATTCTCTCATTAAATTTATTTTATTTAGCTATAGTAAAGAGCACTACGAATCGTAGTCAAATGTTGTTCCGAGGCTGATCGACCATTTAGTTTTAGATTTTAAGATAACTTTAATTTGCTTCCACTGCGCTAAGATCAGCTTCGGAATCAAACATTTTTTGGTAGCAGAGCGTGGTTGCTTATTGCAACATAGTTAACCGTAATTTAGTATTAAGCGTGTTTTTTATATTACCCACATATTTTATTAATTTTGGAAAATATTGTTTCGGTTTTTTTTGTGACTGTATTGTTTGCCTAGTGAACGGTACCTTATCGGTAAGGTCTAGGCCAGTCAACTAACATTTATTTTGTGGTACTTGTTTATTGGTTTTTCGTTTTTATTAAGTCGAGTGTGTAAAAGTTGGTACCATGGCTCCCTCGATCGCCAGGTATAAGGCTGCTATAAAGACAGAATTAAGGTGGTTTACTACCACAGCGGCAATGATCGGCCGCGAGGACCGGGAGGACGCGCTCTTGAAAAGTGCACTACAGGCAGATGAACGGGTTCGGGTTGCCTCAGAGTGCCTCATGCTCCTTGAGGAAGCTCCTAACCCTGAAGATAAGGAGCTGGTCGAGGGCGATGTAAGCCAGTGCTTGGAGCTGGCACAGGACATTGAGCAGGCAGCTGCGGACATATCTAGGCGACGTGACGGAAAGGAAAAGCCATTCCGTGGTAAAGTGGGACAAGGATTACAGGTGCCTCTTCCGCCTGTTACGGTTCCAGTCTTTGCAGGCGATTACGCCGACTGGCCGGCGTTTGAGGACCTGTATAGCAGCGTGGTCCACACACGGACGGACATAACGCCAGCGTACAAGATGGCTCAGCTGATGTCCAGGCTACAAGGAGAGCCTCATGAATTGCTGACGCATTTGGCAGTCTCGGATAGCAATTATGAGGTGGCGTGGAAGATCCTTACCGACCGGTATCGGAACAAGCGCCTGATTGTAGACAGGCTGTTAGACCAGTGGCTGTCAATACCAACCATAACGCGAGGTACGGACCTCCGCGAGAAAATCTTTCACCCAGTCAGCGTCGCGGTCAGCGCACTGGAGCGACAGGGTTTGCCAGTGGCGGGCTACGGTTATATCTTGGTCCACACAGTGCTTCGCCGCCTGCCGAGCGAAATGGTCGCTCGATTGGAGCAGCTCCATGGGGGCAAGTCCTCGGACCACCTCCCGACCTACGAGGATCTGAAGTCGTTCCTCGAGGCCGAAAGCAGGCGAGTGGACGTCCAGGCTGGTGAGGCCCCTCGCAAGGAGACCTCTGCCCCTCGCCACCCGGAACGGCCGGGTGCACCGGCGCGAGGAGGCAACAGTAGGCAACCCAGGCGGTACAACACTGCATTGGAATCAGGGTGTGCCTACTGCAGGAGACAGGCCACGGGGTGACAGCGTGTCAGGAGTTTGCGGCGCAGCGGGTTCAGAGGAGACGGGGTGTGGCACAGCAGAGGCGTTGGTGTTTTCGGTGCCTGGGGCCGCATCAGGTGCGAGAATGCCCTTCAAGCACCAACTGTAGGTACTGCCAGGGTGCACACCATCCGCTGCTTTGCATGAATCGCTCCGGAGACGCCGGGGGCAGCGCTGGATCGGATCAGCGAAGGGAGCCTGCCCACCAAGGGAGGGAGCAACGCTCCCCACCCCCTCCAAGGAGGAGCCCACCTCCGCATCGGTCACAGGGACAGGCAGGGGGACGTCAACAGACGGAGCCCACTTACCCAAGGACGTGGGGACGATCCCCAGCACGGCAGCAGGTGCCGGATTGGGGAAGAACGACACAGGGACATGGTCAAGGACACCCATCCCAGGTACGGGATCCAACGGGCGGGTGTCAGGGGAGCACTAGGCAGCCACCAGGGTACATGCAGTATTCTGCGGGCTTGAGCCACCTGGGTGGGCCTCAAGACCCACGCATGCCTCCGCCTATGGCGTACCCGCGGCTACAGGCGCAACCTCGGTACGCGCGTTTGCCGTTGGGATGCTATGGAGCTCCAACCATGGCCTTTATGGGCAGACCTCCCTACCAGCAGGAGTGGGACCCATACACAGGTTTGGGTAGTGAGGGGATACCCCCCGCGGGACGCGGCCTCACCGCGTTTAGATTCCCGCTAGGTAATCGCCGCCTACTCATCAGCTTCGGCTCCCCGTCCAATCACGGTACTTTTGCCAACGGCTAAGATTTGGGTATGGGGATACGGTGGCCGGACCATTCAAGTAAGAGCCCTACTGGATACAGGGGCTCAGGGATGTATTGTATCGAGTAAGCTGGTGAGTAGGCTAGGCCTAAATGTAAAGCCAAGTGCGGATGAAGCTGTAGGCATCGGGGGCCTAAATGTGCCTGACATTCGGGGTCAGACGAACTTTGAGTTCGCATTAGGTAGCACATGTACAGGGTCAGCTATCAAGTCTCAGCCGTGGTGCTGGATGAAGTGGTTGGGAAACTCCTCAGGTTAGGTTACCACCAACGGTACGAGGGCTAACCACAGGGTTGGAGTTAGCTGATCCTGATTTTGATACTCCTGGTACGGTGGACGTACTTCTCGGGTCAGACGTCCTCGGGAGATTATGGTGCGGTAGGAAGAAGGTACTCCAGGAAGCTGGTTTGGTGGCCGTAGATACCACAGGGGGGTATGTTGTTTTCGGCCCAGTTTGGAGACCTCAGGACCTACCAGAAGGGGATACGGTCCTCTATGGTAGTGTGCTGTCAGAGGTGCTGCAGAGGTTTTGGGAGTCTGAAGAGCCGCCCACGGCGGACAGACGGAAGCCAGAGGATGACGAGTGCGAGTTGTTCTATCAATACAACACTGCGAGATGCCCGTCAGGCAGATTCGTGACCAGGCTACCTTTTCTCCCAAACCGCCCCGCTTTAGGTAGTTCGCGACAGCTCGCGGAACGGAGACTACTCGGAATGGAGCGGAAGATGAGGCGAGACCCAGCACTTCGGCAGAAGTATATAGAATTCATGCGGGAATATATTCAATTGGGCCACATGTCGGTGTCCAGCCTGAATTGGAGGTGTGTCGAGCATTATTACATTCCACACCTGGCTGTCTTGAAGTCACCTGAGGCGAAAATACGGGTGGTGTTTGACGGTTCTGCTCCTACCTCGAATGGTGTGTCTGTGAACCAATGTTTGCACGCGGGTCCTAAATTGAACCGGGACATTGTGGACATTCTCACAGACTTTCGTTTGCACCAGGTAGCGTTCGTCGCAGACGTCAAAATGATGTTTCGCCAAACCATGATACATCCGGATGACCGTCGGTATCAGCTGATTTTGTGGCGTGAGAGCCCAGATGAGCCGATGGTCACATACGAACTTAACACGGTGACGTATGGACTTAAGCCAAGTCCGTATTTGGCAGTACGTACGCTGCGAGAGTTGGCCGCACAGGAAAGGGTAAGATACCCTCGAGCCGCAGCAGTACTGGATCGCGACGTCTACGTGGACGATATCTGCACGGGTGCTGATAGCGTGGAGCAGGCGCTAATTCTACGAGACGAGTTGATCGCGATCATGGGTTCAGGAGGTTACGAGTTGCGGAAATGGTTGTCCAGTTGCCCAGAGCTCCTGGCTGGTTTGCCAGGCGAGTTCCATCAGGACCCGCACCTCTTTGAGAACCCGGACAATCCAAACACGTTGGGCATCCTCGGGGTGCAATATAGGCCAACGCATGACGTATTCACGTACAAGATTGAGCCCGACCTTTTGAGAAAACTTGGACTAAGCGGTCGGTACTGTCGACAATCGCTAGAACGTTCGATCCTAACGGATGGATCGCCCCGGTTACGTTCATGGCGAAGTGCTTTTTACAAAGGTTGTGGCTAGCCAATTTAGGATGGGACGACCAACTCTCCGGAGAGTTGTTGAAGGATTGGCTCAAGTTTGTGACCACCCTACCAGGGATTGTGCACATCGCGATACCCCGCAAGTTAGTCCCATCGGTGGGATGTAAGGCTACCCTACATGGGTTTTGTGACGCCTCGGAGCGAGGGTACGCGGCAGCTGTATACCTTCGGACAGCAAGTTCAACGGGAACTGTGCACGTGCGTCTGGTTATGGCCAAAAGTAAGGTGGCACCAGTCAGAACTAGATGGACCATCCCCAAATTGGAATTGGCAGGGCAGCTCTTCTAGCGCGCTTGCTAAATCATGTAACCTGCAATCTGCGTGGTACCATCAACTTGGATGAAACGGTGTACGCGTGGACTGACAGTCGGATAGTTCTGTGCTGGTTGCAGACGTCGGTACATACACTTGAGGTTTTCGTGGCAAATCGGGTGTCACAGATTACGGGGTCGGAAACTCCGTTAGTGTGGAGGCACGTACCGGGAGAATGGAACCCAGCGGACTGCGCTTCACGCGGGTGCAGGGCACCTGATTTGGTGAGTCACCCACTGTGGTGGGGACCTCAATGGCTGACTGAGTCGCCGCAGGAATGGCCATTCAACGAGTGCAGGGCGCCGCTTGGGCCACCTGATCGAGGTTTGCGAGTGAACGTGGGGCAACTCGTACCGAAGCCTAACCCAGCTTTCTTGCTGGAACGGTATAGCTCCCCTCGACAAACTTCTTGGGGTGACAGGTTGGATCAAACGGTTCGTGAACAACTGCAGGAAGCCTCAAGCAGAACGGAACTTTGCACCAGTCCTCTCGCCTGCGGAACGGAATGCGGCTCTATGCTCATTAGTTAGAGTCGTCCAGGCGGAACACTTCGAAGAGGAGGTCAGGCTGCTCAGGGATGGACGTGGAAAGCTGAAGGGAGGAATTGTGCGCCTCAACCCATTCCTGGATGAGCAAGGTATGCTCAGGGTTGGAGGCAGACTTCGGAACGCTAGCCTGCCCTTTTCGGCTCGGCATCCACTGTTACTTCCAAAAAGGGGACCCTTAGTTGAGCTCTTAGTCAGGGATCGTCATGAGAAGAACTCGCACGCGGGCTGTAATGCGCTATTGGCCATTCTACAGCGCGAGTTTTGGATCTTATCGGGACGACGAACGGTACGTAGCGTTGTGTTTAGGTGCTTGCCTTGCTACCGTTTGAAGGCAGCCACAATGCAGCCACAGATGGGAGATCTTCCACCGGACCGGGTGACGGAGGCCTGGACGTTTGCAGGTGTGGGAACGGATTTCGCAGGCCCTTTCATGGTGAAGGCATCACGCCTGCGGAACGCAAAGTCTATCAAGGCGTACTTGTGCGTGTTCGTGTGCCTAGCCACCAAGGCCGTCCACTTGGAGCTCGTGGCCGACCTTTCTACGGAGGCCTTTTTGGCAGCGCTGGAGAGATTTACGTCGCGACGAGGGCGACCAGCGCTGATCAGGTCGGATTGTGGTACCAACTTTAAGGGTGCTGATCGGTGTATGAAAGAAATTGTAACGTTCTTACGGGAGAACGAAGAAGCCATCAGCACGGGCCTCTCCCGTCAGGGCATTGCCTGGGTGTTCGATCCACCAGCGTGCCCTCACTGGGGTGGTATTTTTGAAGCGGTTGTAAAGTCCGCTAAGACGCATTTGTTGCGCGTTGTAGGGTTAACAATTTTGACTTTCGAGGAGCTGGCGACCGTGTTTTGTAAAATTGAGGCTGTACTCAATTCGCGTCCTTTGTGTCCGCTCAGCTCAGACCCAAATGATTTAGAGGCCCTGACGCCAGGGCATTTCTTAATTGGCCGCCCACTTAACGCCTTGCCGGAATATCCCTATACGGAGGTGAATAGCAATCGTTTGTCGCGTTATCAGTTGTTGCAGCAAATGACTCAAAACTTTTAGAAGCGTTGGTCGCTTGAGTACTTGCACATTCTGCAGCAACGCCTTAAGTGGACGGACAGGACTGAACCCCCCTGCATTGGGGATCTCGTTCTGGTTAAGGATGCCAACCTACCGCCACTGCGTTGGCGCCGGGGGCGCATTCTCAACCTGTTTCCGGGTAGTGATGGCACTCCTCGAGTTGCAGAAGTTCAGGTGGGGGATTCAGTTCTTAAGCGAGCAGTAGCTACATTATCACGCCTGCCATGCATTGAGCGGACCGATGGGTCGGTCCGGGGCGGGTAAATGTTTAGTTTCGCATCAGGTATACGCGCGTTTTATTGTTTCCCGCCATTTTCGTCTGACAGACCGTGGCCTGTGACTGACGCCAGCTAGTCGGCCGACGCCATCTTTTTCCCTTTGTTCGTTCAGTCGGTTCGATACCACGCGGCCGCCGGCAAATATAACCTCACTTTTAGTCACTCGCGCGTCCGGTGTTAGACACATATTTTTTGCGTTTTGTACAGCAAACTCATTGCTGTCGCAACCAGTAGTGTGCGGGAGAAATCTTTGTTATTAGTGTGTTAAAACATTATTCGATGTTGAACTGTGAACTAGTGAATAATAGTGTGATAAACTAATGTGAAACCAAAATTGCTGAAGGGACGGAGTGCCACACGAGCTGGTGTCCGGGTGCAGTAAGTCTAGTATCTAAATCCCAATCCAAATGTCTTCCTCAAAACCTGATACCTTTTTTCCTGTCAAAAACTAGACTTACAAGGAAACGGCGGCGTCATAATTCGCACGGTAAGCAATTCGCTGCTAGGTCCTGTTTAAGTAGACTTTGGAAACAAGTATTTCTCGGCCGGAAACTTTCCGGAACAAAAATTCTCTCATTAAATTTATTTTATTTAGCTATAGTAAAGAGCACTACGAATCGTAGTCAAATGTTGTTCCGAGGCTGATCGACCATTTAGTTTTAGATTTTAAGATAACTTTAATTTGCTTCCACTGCGCTAAGATCAGCTTCGGAATCAAACACCTTAATACGAAATACTAAAGGGATCACTAGTACGAAATACTATTTGAAACAAAGCAATGTCATGTACCTACGCAGTACACGGACACCGATCACGATTTGAGCGCACCTCGCCTTAACCGACCGAAAGAATGGCGCGTGGACGCGTGGTTTGAAAAATAAAATTTATGAAATGAAAACTTGAAATACGAATAATTCCGTGAAAATTTCGGTGGATATCGTTAGTTTAGGTTAGAAAATCACTGTACGCAATGGTATTATCGAAAAATAATAACGCAAATTGCCTAAAAACTTGGATGCAAGTTATGAAAGTGGCGGTAGGTACCGCGTTTGGTAGCAATGAAAACTACCGAAAATGGTTAGAAATAGCACAAAGAACCCAACACAAACTGTTCGAACCTAAATCCGGTTCGAAAGGGCCAAATGATTGGGAGTTTAGTTGTTATAGTGAATTTCACTCACCTGATGCCCGCCTTGAAGTAGCTCTTCCCTGGCCAGCTTTCAACTCCCAAATGTACGCTGATCGCCGCTCAACGGCTTTTTGGAATAGTTCGAACACTTATGCGGGGGTTCCTTTTGGTTTGGCACTCGCGAATTGCCTATTTTGCGATTTTGCTTCCGGTCGGTTGGAAGACTTGAGGGCGACTGATTTTATGACCAATTGACAGGTCACAAGATGGCGGCGCGCGCGCGTTTCGATGCACGCGGCATTAGGATTTATAGAGAAATTCACTTTCTTCAAATATTAAACAAAAGAATTTGGACAGTTGGTGCTAGTTGTATTGTGCTAGATACGCATTACTTAAACTACGGAACAGCCATACACAGTGAATGGTTGTTGTACTCCTCTGTCTTCTGTATAACCTGCCTTACAGTATGGATGTGATCTACGGTACTGAAGCCCTTACGAAACCCGGCCTGTTCCGGTGGCTGAAAGGCGTCAAATCTTGATGCCAGACGATTTGTGACGACTCTCGAGAACATAGACGTGGCTCAGAAGTGTGATCGGCCTATATAGGGTGAAATTTTACTAGTGACCGATAGCGAAAACTCAGAACCGGCTGGTGATAAGGAACAACTTTCCCCAAGGAAAATAGGTCGAAATATGAAAAAAAAATTTTGACCTCCCATACAAAATTGCCGATCAGCTGATTTGGGTTACTATGGGAGGGCCAAAATTTTTTTTCGTATTTCGACCTATGGGGAAAGTTGTTCCTTATCACCAGCCGGTTCTGTGTTTTTGCTATCGGTCACTAGTAAAAATTCACCCTATAGTTTTTGAGAAGCGTTTTGTCTCCTTTTTTGAAAAACAATGCCACTACACCTCTGCTCCACGCCTTCGGGGTTGTTCCATTGGCTATTACAGAGTTGAAAAGCCTTTTCAGCTCCTCGAGGACAGGTTTTCCACCGGCCTTAAGTAGCTCAGAGGCCACTCCGTCTTCCCCGGGAGCCTTCCCATTCTTAAGCTGTCTGAGAGCCGCCGCGATTTCGTCTATATCAACGTCCGGGAGATCTTCTGTAAAGTGGCGGGAGAGAGGAGCTCTTGGGTCTGGGGTCGCATCAGGTGGAGGCTTTTTCGCATGTGAGGCATACAGATTTCCATAGAAGTCCTCAATTTCATCGAGAATCTCTGGAACCGATGTGACAGTTACACCATTCGAGGTAGTTAGCTTTGCCAGATGACTCCTTCCCAGTGTCTTCGTAAAAACTTTCGACCCTCGGTTTTTCTCAATCGCCTCCTTTACGAGTCGAGTGTTATAGCTTCGGAGGTCGCGTCTTACCATACTTCGGATCTTTTTGTTAAGTGACTGGGGATCTGGCAATGCATCCTCTGGTGTTTCCCGTCTAATTCGCATCAGTTCCAGGGCCTCGCTTGTAAGTTTGGACTTCTTGTCTGTTCGCCTTTTACGAAAATGCTTCGTCCCCACTTCGCGAATAGCCCCGACTATGCTCTCTAGGTCCTCGTCAACGTTTGCCGGGGTCCCCAGGGCAGCGAATCGATTTTTCAGTTCAAGTTGGAACTCCTCATGTCCGGCTTGGGGCAGATTGGGACGGAGAACTTGCTTCACCATGCGGTTTCTTTCTAGCTTGAAGTTGATATTTAGGGTGCCTCTTACTAGTCGGTGATCACTTCCGGTATTGAACCTACTGATCACTGAGACATCCCTAAATATATGCCGTTTATCCGTCATGATGAAGTCGATCTCGTTCTTCGTCCTGCCGTCAGGGCTCTTCCAGGTCCACTTCCGTTGGGGCTTTTTCTGATAAAAGGTGTTCATACAGAACAGCCCCTGCCTGCTAAGAAAGTTGACTAGCATTTGGCCCCTCTGGTTTCTGCTCCCGTAGCCATGTGGTCCCAAGCTTGATTCGCCGTGCTCCTGTCCCACTTTAGCGTTGAAGTCCCCTATGACAACAGTGAAGTGGGTCTTAGTGGTTTGGTGTATGGCTTTCGACACGTCGTCGTATAGGGCCTCCACCTCTTCATCTGAGCTGCTCGAAGTCGGCGCATATACCTGTACGACCTTAAGAGAGTACCTCTCGGTCAACTTCAGTACGAGGTACGCTACCCTGTTCGAGACGCTGCTGATCTCCTCCACGTTGTCACAGAGAGCTTTATTGACAAGGAACCCTACGCCACCCTGGGATTGTGCGCTCCCTTCCCTGAAGTAGAATAGGTGACCTGATTCTAGGGTTATCGTGTCCTCCCCCTCTCTTCGGATTTCTGACAATCCCAGAACATGCCACCGTATCTTATCTAATTCTACCTCAAGGATTTGGAGACTTTCGTCCAGCCGCAGACTGCGTCCGTTATACGTCGCCAGGGTCAGTCTATGGCAGCCGCAGTCCGTAGCCCGGGGATTCTTCGCACCCCCTGCCCTACCATTACCCGGGCCGCTACCGTAGCCCGGGGTAGTAAGGCGGCCGGGAACTAGGGGCCAGTTTTTTCTCGTCCTGTCCATGGGGGGTTTTGCCCATAGTCACCACGCTGGGCAGGCGGGTTGGTGACCGCAGTTTGCGTATGTGGACTATGTTGTCAACACGGGAGGCGCTGCTGCCCACCTCCCGGAAGCCCTTTATCGCCTCTTACGATACCCACGGGCAGATTTGGGGTGGTGAGATTCTACTCTGCCGACACCACACGGCAACTACCTTAACTAACTATGAACTTAACTATGATATATTATTTATTTATAACATAATACAAGGCAGAAACATAAACTAAAATATCTTCACACCATTAAACCTAATTGGTTTGTGTTGGTGCTGCACAATCCTCATAAAACTATGAACTTAAATAAACTAATATCTTATAAAACTTAAATAAACTAAACTAATCTAAGTACCTACCAACTAAATACATTTGGGGAGTAAGGGGAGAACGGATTTAAAAGAACATCTCATCCGACCCAATAGTCAACCTCAACTGCTCGCGCCGGATGGCGGCGGCGACCAAGCGGCTGCCGTGGTGCTCCCTGCTAGACAACTGACGAGGCTCTGGCGACCGAGCAGTGGCGGTATAACCACACACCTGGCTGAGGCTGGAAGAGGTTATCGTAAACCTTGGGAGTATAAATGCTTCCTAAAAGAACGATAGGAGAAGGCACTCTGAGAGCAAACCGAGTGTGACGGCACGCTTTGAAGTAGCAGCCCTGCTAGCCGCCTAGGGTACTATGGGCTAATAACCTGTATACCCGAAATCTAACTATTACAGAAACTCAAAGAAGAAAAAACCGGATCGATACTAAACAAATGACTTTTGGCGCGAAAACACGGACACTGATAGGATGTTGGAATGTTCGAACAATGAAAGAGGAAAGCAGAGTTCACCAAGTGATAAAGTATATGCGCGACTACAAAATGGACATAATGGGCATATCTGAAACACGTTGGAAGGAGTTCGGAGAACGCCAAGTTGAAGACCATACCTTGCTATACTCAGGGCAAAAAGACAAGCATGAATACGGTGTAGGCATCCTACTCAGCAAAAAAGCACGAAATAGTCTCCTCAATTGGAAGCCCGTGTCAGACAGAATAATAACTGCACGTTTTAAATCTCGAGTGAGATCTATTACCATAGTGCAATGCTATGCACCAACCAATTCAGCGGACCCTGACAAAAAAGAAGCATTTTATGACCAGCTTAATGCAACAATGCAGACCATAGCAAAAGGCGATATAATTATCTGTATGGGGGGGACTTTAATGCTCAGATCGGAAACAGCAACCAAGGCATAGAACAATGGGTAGGCAGACATGCGCTAGGAAACCGAACTGATAATGGCAATATGTTGGTGGATTACTGTTGTCAATACGATATGGTGATAGGAGGCTCTATTTTTCCACACAAAGATTGTCACAAAGTATCGTGGGTGTCCCCTGACAGAAAAACAGAAAATCAGATAGACCATGTTATGATCAGTAGGAAGTGGAGACATTCCCTGCTGGATGTACGAAATCGAAGAGGGGCTGACGTGAACAGCGACCATCACCTTATAGTGGCTAAAATAAGTTTAAAAATAGCAAAGACACAGAGAAAATCAAACAAAACATCAAGACGGTTTGATACTTCTAAGCTACAAAATGAAGATACAAAACATAAGCTTAGCGTTAGCCTTCATAACATGTACCACTCGCAAAGGACTGAAGATGGTTCGGTGGAAGAACAATGGGGTCATGTCAAAACGACTTTTCAAAAATGTTGCGAAATCACACTGGGCTACAACAACACTGTGCGCAAGAACTGGGTCTCAACGGATACGTGGAACAAGATCTTACACAGAAAATCCATTAAAGAGAAGTTGAATTGTGCAAAAGATCAAAGTGTTAAGGAGGGCTTGGCATACGAATATTTCTTATGCGAAAGTGAAATTAAACGTAGTGCTAAAAAAGACAAACGATCTAGAGCAGCTCAAATAGCCCAGAGAGCGGAAAACGCAGCCAAGAATGGAAACACCCGTGAACTCTATCGTGCTGGAAGGGAGTTGTGTAACAAACCACCACCAACTCGCCCCATTAAGAACAAGGAGGGCAAACTTCTGACTACCATAGAAGAACAACTAAAGCGTTGGCATGAACACTTCTCGGAGGTCTTTCACTCGGTGGTTGAGGTCGAAGATGAGAGAGAAACACCTAATACTCCTAGTATAGAGACCTTGGACATTAGCATAGCACCACCAGAAAAGACTGAAATTGTAAAGGCCCTAAAATCCCTCAAAAGTGGGAAGGCTCCGGGAAACGATGGCATCCCGATTGAGGCGTTGAAAGCCAACGTAGATGCGGTAGCGGATATACTTCTACCTCTTTTTACCGCAATCTGGGAGGAAGAACACGTACCAGAAAGTTGGAAGGAGGGTATCCTAATCAAGCTGCCAAAAAAAGGTGATTTAACTCAATGCTCCAATTGGCGGGGAATTATTTACTGCCAGTTTGCTCCAAAGTTCTGTGCAAAGTCCTGTTAAACAGAATGACGGCTACCATAGTCGCTAAGCTTAGAGACGAACAGAGTGGATTTAGAGCAGGGCGCTCTTGTATAGACCAAATCAACGTACTGAGGATGATTTTGGAACAATGCAACGAAATGCGTGGGGAACTCTTTGCTCTGTTTGTCGATTTCGAGAAAGCGTTCGACCGGGTGAAGTGGTCCAGCATATGGCGTGTGCTAAGGAAGAGAGGTGTACCGAGCAAGATCATTAACATCATCAAGAGCCTTTATGCGGGATCCTCCTGTAAAGTAATGCACATGGGCGAACTCACTGAACCTATACCAGTTACGGCCGGAGTTAAACAGGGCTGCTTGCTGTCCCCGCTGCTCTTTCTTATTATCTTGGACGATGTGATGACACGAGTAACAAGCTGTACCGAAACCCGAGGCTTACCTTGGGTAAATGGTAAATGTCTCGAAGACATCGATTTTGCTGACGATCTATGCTTGTTTGCTACTTCCGCGAACACCTAGAGTCCAAGGTAAATGATCTTGCCGCGTTTGCTGCTGAAGAAGGCTTGCGCATTAACAGTTCCAAGACGAAAGACATGCGCCTCAACACCAATGATTCGGCACCAATCAGTGTAAATGGTGAGAACATAGAGCAAGTTCAGCGGTTTACTTATCTGGGAAGCGTGGTTGACCCTCAAGGAGGTGCAGAAGCTGACGTAGAAGCACGAATTAATAAAGCAAGAGCTGCTTTCGCGCAGTTGAAACCAGTCTGGACCTCATCAGTAATCACACGACGCACTAAAATTAGAATCTTCAACTCTAACGTGAAGTCGGTCCTCTTGTATGGGTGCGAAACATGGCTCGTCAAAAATGAAATCAGTAGTAGGCTCCAGGTCTTCATAAATAAATGTCTAAGACGCATTCTGGGAATACACTGGCCACGAACCATCAGCAATACCAAACTTTGGGAACTGACTGATCAAAAACCAGTCGAGAAAGAGATCCGATTGCGGAAGTGGCGCTGGATTGGGCATGTGCTTCGAAAGCCCGTAACCCACATCGCTAAGCAAGGTTTCGTCTGGCAGTCCTCTGGCAAAAGAAGGCCCGGCCGCCCTCGAACAACGTGGCGGCGCTCAGTGGACAAGGAGGCTGCATCCACTGGACTTGGCTGGAAGGAGCTGGAGGATGTCGCCCAAGATCGAGAGAAGTGGAGAATTCTTCTGACAGCCCTATGTCCCTAGTGAGGGATAACAGGATTCCATCATCATCATCATCATCAAATACATACAAAAATTAATTACAAATCGCAAATCGTATCGAGCTCGGGCGCTCGCATAACCCGCCAGTACCGGTACAGATAAACAAAAACCGGTTGACCACGCCACTGCGAAATGTAGATACAGGTTGCTCCACAAAGATAACAAGCACGAGCACGTCTGCAAATGATGCGGAGTTGGTAGACGGGAAGAAACAATTTATGTATTATAATTATAATTATAGCAATTATTATTATATAGCAAGTACCATAAAATAATATTGTTGTAGATAGATGTTGTCCACTGCCGGACACATTCCATTCTGAAGATAACAAAAATATTATTGTAATAAATGTTTGTCCACTGCTGGACACATTTCCATTTTGAAGACAGCTTTGTTTGTATGACAAAGATATTGCTGTAAATAAATGTTTGTTCACTGCTGGGCATAGCCGAGCAAAAGCAGAAGATAAGTAGACATCTAACAAATATCTACTTATGTAAGTTTCAAACACAAAAACTTTATCAAGTAAATCCTTAATCGCTCAGCGACCATTGTAGTTAAGAATTAAAAACCTGTCCACTGATGAGCAAAGCCAAACAATAAGTAAGTAAATACATAGCAATATATACATAGTATGTTTTAACCCAGGAACTTTTATCCTTAGTCGCATAGCAATATAATTAAAATAAATTATTTTAATTGAAGCTACATTAATTTTGTTACTAAAGTCATATATGACATGGTAGATGGATAAATAAAGATAGGAATAGTGGGATTAAAGGTTAACCTACCTACTCTTAACCACTAAGATAAAATTTAACCTATCTAACGACACTGATTAGACCAAATTTCCCTAAGTTATGATTAGATGCGAATACTATAAGGTTTGTATGAAACAATCAGAACGTAGATTCTTTTAAAACATCTGACCCGATAACAAATCAAAATTATTACAAGAAAAATCTACTAAGAACCTAAAAAATCAAAGCGAAGATTCTTCAAATCTTATCAGCTGCATTGTAAATACTGAATTAACTAGAAACTACAAACTATTACGACTTATTAGCATGTCTGTATACCTTTATACAGCTGACAAGATAAGAAGATAGCGAAAATTATACTTATTTATCGCCTGCTGGAAGCTGCCATCACTCGAAGTACCAACGACACTATCCACCTAGCCGACTCCAGTGCACGTAGCACGCATTCTTCTCACCAAACACCACACACTCCACGTATTACACGGGTTCAAATCACTTTTCAGAGACCAAACACACTCGCGAATCGAGGGGTGACCAGCCAGAAGTCGAGACTGGCTGTTCCGCGGCGCGACACTCAAACAGGACTCATAAACTAATCACTTTACTATTTCTTCTTGTCCTGTGAGATTCCCGATCAAAACTGAACTGCCTGCAGGCCGTATCGCTTGCTATTTATACTATGAGTTTCGAACCTACTCAAACAATTATTTTCTAGACCATCTTTCACTGATCAAGAAAGAAGATATTCTCCTCTCTTTCACACCCATTTTGGAAGACATTCGACCTTTCTACAAATTTTTGGAATGTCTTGTTTCGCTACTTGTTGCCAGGTCCCGTTTCAGGGAAGGGTCCATAAAAGCCACGACCCTTCCTAACATCTAAGAAAGACTTATCGTGTATATTGAGTAAACCACGGTTTTACCAATATTTTCTGAACATTTACTGCTGTAATGATGTATTTTCTAAAAATTCTATAAAACTAAAGCGTGACTAAAAAAAATAGATCCAAGGTATTTCAGTCGCTATGGCACTATTGAGAATATAATATATAAGTACGACCCTGCCTAAAGTGACACTTTGCAGTTTCCGCTACTCGAAAACAGATGGTTCTTTAAATAAAATAACAAAATGTTATATCCTGCATCATATAAGCACGAAAAATTATAAATGCCACTACAAACTTCGTGCAACTATCAGATTAATTATCTAAAATTATTTAGACTTGCAAGTACGATCGATACCCAGGCGCGGTCACAGCCCTCAGTTTCAGGGGGGGTCATGGCGGCTGAAATACCTTAGAACCAGTTTTTTTTACCCACACTTTAGATTTATAGAAAAATTTCCTACTGCGTGCATAGGCATAATGTCATAGTGACGTCATACCACTCGTCACACGCTGAACACGGGTGGACGCAGATTTTTTAATTTGCGAGCGAAGCGAGCTCGACTTTTTCGCTACAAACGAGCATGTGAGCTTAAAAACTGGCCGCTAGTAAAATACAGACCAAAAGATACATGTACAGCGAGCTCGACTTTTCGCGTTATAAAAAAGTGAGAGGCCTCAATACTAGCAGTAGATGTAAAACAGGTAGAAAGGTGTACGTATTGCGAGTAGGGAATGCAATCTCGATCTCGCGAGATCTCGAAATCACCGAGATCTCGAGCTATTTTTCGAGATCGAGATCTCAAAAAAGGAAATCTCGTTTCTGAAAAATCCTTCGAGATCTCGACAGAATCCGTCGAGATTTTGAACGAGATTTCGAGATTGAGCTTGAATGCATTGACGTGTTTCTTGATATGCGTAACTTAGTTTCCAGTGTCTGCCGGTCTACCCCGAGCGTATTAATTAGCAAGAGAAGACTGCTGTTGTTAGATATTTATAGGGAAAACGAATAGAATGGACAGGATATAAAAGGGGCTTCAAGTCTGCCACTTTTTAGCCATTGCCACAGAATACATAATAGTCCATTGCCAGCAACACTCAACTCTCATTCTATAGCCAATGTGATTTTCCATACTAAAACTGTTAGCAGAATACGAATTTTCCAAAACCATCCAACTGACATGCCAGGGAGCCGGGATCGCGTACGCGTACCCGGTAATACACCGAAAATTTCGGCCTAGAAGCTGAGATGGATCCCCCGACATGATTAAAATTAAAAAATATTTTTGATGATTTTTATATGGGAAGCAAAACCTCGATCTCGATCTCGAAAGTCCGAGATCTCGACTAAAAGTCCAACGAGATCTCGTGTTGGTCAGTCTCGAACCCTAAGATCTCGACCGAGATCTCAAGTCGTCAATCTCGGCTCGAGATTGCATTCCCTAATTGCGAGCGAAGCGAGCCCGACTTTTCACGCTACAAACAAGCATACATTGCATATAATAGCCCGTTTTGAATGATCAAAAAATAAACAAGCTTAAGCTCATTCTTGGATTTCAGGGGGGGTCATGACCCCTATGACCCCCCCCCTGTGACCGCGCCTGTCGATACCATGAGAAAACAATAAGACAAAACACCACTACACTGCCTCACGCACATAGCGCCATCTTTCAGTCATACTCCTGTATCATACAAGCACGAAAAATTATGAATGCCACTGCAAACGTCGTGCAACTATCAGATTAATAAAATTATCCAAAATTATTTAGACTTGCAAATATGATAGATATAAAAAGAAAATAAACGAAACACTTCCACACTGCTTCGCGTATGTATTCTGAACTTCTATAGCAATCTTGATAGAACAGAATCATACCTCAAACATTTAACACAGGAACTGAATCGTATATTACCTATAGTGCCGATACTAATAGATGTCGCTAATTTAAAACCTCATAATTTATAAAGGCCAAGGTACAGGTATTACAACCTACAACTTTTCTAAAGAAGCTAGTTGTGTAGCATGCATAGTAGGGTGGTCCAAAAACCACTTTGTTTGAAAGTTGGTGTTCCACAAAGCTCTTCTTGTTTGATATCGTTCTTAATACCCCTCAGCAAAATTGTAGCCAAATCTAATGATATTAGGGGTCGCTATGATTTGTAATTTTTTTATATGGGATTTATATGGAACAAATTGCTTTTTGATGTTATAAATTGTAATAAATTATGTTTTATCCCATGTGCATTTAAATCAAATAAGGATAATTAGTTTGAATATTAATATCCAAAGCAAATGTTAAAAATGTTGAAATTGGAAGCTACAGGATATTTTTCTGTGAAGATCTATCGAACTGTTATAAAATAGCTATGTAAGTAAAACTGCTGAGCTTGCATAGATCCCCTCCTGAAATCTGAAATGCATAGTCATCCTTTTGAACCTAGTTTCCAGTCCCAGTCAGTCCGTCCTGAACCTCCGTGCGCGGCTCACATATTTTCTCTGAAACTTTTGTATTTCTAATTCAAAGTTTTAGTATTTCAAAATCCTTTGTGTTTAATTAATTAATAATAAATTTAATTTTAGTTTCAAATAAATAGTTTTTTTGAAAAAGCGCTGACGTCGGCCCCATATAACATTTGGTGGCAGTGCAAAGGGATTCCGAAAAATCCCTGGACTCCTCCGCGTAAAAACTTCCAAAACCTAAAAAGTGAAGTGAATTACCATTAAAATAAAGCTAATAAATCAAGTGACTAAAACTATTTTAAAAATCAAAGTGAATAAATTTCCTGATTCCAATCAAAACTACAAGTGTTGTGTTGGTGAAACAGTGCTAAATTATTTTCCAGGAAAATCTTTTTTTTCGATTTCCTTCTGGATTATGCATCTTCGTGGAAATAGTGGCAAAGGCTATGCCACTATGCACTTCTTCGTTGCAGTACTGTGAGTTCTATCTGTGCATTCTTATCACTTTCAGACTTTGCGTGGGCGCCGTATTGAATTTCTATGCCTCGATCCAGTGACTATTAAAGTTCAAGTGATATTATACAGGGTCTTTTCCCGTTACTTTTGATATGGTGAAAGGTGAAGAAAGTAACAGTGAAAATAATAAAGACGATAACTCAAAAATCGTCATGGCGCCGATAGATTTGAACATTCTTCTAAAATTCATCAACAAATTCGATGGAACTCGTGAAAAACTTAACGCTTTTATAACTAACTGCAAAAATGCTATCAAATTGGCCGATGCTACTCAAACAGACATTCTCTTCAAGTACATTCTGAGCCAGCTAGAAGGAAGAGCTGAGATCGCGTGCTCCATAAAAGACTTCGATAAATGGGACCAATTAGAAACTTTTCTTTTGGAAAATTTTGGGGAAAAGAAACACTATGCTCATTTGCTAACCGAACTCCAAACTTCAAAGCAACTGCCTAATGAGCCAGCCAACCACTTCGGGCTCCGCGTAGAGACATGCCTGAGCAAACTGCTAACAGAAATAAATGTATCAATTCCTACAAACAAGAAAACGGAATTGGCAGGCCGTGTAGCAGCCATGGAAGACCTAGCTCTACACACGTTCATCATAGGGCTCAATTCACGACTTTCCACTGTCTTAAGATGTCGCAACCCGAAAAACTTGAACGAAGCCATTAGCTTCGCTGTGTCCGAAGAAAAAATTAATCAGTACTCTAGTTCAAGGCCTTCAACTTCATATCAGTCGGACTCGTCTCGTTCTCGTCCATCGAACCGTGAACATTTCTTTAAACCCTCGATGCACACATCGCAACCATTAGCTATTACTAACTCCAGCAACCCTCCGGTTTGCAGATATTGCAAAGCCGAAGGTCACACAATTGACCGCTGCAGAAAGCGTGAATTTAATAAATAACAACCGCCGTCAAAACTTCAGCTCTCCTCAAGGTCAAACTCAAAGGACATTTGTCCGATCTGGGCAAAATTCAGGCGGGCCAAACAGGTCTTTCCAACAAACGCGTAACATTAATCACATCCAAGAAAATTCATCGGATGACATTTACGTCGTTGAAACTCCCGATGACCATGCTGATCAAAATCATTTAAGACTTTACAATAGTGCCCTGAAAGTTCGCGAACTGTCAGTTGATAAAAATATTTCTATTTCATTTATGCATCCCTCCCGCCTCCCGCCCCGCTGTGGACCCTCCCGCTACCCCCTTGCCCTCATTGTGTATGATCAATGACATTTACGTTTTGCAACCATTCACAAAATTGACCACCAAGTGCAAGTAACTACGTGGCGTAAAATGTAAGCCGCTCCCCCTGGGATCAACGGTGGAGTACAGGTTTCGAGTCACGACGACGACGGGTCGTTTTATACAAAAATCAGTTTTTTCTTTGCCTTTTTTTTACACACATCACGCCTACATCTCTTACAGGGTAGGCAGAGTGTGAGATATTTCTTGATTATATTTGCAATATTGGAAATCCTAGTGGGTACAATTATTATCTAAACTAATCACTCTGATGGATGACGTTTCAGATTCTCAAAAATCGGACAAGTGCGAGTCGGACTCGTAAACGAAGGGTCCCGTACCATTGTGTTTAAAAATAGCATTTATATCACATTTGTTGTATGGGAGCTCCTCTATTTTTTAGTTTTTGCTGTCATAGGGCAATAGTAATACATGGTTGTGAGAATTTCAACTGTCTAACTGTTACTGTTCATAAGATACAGCATTTGAACTATCATAGATAAAATCGAGCATTAAAATGACGTTTTTTGTATGACTGGCTGTATTTTTATTTGTATCAAATGTTCAGTATTTGTTGTCATGTAGTATAGCGGCAACAGAAATTCATCGTCTGTGAAATTTGCGACTCTCTACCTATAACCATTTATTCTATAGTGCCTGCTGACAGACGAACAGACGGACAGACAGCGAAGTCTCAGTAACAGGGATCCGTTTCCACCCTTTGGTTACGGCACCCTAAAAAACTACTAGACTTAGTGCAGCTATTGGAAAAGTATGGATAAGACTTTATTTTTGGATTATAGTTACCGCATTTTTTCAGGATGTAAAAAAGGTGTCTAAAAATGAACTACAAATATTTTAAGCGGTGAATCAGTCCACGAAAATTAACAACTTTCCCTAAGAAACATAGGCGGATAAATAAATAAAATTTGGATCCACTCAGACGCGTCCAGACTGACAGACAATGTTGCCAGCGAATCAAAACTAAACGAAAACTTTGCAACTTTACGTTTTGTACGGATCACATTATCTGAGACATATGTTTATTTTGGTATGAATATCTAATGTAGATGTGTTAAAAAACAAAAACCCGACTGGGGTAATTTTAAAGTAGTATTTTGCTGTATAAAATCCGCCATCTTAAATCTATAATTTTTTAATATAGCCAGTGTCACTCGCTCTGCTAAGACAAATCTAACGACAACTCATATGTCAAAATCCAACTATCCGATTGGGCTGTAGCCCGTAAAAAAGAATTTTCTTGTCCACATACATACATACAAACATACATACATACTCTCGAAAAACATAACCCTGAAAAAAAGGTGAACGCATCGCATACATATACTTACGACTAATTTAATTACATGCCATTGTAAGCATGAGAGGTCCAAAGTAGGTATTTCATTTTACTTTTCTTGGTCTGAGTCTCTTGGGGAAAGTAGCTCAGTTTTATGAACTGAACTCAACCCATCAAATATATCCTGTTAATTTTTTTACACCATTAATGTCTGTTTTTTTTTATAGGTTTCCCAAATAAAAAGTCCTATCCATACTTTTGCCAACTTGTGAAAAAAACAAAAAATGGATCAAATAGTTTTTTCTATCTGACATTTCCCGTCATTTATTGATCGAAGAAACAAAACAAAATACCCACCCACCCAAGACACTTTCCAAGACATAAGAGCCTATAACACTAGCGTTTTCGGAGCGGATGCTGAGCGGAGCGTATGCGCACCAAATTCGTAGCAGACGTGCGGCGGATGCGTAGCGAATGGATTTGCATTGTTTTGATACAAATACCGACGGTATCCGCCGCACGTCCGCGAGAAATTCACTGCGCATCCGCCGCGCCTACGCAGCTACGTCGCGCGTCGGTGGTGCAAATTCGCTGCACATCTGCCACGCATTCAATTTCGAATCACGAATTTGCTGCGCTTGTGCTCCGCTCCGCATCCGCTCTCAAACTGCTAGTGTGATAAGGCCAAACTCCTTGTTGAAACAAATCTGAAACTCCTCCCTTGCTCTGCCTATTTTGTTACAAATACTGATAAAACATTTTGTGCATTCATGATCATGACACATTTTATAAGGGTTATAAAAGATGCAAGAAAAAAATATACAAAACTTTGAAAGAAAACAAAATATGTATTGGCATTAGCAGGAATTGAACTCCACTCTCTTTGTTTCAAAGTCTCGCATCTGACCATGTGAGCTATTTTGTCATACCATATTCAGTCGAAATAGCTGATCAAATCGCATCTTATGTCATACCAATATCTGCTATAATTTATTGCAAAGCGCCACATAGGGTAAGCAGTACCTTGTAAATTAACTATACCTGGTAAAAATAACTACATTTAGCAATAAAACCGCCTCTGTGGTAATCATTGGTTTATTTTCTTTATCCATGCAGTAAAATTTCTGATTTATATTGCTCTTTACTATGGTGCAATTAAAACTTTTACCGCTAAATTGTGATTTATATTGCAAATATGTTGTATTGTATTGGTCGTTGTAGTGCTCTACGCGGGTTAAAACCATCTGACCGCTTATATATTCTGGGCGACTTTAACGCTAGGGTCGGACAGGACAACATTGCTTGGCCAGATTGTATAGGTAACCACGGTATAGGGAAGCTTAATGAAAACGGCCAACGTTTATTAGAGCTATGCTCTAAACGCCTACTGTGTGTTACCAATACCTACTTTAAAGGCAAATCAACTCGCAAAGTGTCTTGGAAACATCCTCGTTCTGGACACTGGCATCAACTGGACCTTATCCTTACCAAAAAGAAAAATCTCCGCGAGACCCTGCACACGCGATCATTTCACAGCGCTGATTGTGACACAGACCACTCCCTGGTGGCATCACAAGTTGCTATAGCTCACAAAAAGATCCACTCATCCAAATTGCCTGGTAGGAAGAAGCTCGATCTTCCAAAAACCAGAGACGATGAGGTGGTCCAAAAGTATGAAGAGCTGGTACGCGACGAAGTTGCCACCTGGGATGTAGACGCTCCGATAGAGGAGGAATGGGGCAAAGTAAAGAAGCTACTTACAGAAGTAGCCGGTACGGCTTTCGGTCATCAGAAAGCCAAAACCAGGACTGGTTCGCTGAAAATCTCGAACACATTACACCTCTGCTCGAGTCCAAACGACAAGCTGCGCTAAAACATCGCCTTAACCCATCCGAAAAGACGCGTATCGACCTATCGAATGCAAAATCAGCTTTACAACGCACATCACGGTACTTTGCAAATGCATACTGGACCGAGCTTTGTCAAAGCATTCAATCATGCGCTGATATGGGAAACTTTGGTGGTGTTTACGCTGGGATTAAAAGGCCCTTGGTCCTTTTCCTAAAAAACAGCCCCCCTTAAAGAAGCGGACGGCACTGTTATTACGGATGCTCAACGCCAACTCGAACGATGGGTAGAACATTATGTTGGTCTCTACTCAGAACCAGTGAACATAATACCAGAAGCTGCAGATTGCATGCCAAAACTAGCTACCTGGACTGAGTTAGATGATCTTCCTACCATAAGGGAGTACCACAAGGCTGTAAAGCAGCTTAAAATTGGAAAATCACCTGGAAACGATGGTACCCACGCCGAAATTATCAGGCTCAAGTGCATATTACCCATCCTGCACAATCTGTTGTGTAAATGTTGGGAAGCGGGATATATACCACAGGATATGCGCGATGCTAACATCATTACCCTATACAAAGGCAAAGGTGACCGCGGTGACTGTAACTGTTATCGTGGAATATCCCTTTAAGTATAGTAGGTAAATTATTTGCTCGGTTAGTCTTAATAAGACTCCAGAAACTTGCTGATCGTGTATATCCCGAATCGCAATGTGGATTCCGCGCCCAACGTTCCACAACAGATATGATCTTTACACTTCGCCAACTGCAGGAAAAGTGTAGAGAGCAGAAAACACCTCTGTTTGTGGCGTTCGTCGACCTTAACAAAGCCTTCGACACCGTGAGCAGGGAAGGACTCTATACTGCACTTTTAAACATCGGGTGCCCTCCAAAACTTCTAAGCCTCATTAAATCCTTCCACGAGGACATGAAAGGATCTGTTGTTTTTAACGGCAATACATCTGAGCCGTTCGAAATGCGTAGAGGTGTTCGCCAAGGCTGCGTGTTGGCTCCTACCCTGTTTGGTATTTTCTTCTCATTGCTCTTTAAAGTTGCTTTCGGCGATGACCAACAGGGTATACACCTGCACACTAGGGCTGACGGGAAGCTGTACAATATCTCGCTTCTTAAGTCAAAGCGTAACCGCGATGACTTATTCGTCGATAGCCTTTTGTTCGCTGACGATGCAGCCTTCGTTGCTAATTCTCAAAGTGAGCTTCAAGACATTGTTGATAAGTTTTCCCACGCGTGTCCTCTGTTCTCAATGTCCATTAATGCCAAAA
Source organism: Phthorimaea operculella (assembly GCA_024500475.1). Classification (NCBI taxonomy): domain Eukaryota; kingdom Metazoa; phylum Arthropoda; class Insecta; order Lepidoptera; family Gelechiidae; genus Phthorimaea; species Phthorimaea operculella. The sequence goes on from JANFCV010000049.1 coordinate 3,227,315, forward strand.
AAACAGTAGTGCTAGCTCAAGGTGGAGAAACACCACGTATTTTGCTCGGTGGCGTTCCCTTGAACATAGTTGACAAGTTTTGCTACTTGGGGTCGACTGTGTCGAACAATCTCACCCTCGATGCTGAGATCAATACTCGTATCGGCAAAGCGGCGACCATGTTCGGCAGGCTCAGTACAAGAGTATGGAATAATAAACACCTGACCACAAAACCAAGATAATTGTTTACCAAACTTGCGTTCTAAGCATACTCTTGTATGGAGCTGAAACCTGGACTTCGTACGCAAAACAAGAACGTCGACTCAACACATTTCATATGCGCTGCGTAAGAAACATCTTGCATATAACTTGGCAGGACAGAGTCACAAACGAGCGAGTTCTAGAAATTGCACAGCTGCCTAGCTTTACCGCTTTGCTTAAGCAAAGACGATTGCGGTGGCTAGGGCATGTGTACCGCATGGAACCTTCGCGTCTACCGCGGCGTGTCCTACTTGGCGCCGTAGCTAACGCCAAAAGAGGAGTTGGAAGACCGATGCTACGTTTCAAAGATTGCGCCAAACGGGACATGGCTGCGTTTGACATCGACCATCAAAGCTGGGAGAAGCTTGCTGAGAATAGGGATGTATGGCGAAAGCGTGTGTTTGATGGGCGTAAAGCTCACGATGATGCCTGGTTCGCTGGTCTCGCAAACAAAAGGCAAAAACGACATCTAAACATGCATGTGCCAGTCTCTAATTCCACCTTCGTTTGTAGAGCGTGCGGAAAGTCATGCCGCTCCCGTATCGGCTTATACAGCCATGAAAAGTCTTGCCTCAGACACTGAATAAATCGTCTGTCACAGACGTATGAGGCCAATGATGATGATTGGTCGTTGTAGTGCTTACATATGTATGTACGTACCTACCTTCATTCAAGTCCAAATAAATAATTAGGTAACTGAAGTAAAGCTACTTAATTAGTACTACGAGTTATTGTATGATCCAATAATTAGCCTATCTTCTGGCGGTTTGGTGCCTATGTTAATTTACATATGTAAATTGTACAAAAATAAACTACACATTAAAGTTTGACTAGTGTTCAAGAAGTAGAAAATATCTACGAGGACATAAATTATTGAATTTAAAACATATCAAAACAAAGTGAAAAATAAAAGACCCGGTATTATTGAGACCTTGTATACTTGCTAAATGAGGGCCAGAGCATAGTATAAAGAAAGGGGGGAATAATAATAATAATAATAATATACTTTATTGCACATAAAAAACAATATTACAAGGAAAAAAAAACAGATACAGAGAACATAGTACAATAAGGCGGCCTTAATGCTAAAGTAGCATTCTCTTCCAGGCAACCTTTGGGTGATATGGAAAGTGCAGTCTTGAAAGCGGGATAGTGCAAACCCCTACATAAACTACATAAAATATTATACACCAAAATACATAGATACGCACATCGGCAATATAATATGCATAATACATACTAAATATTTATAAACTAATACATATACATAAATTATATACTATGGAAGCAAGGATAATGCGATATACTAAGTAGGAAAGAAGAAAGAAAGATAATAGATGACAATGTAGATGGAATACTTAAACTAGGAGATATTATACTACACTATTACTTATATTAGATAGATAGAATTTCCTGGTTCGGTCCTTAAAGGTTTCGAGGGAAGGAGCCCGACGGATATCCTCAGGCAAAGAATTCCACAGCTTGATTGCTCGCACCGTGAAAGAATTTGCAAAGAATTCCGTCTTGTGTGGAGGAAGGTTGATCTTAAGGCTGTTGCTGGCACGCAGATTGCGTGTCAGGGTTGCCGAGTGAAAAGTAAAACGATCTTTAAGATAGGGAGGAGCATTAGGATTGGAAAGGACGGAGTAAAGAAGGGAAAGGATGTGACAGTCCCTTCTACGGGATATAGGTAACCACTGAAGTTGGGACCGGTGAGAGGAGACATGGTCATACTTTCGCAGACCGAAAATAAACCTGATACATAGATTCTGCAAAATGGTGAGTTGAAGTTAACGGGGGAATATACATATTACAAGATTGTACTAAGGAGTGAAGCTTCTTAGAACGATAGTTATTTTTTAAAAGGCACGTATTAAAATCACCTAAAATTAACGAATGACTGTAGGAAGGAGAAAAATCTTCAATTAATTGTTCGAAAGAGTCAAAGTAATTGTTTTCGAGATGGGGATTATAATACACACCCAGAAGAATTTTGGTATGAGAGAGAGAAATTTCAAGAAAGAGGTGTTCAGCCGTACCCGGAGGGGGCGGCTGAGGAGACTTACTAAGTACTGTAAAAGGAATATGCGCACGGAGGTAAATGGCTACCCCACCACCGTTCGTAGAACTGCCACGGTCATTACGGATAAGGACAAAACCAGGAATAGAGTAAGAAGTCGAAGGAAGTGATGGATTCAGCCAAGTCTCGGATACCAGAATTGCATGGATATTCCTGTGATCTAGCGATGCAAGCATATCCATATAATGAGCTGGGATGCTCTGTACGTTGACATGGACAGCGTTGAAATTCTTACGAACATCCGAGAATGTCGAATCAAGGTTTTCACTTAATGACAGAGGGAGACTGTGAAAACTGTTATCATCACTACTAGACGAACATGAGTTAAAAATATCAGTATCAGATTGATTACATAATGAAATATCCATAGATAAAAATATATAAATAAAATAATAATATCAATAAATATGTAAGTAAATAATAAAAAGCTCACTACCTGTGCACTAACATACCCGCTGCACCCGCCGGCAGCTGGAATACGTTTTAACTGATTTTAACACACATATTGCGTAAAACGAGACGTGAAACACGTTTAAATTTACAATTTCACAGTACACATAAAAATTACAGGAAGAAAAAACAAAAAACATTATTAAAGTGCAAGTCGTGCCAGTGCGAATCAATTATAGGAGTTAGTCAAGCACATCACTAGCGCTCAAAAAAAGAAAAAAGAGCGCACTTGACACCTAACCTAACCTACATCTAGAAAAAAAGAAAATCACTTGTGGAAAATGTGGTGACTGAAAACGGACAAAACTCAGTTTCAGTGTTCAAAATCTGCAAGAATAATGTACATAACAAAAAATAAAAGATCTATTTCGCCACCAACTGAGTGCAAACAAAAGACTACAGTGAAAAAAAGGTTAGTATGGTAAAATAGCGAAATTTATAATACGAGCACAAATCACATAACCTCACAACTAATAAAGTTCTTATTTTCTTCCAGTAACCTTCACACGCTTCAGTTGCACATCCTTGGTGTCACCCGAGCCTGTTGGCTTGCTGGCTTGCCTGGCAGATGAAGACTCACTGGCCGGGTCATCCACTAGTGCCTCCAGATCCTGTTGTGACGAAATCTTATGCCGCCTTCCGTCGGGGGCCAAATAGATGATGCGCCCCTCACGAGTCCAGCACTTCGTCACGCCAAGTTTAAGACGCGCTGCCTTGAAGAGCTGGTGCCTCCGCGGTGTCAGGAACTCGGAAACCGTGATGCCCGTGCCCTTCAGCCCCACTTTATGCATCCAAGCAGCGTCCCGGGTCTTAATGCTAGCAAACTTAACAAGCAAAGGCCGGGGCTTGCTGGATGCCGAAGAGAAGCGACCCATGCGGTGAGCTCGTCGGATGTCCTCGGTCTTCAGTTCAGGCAATGAGAGGTGCTCGCTGGCAACTGCAACCATCACTGCAATGGTGTCCTCGTCCTTCTCTTCTGGCACTCCATGCAGCAGCAACATCTTCCTACGGCTCCGCATCTCCATTGTATCAAGGCCATCAGTCAGCATGCCAATCTGCTTTTGAAGGGCCCCGAGAGAAGCCACTACAAATGTACGGAAAGACTGAAATTCCGTAGCAATTGAGTTTACCGTGTCTTTCTTGGTCGGGTCCTTCTTCAGCTCCTCCTCAAAGGCTGCCATCCTGGCATGAACCGACGCTGCCAAGGCTTCCATGGACTCTTTTATTTGATCCATTTTAGTGAGTTGATGAAAAAGTGCTGAGTTGTGATAGGCTTCTAGGTTATGATATTGTGATTGTGTGTGAAACTTGGTGAAAACAGCTGCAGCAGGTATTTGAATTCAAATAATTTATACTAACATATTTTTGTTTAGTAATATTTACAAATTTTAATTTATTTTAATTTATTAAAATAGAGCACAAAAATGACAACTGTTTGTTTTGAATGCCTACCCGCAAAAAAAAAAAAACGAAAGGGAAGTAAGTCATCTTAGAACAACCGCACCGCGCGCGGCTTGTATGTGTGCGCAATAGTATCTACGCGTCACCGCACGCACACATCTAATGGCGGCCCCTACCGAGGGTCCCCGAAACGTCCCGAGATTTGTCAGTGTGTGGCGTACAGATATATTGCGCACACATACAAGCAGCGCGCGGTGCGGTTGTTCTAAGATAACTTACTTCCCCCTTCCTTATACTATGGCCAGAGGGTTCGCCTTAAGTAAATTACTGACAAGTTCATCTATTCTATTTATTTATTTATTTATCTATTCTATTCTTGCTATTTATAATGGTTATGTTTCTTTTTAGTTGTATGAACCATAAGAATGAAAGCACCAATTCCAAAATAGAGATCAACTACCGGTTTCTTTACATAATTCCGAGACGTTTATTTCACTAGTCTGTCTTATTTTTACACTGTGAGGTGACTTATATTTTCCCGACGGGGCGTCTCATATTTTCCCAAAGATTAGAAACGTCCGTTCCGTGCTCTAGCCCATAAGAGACTGAAATGGTGGCGCGAACACGGGAGTATCATCCAAGCCGCGAGCGCCGGACGGTAGGTAGCGCGCACATGATGCGCCGGTGAGGTACAAGGTCAAAAGTTTGTTGATCTTTAACGAAAGTTTTCGCGCCAAAAATTGCAAGCAAAAATGAAATGTCATAAAATTTATACATAATAATGAGATAATGTAATATAAATTTTGTACCCTCTTGTATAAATATTAAGGCTTATTTTTGTATGAAAAGAAACTAATTAATGCATAATTTTAAGTCACATTTTCAACTGTCTTATTTTTACCCAAAATATCAGGTGTCTCATTTTTACCCCACTTGACCCTACAGAAATACCTATACAATACAAATTATGTAAAATATTAAATTTTGAACAAAAATTAAGTTTGTTTATAGTATCAAAACGTGAACATACCTACACTTACTTGTTAATATTAAATAACATTTGCAGCCAAAATTGTACTACAATAGAAGTTATGTGCCTATTTATGTATCAAATACAATTTCTTAAAAATTAACTATTTTAAGCAATAATTTAAATGGATTTCTGTATTAAAACGTTGACAAACATGTGCAAAATGTTTTAAGAAAGTATTTTTAATGAAATTTATGACAACAGATGAAATACCTAACAAATTACCTAATTACATGAAATGTATGAAAATATCTAGTTTTAGATGTAATTAAGGTTGTTTATGTATTGTACAGTATTAATGAACATTAACCTGTGGTTCAGAAAGTATATTTAGCACCAAAATGTTCACCTATGCAGAAATACCTAATGAAATACCTATCTGATTAAAATATGTGAAATACCTAAGTTTCAGTGTTTTGACCAGCTAATTAATGTAGTCAACCTATTATTAAGCGTTTATAAGCTATGATTTAACCAAAACATTAAACATTTAGGCTTAAAATTCACTGAAATAGGTATTGGTTGCTCTGAACATAGGAAGTAGGTAATTACACTAGTACACCCTAAGTCAGAATAATGTGACCCCCCCCTACTACCCTACAGCGCAATCGGCGACATACTTTACTTATCTATACATTGCCTGCACGCCTGCAAAATTTTTCCATTGACAAACGCCAACACAGCAATGAAAGCATAGAAAAAACAAGGTTCACGCGCCCTCATATCCCTCACGCATCCATAACATCTGTCAAGTCAGTCAAGAGTAAGTGAAACAAAAATAACACAGTCCGAAATCATACCGAAATGGTCCGAACCTACCCGAGCTTAGCCGACTAAACGATTCACGCCGACGCGACGTCACTGACATAAACTAGTTATCAATCAAGTTTTATTACACATTATTGATCTCATAGTAGTTGGCGAGTGCGAGTCGCATAAACGAACAGTAGACATAATAGTTATAGCTAAATTCGTCTCCCGAGTCATCGGCTAGATGGCTAAGGGGTTAAGCAACTGGAGTCATAAACGTAGAATCGCTGGTTCGGATCTGTGATGTGCTCAACTTTTTTTTTCTATTAAAAGTGCTGTTTATTTATATATCTGTCTATTATTTTCTTTTTTGTTTAAAAGAAGTTTTGTTTGTAGACAGAATTAAGAAGTTTAAAAATTGATAAGACCATCTATTATACTTTAAATGTTACTTTATTTGAATCTTCATAATTCACACAAAATATTTTTGTATCACGTAGGCAAATTTTACAGTAAACTGTGTAATGAACATTTTATACAAACATGAATAAAATACTTAACAATTAAGTTAACTGACTATAATTTAAACAACAATATAGATAGTTCAGGATTATAAATTATCGTTTAGTCTCTACAAGAGATCAAACATGTTATCTTTGAGTAAAATAACAATTTACGTCTCTCATAATGACCAGCACAAAGAATCTATATTTAACCACAGATCACTTATAAATACATATGTCCTAAGGGTATTTAATTAACCTAGCGATATTCTGCTGCTAGTTCTGAGTATATTTTCTGGATTATAGCGTTCACCTCGTCGTCTACATAGGATATTTCATCCACATCGTCGTCTTACTTGAAGCACTTTTCGTCAGTGAATATTAATATTTTCCCTTCCCAATCAAAGTTGCAATACTCTGTAACATAAATAAATACATTACTTAATTTAATGAAGATCGTTTATCAACAGTTAGAAAAAAAAACAATAGAACATACACTATACCTATATAAGTAAGTATGTAGGTATAATGTATTTGTATTAGTTCAGCACCAGAAATAATATTTACCTGTAGCAAATCTTATCCTAGCTTGACAATGCTCTTCGGTCAGCGCAATTTTTTTGGCTGGTTTCATAGCTAGTTAATAGTTGTGTATGCCAGCAGCGTGTAAATGTCTTCGCACAGTATACAGAGATATATCGTATAAACTTGCTGTTGAACGAGTAGTTTTAAATCGATCCTCGCTGTGAAGGCTAACAATTTCACGGTGACGTAGATTTTCGTTGGTGTAAGCTATGGCGCGGCCCTCGATTTTCACAATTCACATCACCAGTTTCCTCATATCTCCTAATCCATCTGCGAACCGTGTTTCTCTGTAAAGTCGTGGTGAAACTTCCTTTTTTCTGTTCCCACAGAACAATTATTTTTGCTTTTAAGAAAACACTATGAACCATGATTTGATTTGACCAGTAACTAGGTAAAAAGCAACGGAAATATCATAACGCACACTATCGAACTGAGTAATTAAATAAAGTTGAATACATTTCGGTATTGCTCTTATAATTCGCATCCCGATTTTTAGTTTTTTTTTGGGTGGGGGGGGAGAGGGGGGGAGGGGGGGACCTCCCCGGCAACACCCCCCCCGCGCGGAAACCAGTTGTTCCTGAGATATTCAAGGTTGAAGGTTTGAGGTTATGACTAGTCCAAAACTCACTAAATGATTCAAATATGCTATAAATAAAGGGAGATTGGTTGAACCACCTCCCCCCACCCCTAAACACCCCTCTCCCCTTCTTTAAACCCCTTCGCAAATCTTAACCAGTTGAAAAAACCACATTTCAATATTAAGTACAAGAATAGGTGTGGTTGGTATGGTAAGTACATTAGCAACCTTACTAGCAGTGTGTTGGTTCTGGCACTTCGCCGGCCCCTGCCGAGGCACGCTCGCTCCGCTCGCTCGGCTCGTGCGTTGTGGTCACCGTTCTAACCTAACCTAACCTAACCTGGCGTTGAACGCCAGGTTAGGTCAGGTTTTGGCTAACAGACCTACTGTCCCTTTATTTATAGCATATTTGAATCATTTAGTGAGTTTTGGACCAGTCATAACCTCAAACCTTCAACCATGGATATCTCAGGAACGACTGGTCTCCGCGCGGGGGGGTGTTGCCGGGGAGGTCCTCCCGTCTCCCCCCTCCCCCCCTCCCAAAAAAAAAACGTTAAATCATTTAGTGACTTTTGGACCAGTCATAACCTCAAACCTTCAACCTTGAATATCTCAGGAACGACTGGTCTCCGCGCGGGGGGGGTGACACGGGGGAGGTCCCCCCCTCCCCCCCTTCCCGCCCCACCCAAAAAAAAACTAAAAATCGGGATGCGAATTATAAGAGCTGAGCCTACATTTCTACGATTTAGTATTCAAACTACCTTCTTATTTTATTCATCTGCTAGAAAACATCAAAACGTCTACACTACACGGGTCTCACTCATACGTCACAACACAATGACATCACTTGTTGCACGACAGGTGACTTCTAATTTCGCGCCTTTAACCATCAGCTGAATAGCCAAGCGGCTAAAATGCCCGACTACAATGCTTACAATCTAAAAGATTGAAGGTTCAAATCCCAGCGGGGGTTGTATTCGTATGTTGACTATTTATTATTTTATTTCTTGTTAATGAAATTTGACTAAAGCAACTTCAAGATAAAATGAAAAGGACTCGACATCGTGCTTGCGAGTTAGTCGTGTGGTAGGGTGAAGCATGAATTGCTCAGGTATATTGCATAGGCGTAACCGCGTAATGCTTTGCTTTAAGGTTCATTTCAAACCGTATTTTTCTGTTTAAATGTTTGTAGCCCGGGGGGTCCGGTAACTCTGCACTTGACTGTACCAACCTTAACATATGACGCAGTACGTTTGCAAAGACATTACCTTAATTAAGAGTGCTGGGTTATACCTTATGTTATCCTAAACTGATCATTGATTGTCCAAAAATTGACCACTTTCCTTTGTAACGTGAAGATAACCTCAACACCCAATGGCCGGCAATTGTCGCTCCGTATCTTTGATAAGAATTTGCTGTCCTGGCGTAAACAACAGCTGATGGTCTTCAATCCGGCTTGATCCAGGACCATGAAGAGGCTCAGGAAGCAGGAATAAATTAAAAATCAAATTTCTTCAAAGAAATGCGTCTATTCGACCACAGGTACAAAAGGGTAAGTAAGGGGAGCGGGACGGGCCCACATAATTTCAAGCTAGCGCCTGTTAATATCCAAATCGTTGTTTTGCTCGCGTTAAACCGGCAGGCGTTCGTAGTCTTCAACAGTACGGGAAAGTACTATAGTACGGTCGTTTAAATAGGCCTTATTTGACAGCTGTCCAATATGGCCTAATATCGAATGACCGTACTACGCACCGCACGCGCCGTACGCGTCGAATAATGCTGAAGGGGTCGCACACCTATACGCGCCGCACAGCCGAATCGCATCGATTAGTGTTGCCAATTCAGTACTTTCCCCCATGTTATGGGTATTTACCATCTGTTCTTTTGCGTGCGGCAACATCAGTTTGATAGTTTCGATCAGTTTGTGTTTTTCAGTAAGTGTAAAGTTGCAATCATTCGCAGTAGTTCCATTGGGTCAGACAATGGAACTATCGCGAACCTTAGTTTACGATCATTCGCAGTAGTACCATTGAGAAGTTGTCTGTGATCCACCTTCTCAAATAATGTCTCAGCACGCATAAAAGTTTCTTTGAAGAAGTTGTAGGTCTTGACGAGACCTACATTTGAAGTGACTGCTGTCAAACTTCAAACTCGTTTACCACGTTAAAAACGTTTTTTACACCACTAGGTTTCTTTGGAAAGTTAGTAGGTCTGGATGAGGTCTACATTTTAAGTCAAACTTAAAATTCGTTTATCTCATTACCTAAGCATGCAACACAACTAGTACTTTTAAATAACTGTAGGTCTGGAAGAGATCTACATTTGATGTGACAGCTGTAAAACTTTATGGGACGCTAGTTGCGTTCCACAATCGAGGAACAGGAAGTGGAATCGCTAGTTGCGAACCACGAGTGTAGGTGCAGGAGTGGACACGCTAGTTGTAATAAAAACTCCAAAGGTATACGTTTCAAAAGTATATTGAATGATCCATTTATCTCACAAGATCCTGCAGTAATTACAAAGCCATAAATAAAGATCCTCTTCTCAACAAACAACGAACCAGCCTTCCCCGAAGTTTGACCACAGATAACCGAAAAAGTGTTGCCAATCGCAAACTATAAAAATACCTATTTTAACAGTCGGCCATTCTGAACAAAAGGCTGTCCTCAGCCAAACTTCAGTTACAACTTACTGGGACTGCTTCTTTTGAAAAATTTACTCACAGCCCTATAATAGGCAATTTTAAAACATACTTAGTTAAGATTATGAGGAATTACTTACTAAACATTATTTTGTACCAAATCAGTATTTTGGAAAAGAAAATTACAAGTTGCAGCCAAACATTCTAAAGATAATTACATACATATTTACGTACAAAATTTGGTTGGTTAATTACATGGAATTGTAAGTTTCAATTAAATATATAAAAACAAATAGTCATTTACTATTGTATTTTTTTATGTTGACTAAAAGAAAATTACAAGCTTTATCCTAAAACTTCCAACAGTCATTTCTCTATCAGAAAAGTAGACTATTATAGGTTTAACGACTTAACACAGGTTTCTTATTAACTAACGAATTTAGTATAAGAATACAACAAAATGTATTTAGGAAAGTAACAAAAAAAAAATGAAAATCCTGACAGATTAGTCCAGACGTATTCGACAATCGTTTACTCTAGTAGGAAAGTGGTCTAACATCTACATCTTAAACATTTAATATCACAATTCAACTAAGCTATGATATGACTGAAGTAACACTAACTAACTTAAAATTGTGTTGTATCAAATGCCAAGTACTACTAATGACTACTATCGCTAAATCTTAGGTACAGTATTAGAATAATGTTGAAAGGTTATTATCACAAATTCACAACTCAACAAGGATATGACTGGAGTAACAATAACTAACGTAAAATTGTGCTTTATCGTACTAATGACTACCTACTATCACTAAATCTTAGGTATTGTATTAGAATGATGGTTTACGGTTCGGCCATCCTATCAAATTGAATGTCTCTATTCATAATGCCGATTAGAATAAAATTGTATTATTAACTTATCATATAATTTAAAAATACTAACATTAACAATACTTAGTTTAATTCAATTCAATTCAATTCGTTTATTTGCATAAGAAAATGGTAACAAAGATTTGCAGATGTATAGCATCATAATTATGAACAAACATTTTCAGTCACAATATTGTAACATGCAAAAATAATAATAATAATATACATGTCATTCATTATACATTTTGTTAATTAACCACTTAAAAAGTACAGACTTAAATCTAGTAACGGGTAGTAATTTAATGTCATCAGGTAATTTATTATAAACACGGACACACATGATGTAACAGTTTTTTGTTATTAGTACTGACTTAGTACGCATATTTCTTTCTAATCTATTTGGATAACGGAGAGTTCTTTTCGGATATAATTCTTTACTAGTAACAAATATTACCTGATTTTGCTTACTCGTATATATACAGACATGGAAACGGTAGAATATTAAGTTTTTCAAACAGCGGTTTACAAGAATGATACAGAGCCACCCCACAGATAGCTCTGACACATTTCTTTTGAGTTATGAATATTCTTTTATTGTTAGATCCATTTCCCCATATTATAATACCATATCTCAAGGCAGACTCAACATAGGCATGATATGCTGCCACAGCAGTAGAACGTGTTGAGGCGGTTTGAAGTTTATACAAAGCATAAATGAATCTGTTAATCTTTTTACACACCTTCGATATATGCGAAGTCCAACTAAATTCTAAGTCTATATCTATTCCTAAAAATGTCACATGTTCAGTCTCTTGTACGCAATGCCCTTTATAAACAATGTTCATAGATAATCTGTTTTTTTTTTCTTCTGTTAAAATGCATATAATGAGTCTTATCGAAATTGAGCCGCAAGTTATAATTAGTTCTAGCTTAAAAGCATTAAAAAAACAGGTATCCAGTGAGTAATCAATGATCTGCAGTTAGGGAAACGCCGCTATCTCCATAATGACAAAGTAGTGTTGATGATATTAAAGAGCAGAGCCATCGTTATGAATCAATTATGGAACCATCGCTCTATCCTTCAAAGTTAACGAACAGTATTGAGCATATTCAAGAGCGAAATCATCGTAATCAAATACGGAACCATCGCTTTGTCAACGTCGATAAACAGTGTGGATTATATTCAGACTAGCTTTCCGCCCGCGGTTTCACTCGCGGTATTTATCTGTTTGGTGTAATAAAAGTTTTAAATACATTGCATTTAAAATCCAAAATTTTGAAACAGATTGCATCAAAGATCACGATCTGGAGTGGAGTTCGACTACTCGACAACAGATGGCGCCACTGCTTGAGGGATTGTAAAAGCCCTTATTTATATCTTTAAAAATACGCCCTTTTAGTTAAAACGGGAACTTTCTTGTTCGATGGGAGATAAAGGGCTATTGCACAATATAATTCCCTTGATCGCACAGGGAATACTTTTTAAGTTTTATCGGCACGTACATTTTATCAACATAGTTTTATTATATATAATGATGTGGGGTCATCGAATTCAATTATGGGACCATTATTCTTCTTTTGTTGATGGAGAGAGTGAATAATATTCGTATGCGGAACCATCGTAATCGAATACGGAACCATCGCATTCTCTATTGCTCGATGAGACGTTAACCGTAATTGTTCAAAGCGCAGAACCATCATACATAATCTTCTCCGGAACCATCGCAAACTCTATATGATGACATTAATGGAATGTTTTCAAAGTGCGGAACTATCGCTATTTATAAGATGAACCGTCGCAACTATTATGTTAAAGGTAGGTCTTCACAGTGCGGAACCGTCGCATCGATTATGTTAAAAATAAGTCTTCAATCACAGTGCGGAACCATCGCTATCTATAAACGGAACCATCGCATCAAAGGTAAGTCTTCAATCACAGTGCGGAACCATCGCTATCAATAAGCGGAACCATCGCATCAAAGGTAAGTCTTCAATCACAGTGCGGAACCATCGCTATCTATAAGCGGAACCATCGCATCAAAGGTAAGTCTTCAATCACAGTGCGGAACCATCGCTATCAATAAGCGAAACCATTGCATCAAAGGTAAGTCTTCAACTACAGTGCGGAACCATCGCTATCTATAAGCGGAACCATCGCGTCAATTATGTCAAAGGTAAGTCTTCAACTACAGTGCGGAACCATCGCTATCAATAAGCGGAACCATCGCGTCAATTATGTCAAAGGTAAGTCTTCAATTACAGTGCGGAACCATCGCTACTCATGAGCGGAACCATCGCATAAGTGGACAATTCTTCACAGATGGCACACCAGCGCAGCGCCATCGGTACTTTGACTGTACTCAGAATTATTGTGTTGCATGGATGAGGAATTTAGGTTAAAGGAAGATCAGAAAAACCCACATTTCAAAACTTAATGTCTGAGCCCTCCGCAGGGTGAAGTCAACCTTATCAGCATTGTATCTATTTTTATATTTACGGTTAGAAAATTCTTCACCACTACTTATCTCGTACCTGTCTTTGTCAAAAACGGCTGTCGCTTTGAAGGGTCCGCCTAAAGGCGATTTTAATTTATTGTTTTCGCCTACATTGCGGTTAATGTTTCATTGCCATAACTAAATTCCCTATTTTATAAACTTTGGCAGCTCATCTGGATTTAGCAAAGCGCGTTTTCGTATAGCATGTTATATTACGAATTTTGTGAAAATAGTATAAACACGGCAATACGGTATATTTCTACTAGTCAAACGAGCTACTTTTTTACAACGTTATTTTGTATGAAAATACTTGGAGAATACTAGACTATGAAGTTATAAAGAAAGTATAAAAGATGGATTTCTAACTGTCCATATTTTGAGTAACATTAAACGAGAATAGTAGTATTCATGGACAATAATTTTAATCAAACTACTTTAATATTTGTGGGCGTCCGCGCACAAAGGGTCCAGTTGTAGGGTATTGAGTTAAGACCAGTTTCGGAATCTAGAATAATCCCTCTATCATACTGACTACAAAAAAGACCATATTTTAAATATGTATTTTTTTTACAGACATCCAAAATTGTAACTCTGAAAAAAGTGGTTTCGAGAAAATTGAGTTTAAAGGTTTAGGTTACAAAAAAACACAGTTCTACTTGTTTGTTACATAGGTCATTATTTTTTCATAAAGATTACACTAATGTGCATTCAATCATGTGCCCATACCTTTAATTTAAATAATCAAGGTAAGAAAATTAAGCATTTCGATTTCAGAAAACACTAAAGCCGACTTCTGGTACCTTTTATTGCAAGGATTAGTACTTAATGTTTTGACCAGATATTAACAGCCATAATGTTATTCTCGAACTCTCTTTTGCCTTTTATAGTGTTAGATCAAATATAAAGTACGAATTATACGAAATTTTATTGATTCTCTCTAAGATTTTATGAAACACCGACAAGTGGACCTTTTTTATGCTACACTTTAGCTATAGCTTTTAGCGTTCAGCGATTTGGTAATTACTAAAATCCCAAAAAAACTATAGCGTTACGTATCATTTCATACTTACAACTTAATTTATATGACGTATGTTGACACAAGGTAACTCGACACACGTTATCTCGATATACGTTATTTCGATAGGCGTTAACTCGACACACGTCAAATCAACACAAAGTATCTCGACACACGTTAGGTCCGCTTTTGTGCCTCTTGCTTTTTACTGCTTTTACCAATATTGTATATATGTTTTGAAAGTTGCCTTAACCATATTTTTCAACCTTATTGACATAGCTCAGAATGCCTCGGATTTTAAAAATTCTTCTATAAATGTGTAATTAGGTACCTACTTATTAAATGTAATGTTGTAATGATTTATTGACGCAAAGTTGCAGAGCCTCGAACACCGTCGTAAAGTAGCTTGCATGTCGGTATTCTACAGGATACATTTCGGGGAGTGAGCATAGTCTCTCCATGACCTGATACCTCCGTGACCATTCTATCTCACTCCGGCGCACGAGACGCCGGTTGGGATTCCACCATTATATCGTAGACATCCCGCAAATTCGCACAAAGCGCTTCACTTCTACATTTTTAATGCGAACTGCTGAAGAGTGGAACTCCCTGCTTGCGGATCTATTTTCGGAATGTTACAACCTGGGCCTTTTCAAGGCGAGAGTGAATAGGCATAATCTGTGCGAGCATGTTCCATCATCGTCTGCATCATCACCTAACATCAGGTAAGATTTCGGACAAATGCTTACCTATTTTTAATAAAAAAAAACGTATTTAAAATAACCAAATTTGGCAAATGTCAATAAGGATCAAAATTGCTTGTACCAGGCCCCTCTTCTCCACTGGGCACAATGGGCACGTGCCCAGGGCCCCGCAATCGATTGGGGCCCCCTACTCGATTACCAAACCACAGATAACATAACATATGACCAGTATGTTTTCATGACAATTGCTAATCGCAATAATAATTTTCTATAAAAAATTTAACGAAGAGATCCGGAGTATTGGCAACACTGCCCGACTTCACGAACGGTGGCGGGAATTCCCCGACTTGACTATCGGCGGCGACGGGAATTCCCCTGTATTTATCTGTGACATTGTGTGACGTTTCATTTGTTTCATCGTGTCGTTAGTCGTCGTTTCTGACTGTGCTCTGTGAAATACTTTCTAATAAAGCGTTGTTTGCCTGTTTTGTTATAAAATGTCAAAAAGGTCGTATCCTAGTGGATCTGACAAAAGGAAAAAAGCTGCACACCAGAAGGAAGTCATTGAAAAGTTACCGAAATTAACATAATATTTTTGTACCGGAGAGAGTTCTGTAAGTAGCAACCGAACAATATTTTCTCCAAATAATGAGCCGTGCCAATCAGAAGTAACGCCAGTTTCTACCAATTTTGGAAAAGAGACAGGACAAGTAGGCGACCTTTCCCTACGTCGAACGTGAAACAACATCGGGGGCTTTACTAACACCGCCAACTTTATTAGTTGATCAGCAACTGCTTTCCAAACCTGACGACATATCACACGACCCAGCTGCTTATTTTCATGAAAATTTTACAGAAAAAGATAGGATCGCGATATTTTGATTCGTAAGGGACCTGAATATTTTCAAGATAAAGATTCGGATTTTTCTGAGACATCCAGAACCTACCAAAAAGATGGCAAAACATGAATTAATAAGTACAATGCTTCAGGGGAGATTGAACAGTTTGTCGCTAATGTCGATAGAATGTGAAATGCTCGAAAACATAGATGTTGAAAATGTGATTAACGATTTTGCTCAATTAAAATCTAGAAGGATGCCTCTTGAATCAACATAAATGTAAGGAAAATGTAAGGATTAATCCTAATCGTGACTATTATCTTTTATGAAGAAATAAAAATAAAGCCCTTACTTTGCATATTATTTATGTTCTTTGTTTATTGTAACAAAATAGTGCTACACACACACACACACACACACACACACACACACACACACACACACACACACACACACACACACACACACACACACACACACACACACACGCGCGCGCGCGCACACACACACACACATCACCCCTTTGCGGGGAAGCAGAGCGATAACGGCCGCAAAATACGGTCTACGAGTGTAAAGTGTCAATTGTGCTACGAGTAGGTATATTATGGTCTTGGGGCCCCATCAGGCTAATGTGCCCAGGGCCTCTAATGGGTGAAAGACGGCCCTGGCTTGTACCACTTTATTCACTTTAAAATTGATAGTGGAGTCGTAAATATGGTACAAGCAATTACAGTCCTTATTGACATAATTACGTGAATTATTTTAATGACTTAATCACAATAAAATATATATCAATACGTGGACCTTGTCAAGGCCTACTTTCCTAAACAAAATATTAGCCTTGCATGCATGGTTCTCAAGACTAATGAGGTTTTAGTTTAACAGCTGTAATTTAAAATGTGGATATCGTCAAGACTTTCAACTTCTTTAAAGCAACTGGTAGTCTACCATGCATAGTTGTCGAGATAAACTTGTTTAAAGTTTGACAGATATCTTCAAAAATTTAGATCATGGCAGGGCCTACCACTTCCTCCAAGCAACTGGTAGTCTAGCGCGCATAGTTACCGAGATATACATACAAGTTTAAAGTTTGACAGCTGTCGTCGAAAATATAGATCTGGTCAAGGACTACAACTTTCTCAAACCAACTGGTAGTCTAGCATGCATGGTTACCTAGATAAACATGTTTAAAGTTTGACAGCTGTCATTGAAAATGCAGATTTTGTTAAGGCCTACAACTTCCTCAAAGCAACTTATAGTCTTCCCTACCAAGTTAGGGGATATGAAAAAAGTTTCGGGCCTCCAAATCAATATGAACCAGACCACCAAATCATTTTGTATTTATCTCATACCTCTCCATCCAACCAAACGTTGCCTCATCTTACCTCACCATGCCCCACTCTTCTAAAGCTTGCTTCAACCCTGCCGAAGCTTGCTCCACCTCGCATGTGTCGAGATAACACGTGTCGAGATAACGTGTGTCGAGATATCGTATGTCGAGATATCGTGTATCGAAATACCGTGTGTTGACCGCGAGTTGAAATTACGCGTTAACCTGTGTAGAGTTAACGTGTGTCGAGAAAACGTATGTCGAGATAACGTGTGTCGAGATTACATACATATGTCGAAACAACGTGTGGCATGATACCAGGTGTCGATATACTGTGTGTCAAGATGGCGTGTGACGAGATTGCATGTGTCGTGATAACGTGTATCGAGATCTGTTGAGATGGCATGTGACGAGAAATCGTTATGTCGACCTGACATTGTCCAATCCAGTTCAGAGTGACAGTACAAACAGTATTTACATGAAATACCTAAACCCAGTCATGAAAACATCGACTTGTCAAGACTTGCCGACATCTGGACCCTTTTCACTAAACTTTATCATTTAAAAAAAACATACTTAGAAACAAAACTTATAAGTGTTGATTACATGAAATTGTAGTTAATTGTTTGTATAATAATATTCTTTCAAAATCTCGAAATGACATATTTTCACCCAACTTCATAAAAACGCAAATATCTCGGAAACTAAAAGCCGACAACTGGACCCTTCATGCGCGGACGCCCACATTTTATTAGCTACCTTGTAAAACACCATAAAATATGTGGTCGTTATCATTCCGCCCCACCTAACATCTGATGAGATAGTTATTGTTTTTTCATACTGTTGATTGTACATTCAATTGTTGCACTATTTCAAATAACTGGTACGTCGTACGTACGTCTCGTTGCATGACGGAGTTGACAGACAACCACGATCAATCCCTTCGGTTTGTTTGTTTTTGACTACAAAACCTTGTCCAAATATGAATCGAAACGCAGTACCGATTGAATACGCGTTTCTTAACGGTAAGCTATGAGCACATTCTTTTATTGGGTGACTTCAACACGTGCTTGCTTAAAAATGACGCTCGCGCTGAAAAACTGCAGTCTCTCTTGTCCTCGGTCAACCTTCACATTCTTCCTCTCTCTTCTACGCATCACATGCCTAACCGTGCCCCTTCTCTTCTTGACTTAATCATAACTTCTTCTGTGGAGAATATTGCTGCTCACGGGCAATTCCCTGCTAGCTTTTCTCACCATGACCTTATCTTTCTCTCGTATAAAATCCGCCCCCCTAGGCGTAAACCAAAATACCTTCATCTGCGTAGTTTTAGGGGTATAAACTTGGAAGCTTTGAAAAAGGATGCATCCAGTATTGACTGGGCTCCAATTTTTACAGCTGAGTTCATTGACTCGAAAGTTCAGATTTTTCAGGATGTTTTGTTAAAGCTTTTCGATGCTCATGCTCCTGTGAAAAAAGTTAAAATGAAACATTGTCCAGCACCCTGGTTAACAGACGACATTAAAGCTTTTATGTTGAAGCGCGATAAGGCCTATTTAAAATACAGAAAGTGTCGCTCTGATTGCAACTTCACCCGTTACAAACTTCTTCGAAACCACTGTAGGCGTCTGTGTAGAGATGCTAAAAGACGCCACATACACAATTCCATACAGCAATGCAATCCTTCTCAAGTGTGGAAGTTTCTTAAATCGCTTGGTATAGGCAAAATTTCGCCAACTTCCAATTCACTCTTAGATCTTAATCAACTTAACCAACATTTTTCTTCTCCGCCTGTAACTATTGATGCTAATGTTAAATCTAACACCATCTCGTTTCTCAATAGTCAATCATTACCATCATGCTCTTCTTTTACCTTCACCCAGATTGCTGAGAGCGATGTTAGGAAGCATATTCTCTCCATAACTTCCACTGCTGTGGGCAATGACAACCTGTGTTCCCGAATGATCCTGCTCATTCTCCCTGAACTCCTACCAATTCTCACTCATATCTTTAATTACTCTTTGGTATCGAGTTCCTTCCCGTCTCCTTGGAAACGAGCAGACGTCATTCCTCTCCCTAAAACATCCAATCCCTCCGCTTTCTCTGAATTCCGTCCTATTTCGATCCTACCTTTCCTCTCCAAAGTCCTTGAACACATTGTCCATCAGCAACTTGCCACATTTATTGCATCTAATAGTCTACTTTCTCCCTATCAATCTGGCTTTCGACCCGGTCACAGTACCGTTACAGCACTGCTTAAAGTCACTGATGACATTCGCTTTGCAATGGAAAACAAGTCAGTGACTATCCTTGTATTGCTTGACTTTAGCAGTGCTTTCAATTCCGTAGACTTTGATGTACTTCTCTCTATTCTTCGCTCTCTTAATATTTCTGACTCAGCAATCTTGTGGTTCGACTCATATCTTCGTGGTCGTTCGCAGCGGATCCGCTCGGATGAGGATTCCTCTGACTGGTGTGATCTTGTTGCGGGCGTACCGCAGGGTGGCGTACTTTCACCACTTCTTTTTTCTATCTTTATAAACACCATTACTACTGTCATTTCTTCCAACTTCCATCTCTACGCAGACGACCTACAGATCTACCGGCACGTTAATGTTGCTGACATCGTCAGTGGTATTGAAGATATTAATGCCGATCTCAGCAATGTGTTAAATTGGGCTAAATCGTTCGGCCTGTCAGTCAACCCCGACAAATCTAAGGCACTAATTATCGGCAGTTCCTACATGACTAAACAGATAGACTACTCCA
The DNA here is from genome assembly GCA_024500475.1 of Phthorimaea operculella. Taxonomy (NCBI): domain Eukaryota; kingdom Metazoa; phylum Arthropoda; class Insecta; order Lepidoptera; family Gelechiidae; genus Phthorimaea; species Phthorimaea operculella. The sequence goes on from JANFCV010000049.1 coordinate 3,247,594, forward strand.
TTTTACCTCCAGTCACTTACGACGGCGTTACCATCTGCCTTACTAACACCGCCAAAAACCTTGGAGTGCTGATGGACAGTAATCTTTTTTTTTTTTTTTTTTTTTTTTTATCTAAGATGGGCTTACTCTTGACCCCAATCTTACCCTAGAGCAGAGATGGGATCTACGGTGGAGCGAGCTTGCCCAGAAGATGCCTATTCACTCTAGACTTAAAGAGATTCAGGTTATATGCACTCGGAAATACAGACGCAGGCAGGGAATTCCATTCTTTAGCCGTGCGCATAATGAAAGATGATTTGAAGCGCTTAGTGCGTAATGTGGGTATATCAACTAAGAACGGATGGTAGCCGGCCGTGCGTCTGGATGTCCGATGGAAGAAAGGAGACGGTGGTATGAGCTCATGCAGCTCACGCGCACACTCTCCGAAGTACAATCTGTAGAAGACCGATAGGCAAGCAACCTTGCGGCGGTGAGCCAGGCTGTGAAGCTTGGTCGCCACCAGTTTTTTATCGCCTATTAATCTCTTGGCTCTGCGTTCCACCGAATCCAGTGCAGCAAGTTGGTATTTAGCCGAGCCATCCCAAAGGTGACAGCAGTACTCCATGCAAGATCGGACTTGAGCTTTATAAAGAGTTAGAAGCTGTTCAGGCGTGAAGTACCGCTTGACTTTATTCAGGACGCCCAACTTTCTAGCTGCAATTTGAGCCTTGGACTCGATGGTGGTGCCGAAGTTGAGGTCAGAGGACAACTCCATGCCAAGGAGTTGAAGAGTGTTGGTCACTGGAACAGATGTACCCCGAAAAGTAGGAGAAAAAGTAGGAAAGAAATCTATCCTGGAGACCTCAGATAAACGAACTCAGCAAAAAAATGCACTTTTCCTTTCATTCACTCAAATGCTTCCAAAGCTTTCTGCCCCTAAGCACGAAGATCTCTCTAGCTCAATCACTTCTTTTACCCATCTTGGATTACGCCGACTCTTGCTACCTAGATGCCACCGAGGAGCTTTTAAACAAACTTGAGCGTCTCCAAAATCTGTGCATCCGATTTATTTTCGGACTGCGCAAATACGACCACGTTTCCCAGTTTCGTTCTCAGCTCAAGTGGCTCCCAATCCGTCTTCGCAGGAATACTCACATTCTCTCTACTCTATATAACATTCTCTACAACCCTTCTTCTCCACCTTACCTTCGCGAGCGTTTTGCGTTCTCGCGTTCATTGGATAAGCCCTGTCGGTCTAACGTCAGGACCTTACTGTCTATTCCTCACCATAAGACCGACTTCTATTCGTATTCCTTTACGGTTCACGCAGTCAGGTTATGGAACTCCCTCCCTCATACTGTACGCGATAGTCCTTCTATCACCGTTTTTAAGAAGCGAGTCAAGGAGCACTATCTTTCTCTTCCGAATTAACGCGTATTATATTTATTATATATATTAAGTTATTTTATGTATTTATTTATTTACTGTTATTTAGGACTTTAGATAGGTTATTATGCGTATATATATTTATTAGATTTAATCCGTATCTGTGTATCGTATTATACCAATATTATTCATAGATATTGTGCACGTCTCATCCGCCTTTCGCCAAATGCCATTTCTCTCCGTTAGGTCTGCTGTAAGAAATTTCTATTTTAGAGATAAGCAGTGCCTGTTGTGTCTTTTTTCTTTATGTTTTGTTCTGTTATGTTTCTTGTGTACAATAAATGGTTAAATAAATAAATAAATACCCTCTCACATTATGGATTAAGACTTTGGCGAATAAGGATGTGTATTATCGGAAACTATCCATGGCATTTTTTTAATTCTACAGTACTCTTTGACACCAGTACCTAATGTTATATCGTTAACCTGGTAGAGTGTAAGTTCTTTGCCCCATTTGTAAGCTTAAATCGTTGGATGCTCAGTTAATGTAATGGCATGCATATATATGCCTATCGATATATCAAACTAGTAAGAGTGACCGCGGTACCACGTAAGTTGTTAAGCATACATCAACATAGTCTACTACAACACGAATTAAAACCTTTCCTTTTGTTGAGGTTAAACCATTATCGAATTTCTTTAATAGCGGTAAGCAATCAGTAGTACTTATTTTTTTCATGTCTTATTCTCTATACTCAGTGTTCCTCGCTTAACAGTGTTCATTTGAAACCTCAGGATTATTATTATTAGTAACGTTGTAGGAATTAGCACGTCTACTAGACGTACATTGAACTTCTATGTGACCGTACTTAAAACATTTCTTACAACGCACTTTTGGTTACTGCATTTACTAACTACGTTACCGCTGTCTTGGCAATTAAAACAGGTAACAGCGCCCCCCGCAGCGCCCCATGATCTTCCATTATTTTTCTCTACATTAATTTTGTTCGTAACATTGTAAACTGAATCTCGGTTGTTAGGAACTTGCTGCCGAGGATAGAAGGAGTCACTATTTCTACTAGTAATATTACGGAAGTAGCGCACCTGATCAGGTTCGTCAAAATATGCACCTTGTATATTCATGCGAATATTCTGATCAAATATTCCATGCGTCAAACAATCAACCGCCTCACGTCCTTTTAAGTTACAGCGATTTATCAACATAATTTTGTCATAATAGTACTTTACCAGGTTTCTTTTTTAATAATCAATGGGTCAGCATTAAGCCGTGTGGTGTCGGCAGAGTAGAATTTCACCACCCCAAATCTGCCCGTGGGTATCGTAAGAGGCGATAAAGGGCTTACGGGAGGTGGGCAGCAGCGCCTCCCGTGTTGACAACATAGTCCACAAACACACACTGCGGTCACCAACCCGCCTGCCCAGCGTGGTGACTATGGGCAAAACCCTCCATGGATAGGTCGATAAAGAAACGGCCCCTAGTTCCCGGCCGCCTTACTACCCCGGGCTACGGTAGCGGCCCGGGTAATAGTAGGGCAGGGGGTGCGAAGAATCCCCGGGCTACGGACGACGGCTGCCATAAACTGACCCTGGCGACGTATAATGGACGCAGTCTGCGGCTGGACGAAAGTCTCCAAATTCTTGAGGTAGAATTAGATAAGATACGGTGGCATGTTCTTGGGTTGTCAGAAGTCCGAAGAGAGGGGGAGGACACGATAGCCCTAGAATCAGGTCACCTATTCTACTTCAGGGAAGGGAGCGCACAATCCCAGGGTGGCGTAGGGTTCCTTGTCAATAAGGCTCTCTGTGACAACGTGAAGGAGATCAGCAGCGTCTCGAACAGGGTAGCGTACCTCGTACTGAAGCTGACCGAGAGGTACTCTCTCAAGGTCGTACAGGTATATGCGCCGACTTCGAGCAGCTCAGATGAAGAGGTGGAGGCCCTATACGACGACGTGTCGAAGGCCATACACCAAACCACTAAGACCCACTTCACTGTTGTCATGGGGGACCTCAACGCTAAAGTGGGACAGGAGCACGGCGAATCAAGCTTGGGACCACATGGCTACGGGAGCAGAAACCAGAGGGCCCAAATGCTAGTCAACTTCCTTAGCAGGCAGGGGCTGTTCTGTATGAACACCTTTTATCAGAAAAAGCCCCAACGGAAGTGGACCTGGAAGAGCCCTGACGGCAGGACGAAGAACGAGATCGACTTCATCATGACGGATAAACGGCATATATTTAGGGATGTCTCAGTGATCAGTAGGTTCAATACCGGAAGTGATCACCGACTAGTAAGAGGCACCTAAATATCAACTTCAAGCTAGAAAGAAACCGCATGGTGAAGCAAGTTCTCCGTCCCAATCTGCCCCAAGCCGGACATGAGGAGTTCCAACTTGAACTGAAAAATCGATTCGCTGCCCTGGAGACCCCGACAAACGTTGATGAGGACCTAGAGGGCATAGTCGAGGCTGTTCGCGAAGTGGGGACGAAGCATTTTCGTAAAAGGCGAACAGATAAGAAGTCCAAACTTTCAAGCGGGGCCCTGGAACTGATGCGAATTAGACGGAAACACCAGAGGATGCATTGCCAGATCCCCAGTCACTTAACAAAAGATCCGAAGTATGGTAAGACGCGACCTCCGAAGCTATAACACTCGACTCGTTAAGGAGGCGATTGAGAAAACCGAGGTTCGAAAGTTTTTACCAAGACACTGGGAAGGAGTCATCTGGCAAAGCTAACTACCTCGAATGGTGTAACTGTCACATCGGTTCCAGAGATTCTCGCTGAAATTGAGGACTTCTATGGAAGTCTGTATGCCTCGCATGCGAAAAAGCCTCCACCTGATGCGACCCCAGACCCAAGAGCTCCTCTCTCCCGCCACTTTACAGAAGATCTCCCGGACGTAGATATAGACGAAATTGGGGCGGCTCTCAGACAGCTTAAGAATGGGAAGGCTCCTGGGGAAGACGGAGTGGCCTCTGAGCTACTTAAGGCCGGTGGAAAACCTGTCCTTGAGGAGCTGAAAAGGCTTTTCAACTCTGTAATCGCCAATGGGACAACCCCGAAGGCGTGGAGCAGAGGTGTAGTGGCATTGTTTTTCAAAAAAAGGAGACAAAACGCTTCTCAAAAACTATAGGCCGATCACACTTCTGAGCCACGTCTATAAGCTGTTCTCGAGAGTCGTCACGAATCGTCTGGCATCAAGATTTGACGCCTTTCAGCCACCGGAACAGGCCGGGTTTCGTAAGGGCTTCAGTACCGTGGACCACATCCATACTGTAAGGCAGGTTATACAGAAGACAGAGGAGTACAACCAACCACTGTGTATGGCTTTTGTGGACTACGAAAAAGCCTTCGACTCTATCGAAACATGGGCTGTTTTGGAGTCCTTGCAGCGGTGTCAAGTCGACTGGCGGTATGTGGAGGTGCTGAGAAGCCTTTATCAAATGGCTACGATGTCCGTTCAAGTACAAAACCATAATACAAGACCCATCCAACTGCTCCGTGGTGTAAGACAGGGTGACGTTATATCCCCGAAACTCTTCACCAACGCATTGGAGGATGTCTTCAAAACTCTACAGTGGGATGGACTGGGCATCAACGTCAACGGCGAAAGTCTCACGCATCTCCGCTTTGCCGACGACATAGTCATAATGGCCGAATCGCTGCAGGACCTGCAAAAAAATGCTATCTAGTCTTAACTCTGCCTCGAGACGTGTTGGACTTGGGATGAACTTGGATAAGACGAAGGTCATGTTCAATCAACACATAGTCCCCGAGCCGGTCTCCGTCGAAGGTGTAGTCCTTGAAGTTGTCCAGAAATATGTGTACCTTGGGCAAACTTTGCAGATGGGAAGAGACAACTTTGAGGCTGAAATCACCAGAAGAGTGCAGCTTGGCTGGGTAGCATTTGGAAAGCTGCGTCATATCCTCGAATCATCTTTGCCACAATGCCTCAAGACCAAGGTGTTCGATCAATGCGTCCTACCAGTCATGACCTACGGAGCCGAGACGTGGAACTTGACAGTAAAACTGGCCCACCGGCTACATGTCACTCAGAGAGCCATGGAAAGGTCTATGCTTGGTATCTCTATAATGGATAAAGTCCGGAATGAGGCCATCCGAAAAAAGACCAAAGTGACGGACATAGTCTGGAAGTGTAGCAAGCTGAAGTGGCAGTGGGCTGGCCACATTTGTCGTAGAACCGACGGACGGTGGAGTAAGCGGGTTCTCGAGTGGAGACCACGCCTCGGCAAGCGTAGCGTTGGACGCCCTTCGGCCAGATGGACCGATGACTTAAAAAAGGCGGCTGGTAGCGACTGGATGGCAAAAACGGGAGATCGTGCCTTATGGCGTTCCCTGGGGGAGGCCTACGTCCAGCAGTGGACTGCAATAGGCTGAAATAGGGTCAGCATTTGTCCGCAATCTCACCTGATGTTAAATGACGATGCAGACGATGATGAAACATGCTCGCCCAGATAATGCCTATACACTCTCGCCTTGAAAAGGCCCAGGTTATAACGTTCCGGAAACAGACCCGCAGGCAGGGAGTTCCACTCTTTAGCAGTTCGCATTAATATTGTAGAAGCGAAGCGCTTTGTGCGAATTTGCGGGATGTCTACGTCATAAGGGTGGAATCCCAACCGGCGTCTCGTGCACAGAAGATGGAATGGTGACGGAGGTATCAGGTCATGGAGAGACTGTGCACACTCCCCGAAATGTATCCTGTAGAATACCGACAAGCAAGCTACTTTGCGACGGTGTTCGAGGCTCTGCAACTTTGCGTCAATAAGTGCCCTATCAGCGATGAGTCTCTTGGCGCGCTTCTCAATCGAGTCCAGGGCTGCCAGCTGGTATTTGGCAGATCTGTCCCATAGGTGACATCAATACTCCATGCGGGAATGGACTTGAGCTTGGTATAGTTGTAAAAGCTGTACTGGTGTGAAGTATCGCCTGACCTTTGAGAGAATTCCGAGTCTTTTTCTGCATGGTCTCATTTCTACGTCTCTTTCCGTTTAACATATCTGTTAATAAATCTCCGTGATTCTGATCACAAGAGAAAGCCTTTGATAGCTTATCCTGCCACTCAGCCCCCGTAAATTTAACGGTAGTCAACCCATCATACCATTTTCTTGCTAAACCTGCAAGTCTAGGCAGCGCGTAGTAGATTATTATGACGCTCACTCCAACCGTAAATTTCCACTGATTTGTTTATTTTAGCTAACCAGTCCTTCATTGTTTGTGATGGAGATTTTGGGTCAAATTCTGTTAAAACATTTTGAGATCCGTGTATTGATGACCCTGATGGTTCTACATTATTAGTTTTATTTTTCAGTGCATCAGCTATACTTTACAGAATAGAATGACTCGTAGGGTTGCTAGTATGATTGCACGATCTTGTTAGTGATGCATTCTTATTCGGCGTGGAAGTAGCAGAACGACGGCGGTGGCGAAACGTTCTATGCGTACGCTGAATTTGAGAACGACCACTTTTGGCCACACACTACTGTCTGACCTACGTTGGTGACGGTAAGATTTGTGCGAATACCTGGTACGAAAGCTCGATCGTCGCGAATGCCTAGTACGAGACTAGGATCATCGTGAATGCCTGGTACGAGAGCGGGATCGTCGTGAATGCCTTCTAGAAAGTGATAGTGCATGACGACGATAACGCCGACGCTTCGAGGCAGGCGATCGTGAAGCCGAAGTTGAGGATGTGCTTGTAGAACTACTACTAGATGCTACGCAGTGCTTCGGCTTTATTTTCGTTTGAAGTTTTATTTTACCTCTTTTAAGTGATCGACTACGTCTAATAGCTTTTACTCTAGGAGATATTTCGTCTAACGGAGGTGTATGGCAATCAGACATTCTTCAAAATGACAGTGATATATTTTTTTTATTGAAGTACGCAAAGAAATATGTATTTATGTAGGTATTCTGGGTATGTAGGAAATTTAAGGAATCAACACAAACAAATGCCTAAATACAGTCAAAGAATTGATTTTATATCTGTAACAATCATTTAAATGTAAATAACATAAAACATCCAAGCTTTGATAATGTGCACACTTTGCACACATCAAAATTCTCCATGTACGTAAAAATTACACACAAAATAAAACAAAGAAAAATAAAATACATCATCATAACATGGTGAACAAGCACCTACAGAGGTATGACCTGTTCACTCACAAAAGAAACGACTACGACTTATAAACAAAACTGAACCCACATGAATAGGACATGTTTTTGTACTATATGGGTTGGACTTAACAAACATTTGTACTACATGGGTAAGACTTTTGAAAAATTTGTAGTACATAGGTATGACTTTAGGAACATTTGTTTTGTACTGCATGGGTAGGACTTTTGCAACAAATTTTCTAGCCCAAATAATAGTAAAAACCATAGTAAAAACAATGAATAAAATAGATATGCTGGAACTGCTTGCTCACAAAGAACTGACAATTAGGGCCCGTTTATTAATCATAATCACACCACATTTGTTGACAATTTGATCAACAATTTTACTGAGAAAAGCAATGGCCCTGTTGGTTGCCTTCGTTACCTACAGTTAGGCAACCTAGGCCTGCTAAAATCTAAGTTTCCTATATGACATGATAATCGTACACATATAAGCTGTTATGAATGATTGATATGATTTCTTACATGTGTTGAGAAAATGTAAAACTTACATACAAACGTACATACCAATTTTGAAGAGTCCACTTTTGGGCGATGGCGTTACTTACTCGCTTCTGAACTAATAAAAACTCCAAAGGTATACGTTTCAAAAGTATATTGAATGATCCATTTATCTCACAAGATCCTGCAGTAATTACAAAGCCATAAATAAAGATCCTCTTCTCAACAAACAACGAACCAGCCTTCCCCGAAGTTTGACCACAGATAACCGAAAAAGTATTGCCAATCGCAAACTATAAAAATACCTATTTTAACAGTTGCGTACCACGAGGACGGGGTTGAAAGGAGAGAAGTGGTCGGTTCGGGCTTGGGCAATCGAATGCCAATTTATTCCAGTGCTCACCGGTATTTACACAAAACGTGCACTCAATTTGTTAATAATTTGAGGGTGTAACATTTACTCTGTTTGCAGGTTACCCACCAGATAAATTTAACTAAAGTACCTAGGATTTTTATCCAGATAGACTAAATTGACATTTATAAGTTTTTAGGTTTTCACGGTTGTTCACAACACTAAAATAGGTCACGAGTAGACCATGGGGCGTGCAACCGCCACGAAATATCGGGATCCACAAAAATATTATCACGGTAATAATCCTGTTTTAAACAATAATTTTAAATTGACATTTGGTGGGTTGCCACGTTATGTAATTAAAAATAAGAAAAAAATAGTGTTGTACCCAAATGATCGAGTTATGTGAATCAAAGATTGTGATTGAATCATTTTGAAAATAAATTTCGTTTATTTAAATTTTCATTATTAAATTGGCCAATAAGACAAACATACTACTTTGTGTGTAATCTGCCCTACTAAGAAGAAAACCCGTAAGTCGGTAATTTACGGAAATCGAGTTAAATACAGTTTTGGGATCAGTGAAAAATAACCTTTTTTTCTCTCTAGGAACGGTTGATATTGAAGAGAAAATACCATTTTTAGAAACTCGTAAGTCGATACTTTCTAGGACTTTACCTCTAAACTTGTAGCTCTTACTAGCAAAAAAAGCATATGTCTTGTGTCAGAAGCAGAAAAGCCACAAGTACTGGATTTATGGTTTAATCACTATACGAACACTAAGCAGAAAAACCATATGTCACTATGCCTACAAAAAAATAGACATACGGTTTTTCACCTTAGTACCTTTGGCCCGGCATTCGAGTGGATCAGATTGATAAACACCTTAAGTCCAAAACGCCTATAACACGCAATATAGAGCTATCTTTCTCTAACTTTTCCTCCCGCGCTCCTCTTGCCGCGTATTGCACTGCCCTACTAAGAAGAAAAACCGTAACTCAGTGGCCACTCATTTTGAGAAAAACGTAAAAGACTTTGAACGTTAATAATTCAAGATTCAATAAAGATACAACGTTAGAATTTACTGTTATGTATGGAGAATTGACATATTTTTTTTAATGTACAGTGTTTTGTGCACTATTCCTTATAGTTTTATTTATAAAGGCAAAAATATCAAACTCATAAGTATTTTTAGAAAAAAATGAATCACTTTACTAAGGAGAAAAACCATAAGTCGGACATATTATGGCTTTCTGTGAACGGATTCACTTGTTAATAAACCATAAGTATCATCTGATGTCTTTTACGCAAGCGTTTTTGTTAATAGTATCATATTCATTTGTTAATGGAGCTTCGAAATTCTTTGCAAATATGTTCTTTTTATGTTCTAAGACAGCTTTTACACATACCGCCGCCGGGCTAAAGAGATGGCAGCTGCGGGATTAACGAAATTTTAGTACTTACTTTATGATATTGTATGGACCTCGACGCCTCTGCCATGGCGGCGGCATGCCACATAGCAAAAATAATGGAAGTATCCGCCTCTTGCGTTATTAATAATAAAAAAAAAACATGCCGCCAGCCTAGCGACGACATGTGTGAGATATCCCTTATAGCTGAGTTAGCCCTTTTCTCAATTTGAGTCAAAAAGTTGGAAGGGAGCAATTTATGTATGAGGTAGGTACTTACCTAAAATAAAACAAGATTATTTTTAAAATTTGAAATATTTATTAATGTGGTTTGAGATCAAATTGAGGTACATTGAACATAATAACTGCAACATCTAACTCTAAAACTTAAGTAAATATAGTCTATTTGCGACCAGGAATTTTGGAATAGATTAATAGTTTGGTGCCTCAAATTATGAGAACACACCTTCTTCAACGTAACTCTTCTTATCATACTACAAATAATAACAAAATAACCATTCTCAGGTAATATCTAGTAAGTCTTAAACATCAAAAACTTTATTATGAACACAGTCTTTAAAGGCATGACTTTTAACATAACATGGTTTAAACCGAACATTTTCCGTAAATACGTATTAAAAATGTTTTATAAAACATGCATACCATAATAATATCGTCAATCATGTAAAACTGTTAAAAAAGGAATACATGCAAATTTAAAATTAAATATTAAACCGGGGACTTTGTGTGAGGCAACGTGACTTGTAAAAATATACGCGATTAAATACAACGGAGTTATAAATCAAACCTATAAATTATAGTAAGTAAGCTTTTAAAACTATGCGATTGAATGCGTGCTATATTTTGTAAGTAATATGTCTATATATTTATACTCTTAATCCGGAAAATTTAGTAAATAAGAGATCGTTTAAAAAATCACACATAATGCAGTAAAACAACATAAAAACATTTAGAATTTTAAAGCAAAAATATCTCAAAACTGCTCCTTGTCCAGGTATATTTTATAAAAAAGTAGATAAGATAAAGAGAGACAACATTATGCCAGGCGACAGAAAATAATGCTATTAATTGCTATAGTAATACTGTTTACATTCTATTAAAATAAAATCCCTACTTCGACTAAGTATAGGTATGATAGTCATTATTATGGTGTACATGTTTTATAAAACATTTTTAATACGTATTTACGGAAAATGTTCGGTTTAAACCATGTTATGTTAAAAGTTATGCCTTTAAAGACTGTGTTCATAATAACGTTTTTGATGTTTAAGACTTACTAGATATTACCTGAGAATGGTTATTTTGTTATTATTTGTAGTATGATAAGAAGAGTTACGTTGTAGAAAGGTGTGTTTTCATTATTTGAGACACCAAATTATTATTCTGTTCCAAAATTCCTGGTCGCAAATAGCCTATATTAATATATTTACTTAAGTTTTAGAGTTAGATGTTGTAGTTATAATGTTCAATGTACCTCAATTTGATCTCAAACCACATTAATAAATATTTTAAATTATAAAAATAATCTTGTTTTATTTTAGGTAAGTACCTACCTCATACATTAATTGCTCCCTTCCAACTACTTTTTGACTCAAATTGAGAAAAGGGCTAACTCAGCTATAAGGGATATCTGACACATGACGTCGCTGGGCTGGCGGCATGTTTTTTTTTTATTGTTATTAATAACGCAAGAGGCGGATACTTCCATTACTTTTGCTATGTGGCATGCCGCCGCCATGGCAGAGGCGTCGAGGTCCGTACAATATCATAAAGTAAGTACTAAAATTTCGTAAATCCCGCAGCTACCATCTCTTTAGCCCGGCGGCGGTATGTGTAAAAGCTGTCTTAGAACATAAAAAAGAGCATATTTGCAAAGAATTTCGAAGCTCCATTAACAAATGAATATAATACTATTAACAACAACGCTTGTGTAAAAGACATCAGATGATACTTATGGTTTATTAACAAGTGAATCCGTTCACAAAAAGCCATATGTCCGACTTATGGTTTTTCTCCTTAGTAAAGTGATACATTTTTTTCTAAAAATACTTATGAGTTTGATATTTTTGCCTTTATAAATAAAACTATAAGAAATAGCGCAAAAACACTGTACACTAAAAAAAATATGTCAATTCTCCATACATAACAGTAATTTGTTACGTTGTATCTTTATTGAATCTTTAATTATTAACGCTCAAAGTCTTTTGCGTTTTTCTCAAAATGAGTGGCCACTGACTTACGGTTTTTCTTCTTAGTAGGGCAGTAATATTAACTAACTTCACATTTATTTCCTGTCTGACGAAATGTTTATTTGAATGCTAATAAGAACATAACCTAGTACCAGTATGATATCATTAACGTGAATTAATTCAACATTACATTTTAAATTACAATATTATTCATTGTTGATTTTAAAAAACTAAACGAAAACTTTGCGTATAAACGTAAAGTATATGTGTAACGTGTACTCTTTTACGTAACGTAAAGTATATACGTAATAAATACGCAAGTACTTATTAAGCATATTTATTTACGAAAACAAATACATCGACGAATCATGTCAAAACAGTTCAATGAATAAAATGAATGAGTCAAACCACAACACTAGCCTGATGTTTGCAACATTTTAAAAACAAAAGGCCGTTCTTAGCTGTCAGTTTAGTCTATCTGGATAAAACTCCTACTTGAGTGTATCGTAGGTAGACAAAATCTCAATATTGTGGGGATACCCACAACTTAAACTCATTTATCTCGTTAACTGTGTATGCTACAATTCGTTGATGCTACACTACTAGTTCCTTAAGAAAAGTTGTAGGTCTGAACGAGATCTACATTTTAAGTGACGGCTGTCAAAATTTAAACTCATTTATCTCGTTAACCATGCATGCTACACTAGCAATTTCTTTGAAAAAGTTGAAGTTCTTGACGAGATATAAATTTTAAGAGACAGCTGTCAAACTTTAATCTGGCTTATCTCGTTGACTACACATGGCACACCACTAGTTTCTTTGGAAAATTTGTAGGTCTGGATGAGATCTACATTCCTACGTTCCTAGTTTAGACACAATTTAATTTACATAAATGACTTATGTAATTTAAAATTAGATAGAGGCAAAATTATATCCTATGCTGATGACACTGCTCTTTTGTTTTCTGCAAAGTCAGATGCGGAAGTCTACGAGTGTGCTCAGTTGGGATTTAACATTGTAAATAACTGGCTTCAACAACATCTTCTTACACTTAACCCGAGTAAAACTAATATACTAAAGTTTTGCATGCGAAATTCAAAGATACCTGCACCTAATCCAAAAATTTTTGCTCACCACTGCAATAATCTGACGAATAATACATGCCAATGCCCTGAAATAGCCTACACTAACAAGACTAAATACCTTGGTGTCATTATTGATGAAAACCTGTCATTTAAATATCACTCCGAAGCACTATGTGGTCGAATTCTCAAGCTTATATATGTCTTTAAAAAACTCCGCTCTTTCGCAAATTCCGAAACGATACAGCAAGTTTATCTGTCATTATGCCAATCAGTTTTGACTTACTGCATTACCTCATGGGGTGGCATGTGCAAGACCTCGCTATTGGCTATAGAGAGAGCCCAAAGAGCAATCCTAAAGGTATCCACTGCTCGACCATTCCTGTTTCCCACAGACCTCCTTTACAAGTCGTGCAAAGTTTTGACAGTGAGACAATTATTTATCTTTAATACGATCCTCAAACAACACGCCGCACTACCTTTCAACTGTGATTACATTAAAAAAAGACGGAAAGATATTGTTTGTCCCAAAACCAAAACAAAACGTGCCTTCTCCTCCAAGTTTTATGTTTTCCTGGGTCCACTCCTTTATAATAGGCTTAACGCAAGTTTGGCTTTTTACCCCCTTAGCTATAGTGAATGTAAGAAAATTCTTCAGGAATATCTCCAAAAGATGTCCTATGAAGATACAGAGAATTTGTTAATAGTTGTAAAATAAGTTTATTTTACATTATAATATTGTTAAATTTAAAGTTATTAGTTAGTTTTGTTTTATGATTTTACTTCTAGTTCAGGCCAATAAGATTATTATAAGTATTATGTACCAATTTTAATAGTAAGTAATTATTTTTCTACACTGTTTTTTAAGTCTGTTTCAGCCTGAGACACAGGTTTATCCTAGTTCAGGCACATGGTATATTTAGTTGTATGAATGTTTTGCTTAGTACATAAGTTAATTGTGAAAATAAGTCTTTAATAAACAAATTTATTTATTTATTTATTTATTTTAATTACGCAACACGACAGTAATAGTTTAATAGCTGTCACTTGAAACAAGACCTACAACTTTCCTAAACAAACTTTTATCAGTAGCATGCATAACTGTCGAGATAAACGAGATTTAAGTTTGGCATCTATCGCTTACAATATAGTTCTCGTCCAGACCTACAGCTTTTCCGAAGAAACTAGTATTGTAACATGAATAGTTAACGAGAAAAACGAGCTTAAAGTTTGACAGCTGTCATTTCTAATGCAGACCTCCGCAAGACCTATAACTTTTCCAAAGAAACTAGTTGTGTAACAGGCGTAGTTAACGAGGTAAACAAGTTTAAAGTTTGACAGCTGTCACTTTAAATGTAGATCTTGTCAAGATCTACAACTTTTCTAAAGAAACAAGTAGTGTAGCATGCACAAATAACGATAAAAACAAGTTTAAAGTTTGACAGCTGTCACTTAAAATGTAGATCTCGTCAAGACCTACAACTTTTCCAAAGAAACTAGTTGTGTAGCATGCACAGTTAACGAGATAAACGAATTTAAAGTTTGACAACTGTCACTTAAAATGTAGATCTCGTCAAGACCTACAACTTTTCTGAAAGAACAAGTAGTGTAGCATGCACTGTTAACGAGAAAAACGAGTTTAAAGTTTGACAGCTGTCACTTAAAATGTAGATCTCGTCAAGACCTACAACTTTTCTGAAGAAACAAGTAGTGTAGCATGCACAGTTAACGAGAAAAACGAGTTTATAGTTTGACAGCTGTCACTTAAAATGTAGATCTCGTCAAGACCTACAACTTTTCCGAAGAAACTAGTAGTGTTGTGTAGCATGCACAGTAGGGTGGTCCTTATATGGCCGAAAATACTTTTTTTTGGAAATGTTAGAGGGGCACCCCCGCAATGTGAAATATACACTTAGAAACTAAAATGGTATTTTTTTCAGAATTTTTGATAAATGTTTAGGGGTGGCGCCAGAATTTTTAAAATATTAAATGAAATATTTTTTTTCTTTTCAAAGTAAATACCAAATTTTTTGTTTAAGTTAAATTTTTTTTAGAGCAACCTAAAAGCTATAGGATTACCAATTTTAAACCTAAAAATAGTCATATTATAGTAAAAATCACTAAGCACCATCTTTCATGAAAACGGGGTTTTTCATTAAAATTATTTCTAAAAATTCTATAAGGTCATGGGATACTTTGACTTAATAAATTTAAAGAACTACCTAGGTATTTCCATTAGATAGTCTATACCATTAAGCTGTCTAAAATAATTAATAAAAAAGTTATCAAGGTTTTAAATATTTTGACGAAAATAACCCGATTTCAAGTTTGAAATATGTAGTAAATTTAATAAAATCGTTTTATTCTAGATTTTTTTACAGGATCTTGTAGATAATAACTAAGTTGCTAATTTAAAATATAATATGTGTTAGATTTCGATCAATTTTAATATTTAGTGAACAAAACCGTATACTCGGTCCAGCAAAAAAGCTTGAATTGTTTAGGGGCGCACTGGTGACAATTTATTCAAAGTAATCAGATTTTACTTTTGTTTTTTATGTATACAGATCAATATTTCGCCATAATAGCGAAATAATAATACGACAAAAGGCATATACAAAACTCAACTTAACTTTCTCACTTACGGTCGTAACGAAATTAATCTACGCATATTGTAAGTACTTTTTCTTGGAAATAACAAGCAAATAGGGGTGAAAACCATAAAAATAAGATTTTTTCTATATTCATAAGTCACATAAAGAGATCAAAACCCACGTTTTTTATATATTTTTCATGAACACCCGTTTTCAATTTTAGCTCTAAATTAATTTTCTTTAAATTTTCAAATGACATCCGCCACCTCTAAAAGTAACTTTAAAAATAAAATAAAAATTGTGTGGTCATATTTTAGCACAAAGAACATAATGAGAGGGTGCCCCGATAATATTTCTAACTTTCGAAAATAAGGACCACCCTAATGCACAGCGAGATAAACGAGTTTAAAGTTTGACAGCTGTCACTTAAAATATAGATCTCATCCAATCATGTGGTGTAAAATACGTATTTAACGAGGTAAACGAGTTTGAAGTTTAACAGCTGTCACTTAAAATGTGGGTCTCGTCAAGACTTACAACTCCTTCAAAGAAACTTTTATACGTGCTGAGACATCATCAATCACAATGTAAACCGGCCTTTATGAGAGGGAAATTATCAGGATTGGTCTGGCAACATTGGTTGACCACAGCCAGTGTGACCATATTAATTTGTTGTTATGATACCCATCTCGGTTACAATCTACAATTTAATCTACCAAAATAATATGTTGTTTTTTTTTTTGACCTGTTTATTAAGCTTCTTTAGCTTGCTAAATAGCATAAAACCTTAAAATCTGCAAAAATCTGAAAACTTGGCTTTAAAATCTGCTAAAGTTCTTTTATTTAAAAAAAGAAAACTGCTAAATATGGTCACACAACCCGCATAGTGCTGATGACATCATCAGAGTCGACAAGAGAATTCGTCAAAATGCGGCGCGTACGGTTCGGCTGTGCGCGTAAGTGAGCGTTCAGCTTAACCAAGGGGTATATATGTCGAAGTCAATATGTAAGATTCTGGCGTTTACATAATCACCCGTCCGTATACAGACGAAAAGCAGTATACAAATTGACGGCACGATATCCGGCAATATGACGGTGAAATAAATGTTGCTTAAACGTCCACGTGGTGAGAATGTTAGGGTGACCATGATTAAGAAAAAAAAAAGAAAATTTGTTTGTGTATTATTTACTTGAGTATCTTCGACAATCACATTTAAACTATTTTGACAGATATGTATAATCACAGCATTCTGGGTCCCTGTACTTTACGTAAACGACTTGCCGACCATTACAAAGTACCCCTGTACTCTATTTGCAGATGACCTGTCAATACTTATACACAAAATACCAAACTTAGACTATGAATTCGAAATTAATTCCACAATACCTAAAGTTGTTTACTAGTTGGCAATAACCTCAAAATAAATCACAGTAAAACTACATTTATACAGTTTTTAAACAGATATAAGCATCCTGAGGAACTCAGAGTGGTAAGCGAGGGCTTCTCCATACTGGAATCGACAGAGACAACATTTCTCGGTATTACGTTGGACGCACATCTCTCTTGGAGGGATCCATATTCGAATGCATAACATTATCTGTCCTAACGTACTTTTGCATACCTGTTTTAGGCATACTCATCTTTTCGCATAATCTTAATCAAGCGTAACTTTTTTGCCATACATCTGTTTGGCATACGATCGATACGCATAAAAGGCAGTAGGAATAAAAGTACAATCGCAATATGACACAATTTTTTATCTGATAAAATCTTGTAAAAAATGTTTAAACAACGCTGCAATTGCCGCGCCGTGCCGCGCAACGCGGTTTCACCTTAATTGTAACAAAAATAGCAATCTTCATATGTTTAGTTTCGTACCATACGCGCGCGAATACGATATGTTGTTTCGCGCCATTTCGTCTGACGGACCGCGCGACTGACGCCAGCTGGTCGGCCGACGCCATTTTGCTTTTGTTGGTTCGGTCCCCGTGAACCACGCGGCCGGCGCTATAACCTCATTCACATTCCTCACTCGCTCGCCCCGTGTGCGCGACCGGTATTAGGCCCATTTTAATACAATTTCGGATTTTACGGTGGATTTCTTGTGCTGGGAGAAATCCTTTGGTTTTCGCGTCTTGTACAGCGAACGTTTTTGCTGTCGCGAACAATAGTGAATAGTGGTTTTGCGCTTTCGAACGTTTAAATGATATCTATTTTTGCTGTCGAACTGTGAACAATAGTGAACTCAAGTGCTTGTGAAAATTGTTGGAGTGACGGATTGCGAGCTCAAGCTGGTATCCGGTTGCCGTGAGTCTTAGTGTTTAAGTTTTCCTCCTTATGTGCTCCAAAATTCCTGATACCTTTTTCCTGTCACACTTTGACTCACAAGGGAACGGCAGCGACATACCTACCACGGTGAGCGGTTCGCTGTTGGTTTTGTATAAGTACTTTATTTGTAGTGATTTAGCAACATTACGTGGAGGTCACCACCTTGATGACCTTTAGTACAACCGGAACTTAGTACATTTACTTTAGATATGAGCTGCGGTAGTGCGGTAAAATATTAGTCATCTTGTAGGAGATTAAGGGCCGTCGCAGACGTTGGAAACAAAAATTTCTCAACAGGAAATTTTCCGAAACAGAAAATTTTCTCATTAAATTTATTTTATTTAGCTATAGTAAAGAGCACTACGAATCGTAGTCAAATGTTGTTCCGAGGCTGATCGACCATTTAGTTTTAGATTTTAAGATAACTTTAATTTGCTTCCACTGCAATAAGATCAGCTTCGGAATCAAACATTTTTTGGTAGCAGAGCGTGGTTGCTTAATTGTAACATAGTTTAGCGTGGTTTAATATTAAGCGTGTTTTTTATACTACCCACATATTTAATTAATTATGGAAAATATTGTTTCGTTTTTTCTTGTGACTATATTGTTTGCCTAGTGAACGGTACCTTATCGGTAAGGTCTAGGCCAGTCAACTAACAATTATTTTGCGGTATTTGTTTATTGGTTTTTCGTTTTTATTAAGTCGAGTGTGTAAAAGTTGGTACCATGGCTCCCTCGATCGCCAGGTATAAGGCTGCCATAAAGACAGAATTAAGGTGGTTTACTACCACAGCGGCAATGATCGGCCGCGAGGACCGGGAGGACGCGCTCTTGAAAAGTGCACTACAGGTGGATGAACGGGTTCGGGTTGTGTCGGAACACCTCACAGAGTGCAGCATGCTCCTTGAGGAGACTCCTAACCCTGAAGATCAGAAGCTGGTCGAGGCCGATGTAAGCCAGTGCTTGGAGCTGGCACAGGACATTGAGCAGGCAGCTGCGGACATAACTAGGCGACGTGACGGAAAGGAAAAGCCATTCCGTGGCAAAGTGGGACAAGGATTACAGGTGCCTCTTCCGCCTATTACGGTTCCAGTCTTCGCAGGCGATTACGCCGACTGGCCGGCGTTTGAGGACCTGTATAGCAGCGTGGTCCACACACAGACGGACATAACGCCAGCGTACAAGATGGCTCAGCTGATGTCCAGGCTACAGGGAGAGCCTCATGAATTGCTGACGCATTTGGCTGTCTCGGATAGCAATTATGAGGTGGCATGGAAGATCCTTACCGACCGGTATCGGAACAAGCGCCTGATTGTAGACAGGCTGTTAGACCAGTGGCTGTCAATACCAAACATAACGCGAGGTACGGACCTCCGCGAGAAAATCTTCCACCCAGTCAGTGTCGCGGTCAGCGCACTAGAGCGACAGGGTTTGCCAGTGGCGGGCTACGGTTATATCTTGGTCCACACAGTGCTTCGCCGCCTGCCGAGCGAAATGGTCGCTCGATTCGAGCAGCTCCATGGGGGCAAGTCCTCGGACCACCTCCCGACCTACGAGGATCTGAAGTCGTTCCTCGAGGCCGAAAGCAGGCGAGTGGACGTCCAGGCTGGTGAAGCCCCTCGCAAGGAGACCTCTGCCCCTCGCCACCCGGAACGGCCGAGTGCACCGGCGCGAGGAGGCAACAGTAGGCAACCCAGGCGGTACAACACCGCATTGGAATCAGGGTGTGCCTACTGCAGGGAGACAGGCCACAGGGTAACAGCGTGTCAGGAGTTTGTTGCGCAGCGAGTTCAGAGGAGACGGGGTGTGGCACAGCAGAGGCGTTGGTGTTATCGGTGCCTGGGGCCGCATCAGGTGCGAGAGTGCCCTTCAAACACCAACTGTAGGTACTGCCAGGGTGCACACCATCCGCTGCTCTGCATGAATCGCTCCGGAGATGCCGGGGGCAGCGCTGGATCGGGTCAGCGAAGGGAGCCTGCCCACCAAAAGAGGGAGCAATGCTCCCCACCCCCTCCAAGGAGGAGCCCACTTCCGCATCGGTCACAGGGACAGGCAGGGGGACGTCAACAGACGGAGCCCACTTACCCAAGGACGTGGGGACGATCTCCACCACGGCAGCAGGTGCCGGATTGGGGAAGAACGGCACAGGAACATGGCCAAGGACACCCATCCCAGGTACGGGATTCAACGGGCGGGTGTCAGGAGAGCACTAGGCAGCCACCAGGGTACATGCAGTATTCTGCGGGCTTGAGCCACCTGGTTGGGCCTCAAGACCCACGCATGCCTCCGCCTATGACTGAGTACCCGCGGCTACAGGCGCAACCTCGGTACGCACGTTTGCCGTTGGGATACAATAGAGCTCCAGCCATGGCCTTTATGGGCAGACCTCTTTCGTTTACACCAGGTAGCGTTCGTCGCAGACGTCAAAATGATGTTTCGCCAAACCATGATACATCCGGATGACCGTCGGTATCAGCTGATTTTGTGGCGTGAGAGCCCAGATGAGCCGATGGTCACTTACGAACTTAACACGGTGACGTATGGACTTAAGCCAAGTCCGTATTTGGCAGTACGTACGCTGCGAGAGTTGGCCGCACAGGAAAGGGTAAGATATCCTCGAGCCGCAGCAGTGCAGCAACTGGATCGCGACGTCTACGTGGACGATATCTGCACGGGTGCTGAAAGCGTGGAGCAAGCGCTAATTCTACGAGACGAGCTGATCGCGATCATGGATTCAGGGGGTTACGAGTTGCGGAAATGGTTGTCCAGTTGCCCAGAGCTCCTGGCCGGTTTGCCAGGCGAGTTCCATCAGGACCCGCACCTCTTTGAGAACCCGGACAATCCAAACACGTTGGGCATCCTCGGGGTGCAATATAGGCCAACGCATGACGTATTCACGTACAAGATCGAGCCCGACCTTTTGGGGAAAACTTGGACTAAGCGGTCGGTACTGTCGACAATCGCTAGAACGTTCGATCCTATGGATCGAACGGATGGATCGCCCCAGTTACGTTCATGGCGAAATGCTTTTTACAAAGGTTGTGGCTAGCCAACTTAGGATGGGACGACCAACTCTCCGGAGAGTTGTTGAAGGATTGGCTCAAGTTTGTGACCACCTTACCAGGGATTGTGCACATCGAGATACCCCGCAAGTTAGTCCCATCGGCGGGATGTAAGGCTACCCTACATGGGTTTTGTGACGCCTCGGAGCGAGGGTACGCGGCAGCTGTATACCTTCGGACAGCAAGTTCAACGGGAACTGTGGACGTGCGTCTGGTTATGGCCAAAAGTAAGGTGGCACCAGTCAGAACTAGATGGACCATCCCCAAGTTGGAATTGGCAGGGGCAGCTCTTCTAGCGCGCTTGCTAAATCATGTTACATGCAATCTGCGTGGTACCATCAACTTGGATGAAACGGTGTACGCGTGGACCGTCAGTCGGATAGTTCTGTGCTGGTTGCAGACGTCGGTACATACACTTGAGGTTTTCGTGGCAAATCGGGTGTCACAGATTACGGGGTCGGAAACTCCGTTAGTGTGGAGGCACGTACCGGGAGAATGGAACCCAGCGGACTGCGCATCGCGCGGGTGCAGGGCCCCTGATTTGGTGAGTCACCCACTGTGGTGGGGACCTCAATGGCTAACTGAATCGCCGCAGGAATGGCCATTCAACGAGTGCAGGGCGCCGCTTGGGCCACCTGATCGAGGTTTGCGAGTAAACGCGGGGCAACTCGTACCGAAGCCTAACCCAGCTTCCTTGCAGGAACGGTATAGCTCCCTCGATAAACTTCTTGGGGTGACAGGTTGGATCAAACGGTTCGTGAACAACTGCAGGAAGCCTCAAGCAGAACGGAACTTTGCACCTGTCCTCTCGCCTGCGGAACGGAATGCGGCTCTATGCCCATTAGTAAGAGTCGTCCAGGCGGAACATTTTGAAGAGGAGGTCAGGCTGCTCAGGGATGGACGTGGAAAGCTGAAGGGAGGAATTGTGCGCCTCAACCCATTCCTGGATGAGCAAGGTATGCTCAGGGTTGGAGGCAGACTTCGGAACGCTAGCTTGCCCTTTTCGGCGCGGCATCCACTGTTACTTCCAAAAAAGGGACCCTTAGTTGAGCTCTTAGTCAGGGATCGTCATGAGAAAAACTCGCACGCGGGCTGTAATGCGCTTTTGGCCATCCTACAGCGCGAGTTCTGGATCTTATCGGGACGACGAACGGTACGTAGCGTTGTGTTTAGGTGCTTACCTTGCTACCGTTTGAAGGCAGCCACAATGCAGCCACAGATGGGAGATCTTCCACCGGACCGGGTGACGGAGGCCTGGACGTTTGCAGGTGTGGGAACGGATTTCGCAGGCCCTTTCATGGTAAAGGCATCACGCCTGCGGAACGCAAAGTCTATAAAGGCGTACTTGTGCGTGTTCGTGTGCCTAGCCACCAAGGCCGTCCACTTGGAGCTCGTGGCCGACCTTTCTACGGAGGCCTTTTTGGCAGCGCTGGAGAGATTTACGTCGCGACGAGGGCGACCAGCGCTGATCAGGTCGGATTGTGGTACCAACTTTAAGGGTGCTGATCGGTGTATGAAGGAAATTGTAACGTTCTTAAGGGAGAACGAAGAAGCCATCAGCACGGGCCTCTCCCGTCAGGGCATTACCTGGGTGTTCGATCCACCAGCGTGCCCTCACTGGGGTGGTATTTTTGAAGCAGTTGTAAAGGCCGCTAAAACGCATTTGTTGCGCGTCGTAGGGTTAACAATTTTGACTTTCGAGGAGCTGGCAACCGTGTTTTGTAAAATTGAGGCTGTACTCAATTCGCGTCCTTTGTGTCCGCTCAGCTCTGACCCAAATGATTTAGAGGCCCTGACGCCAGCGCATTTCTTAATTGGCCGCCCACTTAACGCCTTGCCGGAATATCCCTATACGGAGGTGAATAGCAATCGTTTGTCGCGTTATCAGTTGTTGCAGCAAATGACTCAAAACTTTTGGAAGCGTTGGTCGCTTGAGTACTTGCACATTCTGCAGCAAAGCCTTAAGTGGACGGACAGGACTGAACCCCCCTGCATTGGGGATCTCGTTCTGGTTAAGGATGCCAACCTACCGCCACTGCGTTGGCGCCGGGGGCGCATTCTCAACCTGTTTCCGGGTAGTGATGGCACTCCTCGAGTTGCAGAAGTTCAGGTGGGGGATTCAGTTCTTAAGCGAGCAGTAGCTACATTATCACGCCTGCCATGCATAGAGCGGACCGATGGGTCGGTCCGGGGCGGGTGAATGTTTAGTTTCGTACCATACGCGCGCGAATACGATATGTTGTTTCGCGCCATTTCGTCTGACGGACCTCCCGACTGACGCCAGCTGGTCGGCTGACGCCATCTTGCTTTTGTTGGTTCGGTCCCCGTGAACCACGCGGCCGGCGCTATAACCTCATTCACATTCCTCACTCGCTCGCCCCGTGTGCGCGACCGGTATTAGGCCCATTTTAATACAATTTCGGATTTTACGGTGGATTTCTTGTGCTGGGAAAAATCCTTTGGTTTTCGCGTCTTGTACAGCGAACGTTTTTGCTGTCGCGAACAATAGTGAATAGTGGTTTTGCGCTTTCGAACGTTTAAATGATATCTATTTTTGCTGTCGAACTGTGAACAATAGTGAACTCAAGTGCTTGTGAAAATTGTTGGAGTGACGGATTGCGAGCTCAAGCTGGTATCCGGTTGCCGTGAGTCTTAGTGTTTAAGTTTCCCTCCTTATGTGCTCCAAAATTCCTGATACCTTTTTCCTGTCACACTTTGACTCACAAGGGAACGGCGGCGACATACCTACCACGGTGAGCGGTTCGCTGTTGATTTTGTATAAGTACTTTATTTGTAGTGATTTAGCAACATTACGTGGAGGTCACCACCTTGATGACCTTTAGTACAACCGGAACTTGGTACATTTACTTTAGATATGAGCTGCGGTAGTGCGGTAAAATATTAGTCAACTTGTAGGAGATTAAGGGCCGTCGCAGACGTTGGAAACAAAAATTTCTCAACAGGAAATTTTCCGGAACAGAAAATTTTCTCATTAAATTTATTTTATTTAGCTTTAGTAAAGAGCACTACGAATCGTAGTCAAATGTTGTTCCGAGGCTGATCGACCATTTAGTTTTAGATTTTAAGATAACTTTAATTTGCTTCCACTGCGCTAAGATCAGCTTCGGAATCAAACATCATATGGTAGGTAAGTATTTGATTGTGTATTTGACACGATTAGCAAGAGGATTTGTGATGATTTAGAATCGGGTTCATGGATTAATTAAAATTAAAACCAAAGCTTAGCAACGACCAAGTGGAAATATATTGTTATGATAAAATAAACAAGTATAACAAGTTTAGCGTGCGTATCATTGGTCACTATCGTAAAACAAATTTAAATAAAAAATAAATTCAAAAAATAAAAATGCAAAAGATCACGCAACTTCCGTTCAGGTTCGAACCCGAGTCGCTTGTTTAGGAGGCGAGCGCACTACTGTCGCGCCACGATGGCTTCAAGGAGACCGTTGAAATAACGGATAGGCTTCCGTGCGTAATTCCAAGTAAGCTAATTATTGTCTTTCACGCGAATGAAAATGATGATTGCCAAAGAGTTAAGGGCGTTTCGAAAGACTGGAACAAAATATGAAAAGATTACTTACAGAAATCCAGCAGGAAGTATTAAGGAACCTAGCGATCGCCGATCGCTCACTAAAACTCACCCCGTGGCCGTAAAATAACACTTTACAAATTTAGCGGAAGAAATTACTAAAATTGCCTTATAATGAGACACTTGAATCTTGATTTGCTTACATTCGGAGAGCAAAATTAAAAGCAACCGAGGAGATCTGTCTCGATCCTCGTTACTCCATGACGCGAATGACTCGAGAAAAGTGCTAACACCCTCACATAAAAATCTAAAAGTAAACATATCACGCTACGTTAAAACGTGCATAGTAGCGCCATCTGTTGAAAGTGCGGAGCATTACATTATCCCCTCTCCTCAAAAGAATCCGACCAGGATTCCATACAGGGATGTGCCTATATCGCACGTTTAAGATCTGAAGAGTGCCATTTTCCCAAATCTTTGCCTCTTAGGCTTTTCAATCTGTAGACATCGCCTGAGAGTTTTTCTGTGATGACGCCCTGCTCAAATTTGGGACCAAGCTTTGACATGAAGTTTTTATTTGCGTTCGACAGGTACTTAGTGCGTTTCCAAACCACATCTCCAATTTCGTAATTGCACACTCTGCGTCTTTGATTGTAATGCCTGGTGTTGACTTCATACGCTTGTTTAAGCCGCTTTTCTACGTCTTCATAAATGGCCTTTCGTGATTCCAAAAGATCATCGAAGTGCGATCTGTCAAAAGCAAGTGGTGTGGTGTTGTCTAAGTCGTGAGGCTTCCTACCGTGCGTACATGTCTCTCGTCCAAAAAATAAGTACGAAGGTGTTTTACCCGTCACTTCATGAACAGCGGTACGAATGGCGTGTCCCACATGTGGAATGTATTTGTCCCATTCCTTGTGGTTGTCAGATACATACGAGGCAATGGCTGTACCTATTACTTTGTTCACTCGTTCCGTGGGGTTTGATTGAGGGTGGTAATATGGGGTATACCACAAATCCACACCATAGCTCGCTGCAAGATCCTTGAATAAACTGCATGTGAACTGTTTGCCATTATCGCAAATTATAACATCGGGAGTACCAAACAATAGAAAGATTTGTTCCTCCAAAATCTTAGTGATATTGGCTGCTTTCCCATTCCTGAGAGGATACAAAAGGCAGAACTTGCTAAACCAACATGACACTACCAGTAACATGGTGTTCCCAGATTTTGATCGTGGAAATGGCCCCATCAAGTCCATCGAAATCATTTGAAACGGCCTTGTCACACTACGTTGACAACCCATCATGCCACTAGGCTTTAGCTGCGAAGGTTTGTGTTTCGCGCATGTTGAGCATTGACGAACATAATTTTTGACATCTTTGATTAAGGTCGGCCAAAAGTAGCGCTGTCTTACCCTATTTATTGTTTTCTTGATACCCAAATGACCCGCCGTAGGACAGTCATGGCATTCAGACATAATTTTGGAACGCAGTTTTTCCGGTATTACTAACTTCCAACTATCCATTTCTTCAGGGAATTGTTTCAGTTTTAAATATTTCCATAGCTTGTCATTATAGAATGTCCAATCAGATGAATTAGCCCCGTTCCGAGTAATATCTTCTTTTGACTTATACCACTCATCTTTGTCTTCATTTGAAATTTCAACGAGATTTATTTCTTCTTCAGTTGCTCTCGATAGCGCATCAGGAACAACATTCTCTATGCCTTTCCTGTGGACAATTTCATAGTCAAATTGTTGTAGACGCATGGCCCATCTTGCCAATCTCCCATGGGGATCCTTATTCTTGTGAAGCCATTGCAGGGCACTGTGATCAGTGATCACTTTAAAATGGCTGCCTTCAATGTACGGTCTGAATTGATCAACTGCGTGTAGAACACTAAGTAATTCTCTTTCAGAGGCTGAGTACTTACACTCTCTTTCAGTGAGTTTCTTACTAGTGTACGCTACAGGCTTCTCTTGGCCATCAATTTCTTGAAACAGCACTGCACCGGTACCTTTGCTGGATGCATCACACTGAACGGAGAAGGGAAGACTGAAGTCTGGAACGCTTAAGACAGGTGTTGAAGTAAGAGCAGTTTTAAGTTCTGAGAAAGCCTTTTCAGCTTCTTCTGTCCAGATTATTTGTTTGCCCTTCTTGCTCCCCTTGGTCAAGTCATGGAGAGGTGCTGCTACAATCGCAAAATTTTCCACAAATCGTCTGTACCAGCTGGCAAGACCTATGAAACGCTTTAATTCTGTGAAGTTTTTTGGCTGCGGATAGTTTAAAATAGCGCTGACTTTATCAGGATTAGTGCGTAGGCCTTCACTATCAACTATATACCCTAAATATTGAAGTGACTGTTTCGCAAATTCACATTTCTCAAGGTTAATAGTTAAACCTGCAGCTTTTAGCTGAGATTTGACCCAAGTAAGGGTATCTAAATGTTCTTCAAAAGTGTTATTGCAAATAACAATGTCGTCCAAATAAGTGAAAACTTTGTCTTCATGATCCCTAAATAACCGATCCATGAGGCGTTGCTGTGTTTGGGAGGCGTTGTTTAAGCCAAATGGCATTACTTTGAACTGGTAAAGTCCCTTTCCAGCTAACCCAAAAGCAGTTTTTTCCTTGCTTGATTCTTCAAGAGGAATCTGCCAAAACGCAGATCGCAGATCAATAGTTGAAAGGAATCTAGCATTTCTGAGACTATCTAAGATAGTGGACACTCTCGGCAAAGGATATGAGTCACGTTTTGTAATTTTGTTTAATTGACGACTTTCCAAGCACAATCTATTTTTACCCGAGGCTTTCTTTACTAACAACACCGGAGAACGCCATGGGCTGAACGACGGTTCAATTACATCGTTCTCCAACATTTCCTTAATTTCAGCTTCAAGCTCTCGCATGATGGGAGGCGCAAAAGGGTACTGCCTCTGATTTACCGGAAGATGGTCACCTGTATCGATTCTGTGCTCTATATATCGCTCATCTAGTACTACAAAGACGTAACTGTCGAAAAATCCAAAAATGAGTTAATGATGCCAAATTGTTTAAAAATGGTCAATACATATGGTGTTACAAAGACGTTTTTATTGTTCAACAAATGGCCGAAAGATGGCGACAATGTCTTTGTTGCATTGGTACGAAAATGGACCTTCCTAGAGTGCAACGACGTCATATTTGTCAGTTGCGTTGGGCGACACGTGATAGTCCGTCATTTCAGAGCGCTACACCGTTGTAAATGTATTTTCTGTCTTTGTAGCATCAATTATGGTTAAAAAGTTGAGTGCTACATTGCCGCGAATGTATTTTTTGTCTTTATATCACCAAAACTATGAGTAATTTTTAAGCTACCATGACATATATGTATTTTGTGTCATTGTTGAACTCTTAAGCTTTTATAAAATAATGACGCAATAGTATTTACTGTCATTGTGGCACAACAACTTAGAGTCTTAACTGTATTTTGTGTTAAAATTGCACTACATAATTCATAGATCGTGAAAGCCTTTGTGGCTCGACTTGATGGGCATAGAATCACGTGCCGACTTCAGTCATGTATCCAGGCGGAACCTCACGCCAAGGCAATGTCAACCATGCGGATGATTACCCATAAGGAGAAACCCGAATAGTACCCTTCAGCCAGCGGCGGTACGTCGTTGACTGCGTCAGCCTCCTCTCCAGACTAACCAGCAGCAGTGAAACAGCAGTCAAGCTGGTGCGGAAACCGAGCATTGCTGAGAAGGTGTCCATGATCCTGACAGCTCAATGAAGAGTTTTGCACTATCACTGTAGGCCACGTTAGGTTTTGCTGGGCAGCATAACTTTGATTAGCCTCATCTGGGTCTAAGAGCGTCCAGTTGCCTCTGTCAGTAATTACCTTCCCAAGACACATATCAAAACGATAGAACGGAACTCGTCGTGGTTGGAGGCTGCGCCCAACCCCGTGCGGCAAGAGACCTGGACTTTATTGAAAGTCCTGATTGACTGGATCAGGACTTTTATTTCCTCTTCTGACTAGGGACCGAGATTTTGCCACGTTGTTTTTTCCCTGCGATGCCAAGTCCATCCTCTTCAACTCGCCGGGCTTCATAAGAAAAGCTGGTTTGTTTCGTAACTTCACGACTCCGGATTCATCCACTTGACGAAGGTCCCTCCACGGTGGAGTCGGTGATGGAAAGACGCGAAGATCCTACTTCAGATCTGTATGCACGCTTATCGGCGCACTGCTGCAGCGTGTTCTACGACTTGTCCTGCACGGTTGCGGCAATTTTGTCCTTCGGCTTACCTTGGGACGACAGCGGATGTAGCAAGGGAGACCAACGCAGTGATAAGTGTAGTACAACCGCGAATATAATGAGATAATCGTTGCTGTGATGGCTGTAGACAGCTGTGTAATAGGGCGCGGAGAAATTGTGTAAAACGGGCGTCTGGGAAAGGCGCTGGTACAAATCCAGCACTGGACAACAATAGGCTGATGTTTGTATCAACCGTCACCAGAAGTCGGACGTCTATGTGACTACCGAGAGTACACAAAAGTACTGGTCCGAAAAAGAGGTGAGAGGGTAATCTCAAGGGTACTAGGGTAGTTCCTCTTAAGGGTACCAGCCTAGTTAACTCAGTGGTCCGCAAAGTGCATTAAAATGAGTAAGCGATAAACAGTCCATACGGTTTAACAATCAGACAGAAGCGTAGGTGTACAATTAAGCACACGCCGGGACAACATTTTGCTCTTCAGACCGTTCCTATGCCACACACAAAGAATCCTAATACATATTTTGTGTCACAACTTACAAAATAAGTCATTTTCAGTGCAACAAAGACATAACTGCATGTGTCAAAATACTTAAAGTAATTTTTTTTACACTCAAACATGACATTTTTAAATATTTTTGTTCCTGTACTGTACCTTATAGTTAAACATACAAAATATCTCAGTTGCAGTTGTAAACTATGTAAAATGAAGTTTTAAAACAAAAAAGAAGCGTAAAAAAATCTTTAAAACGCTCTCCTGTAAAATTTGCAAAATGACAGTTACGTCTTTGTAGTTCTAGATGAGCGATATGTCGTTCTCCCAAGACCTTTGCCAATCTCGCCTTCCATGTCCTTTACCAAAAGATCAAGCTTAAGCCTTTGATCATGAGTAAGCTGATCACGAGAAACGATGCTATTATGATTGTGATGCGGATTTTCAACTGGTTTAACGTCTTTAACCATAGAGATGGCATCCAAATTGATATTGTCATTAACCGTAATGGACAAACCGCAAGCTCTGAAGAAGTTCATTCCTAAGACTATATCATGGCTTAACTGATGCATAACGAGGCACGGTATCAATTTACAAGCCCCCATAAAATTTATGGGTAAGTGAACCCTGGAATTTACTGAGTAAGACGTTCCGTCCGCAGTTGAAACTCTCACTTGTGGAATGCGCTGAGAAGAAAATCCCTTTGATTCCATCAGGGAATAAAATTTCCCAGAAATGACTGTCGTTGTTGCTCCGGAATTCAGAAGTGCAACAAGAGGTTTCCCTAAAATCTGAATAGAGGCATAATAGCGCTCGTCACTAGCATCAACAGAAATATTACAGATTTCACCGGCGGCGCCTGTATTAAAAAAATTTCGTACGGTTAGCAACCAATCCTGCCAATTATTTTCCTTTTCATTGGAAAGGGGATCAACGGAGGTTAATTGGCAGACATTAGCCCCGATTTGGCGTTTCCCTTATTGCAGTTGCAATTTTTCACAGTTTAGCCAAATCGTCCACATTTATAGCAGAAAAGTCTCTGGCGAGGTAGACTACAATTTCTAAAGCCGTGGCCTGTCATCCTACAGTTCCAACATTTCAGCTGTGCACCAGATGGCCCAGTACGAGGGTTCTGCAAGGCGCTAACCTGTTGTGATGAATGACCATGAAAAGCTAGGTCTGGTTCTAGGTGAGTAGCTCTTGAACGTGGCTCCAAAAAGTTATCGCAATTAATTTTAGTTTCTTCTATTCTCCTTAAGACGGAAGACAACTCAACTACAGAGGCGAAGTTATCTCTGCAGATGGCTTGTTGGAAGTAAGGCTGGATGTTTTTTGTTATAATAGACAACTTTTGTTTTTCAGACAACTTTGTAGGTAACCGATTAAACATATTCTGCATGACTGACAGATATATGAGAACCCCTTCATTACTCCCTTGCGTCCTTCATTTAATTTCGTTTAAAAGTTGGTCTTGATAGTATGGTCTCTGAAAAGTGTACAGCAGTAATGACACTAATTCAGTCCAATTGGCCGCAGTATGACGATTAGCCCTATACCAAATTAAGGCTTCATCTTCAAAAAGATCAATTGCATAACGATGCAAGTCATCGTCTGTTGCATTACGCGCTTCTTGGAGCTCCACGACTCTTTCTAAGAAGGCATTGACGCTCATATTACCGTTTCCACTAAACTTTATACCCCAGTCCTTGAGTGGAACTAATTTCCTTTTAGTGTGCTCGAAGTTGTGGATAGGAGGAACGGGTGATTCTTTATGAAACTTTGGCGAACTGCTACCCATCGGTTTAGATTTCTCTAACTGTTGAAAAAGCTTAAGACCTTCTTCGCCTAAAGTTTTATGTAACATTTCTTTATGTTCTTCACTAAGCTCCTCTGCCTCATCTTCTTTTGATAGTGTCGCTAAAATGTCTACAGTTTCCTTGATATCATTTAGCAATGCTTTATGTTCACCAATATCAGTTTCTTGACTTGGAATAATAAGCGTAACGCGGTGATTTAAGTGTGCTAATCGAGAACCTATACCCTGTACGAACGATGTCTCAGGCTTATCAATAATTTCTTCTAATGATGCTTTTAAAACCGCTAATTTATTAGTACACAACTTGATCTCTTTTGCTGGTTCTTTAACACATTCCTGTGGAACCTTAAAAGTAATCTTTGATTCTCCACTAGCTTCATTTTTCAAAAGTTCTTTTAAAATTATTCGCATATTAGAAGTGTTTTCGAATTTTGAAATGCCCCGGCAAGCCAACTCGAATTCGAGCTCATCTTTTAACAAGTAATTCACATCCATCATGAAAATATTTCATAAACAAAACACTCTCGCCAGTATTATGAAAACGATAATAAGTAGGTAGCACTAAAATATTACATTAAAAGACAGATATTAAACAAAAAGTAAAGGTACTGTTCTAGAACAAAACAAAGCGTAACTAATTACAGCAATATTTCCGAAAAGTAATACAAGGTAAATAACAACATCAATGTAACAAAATAAGTTGGTACAAATTCCTAAAATATTACCACTTGGCTATTACTATGAGCTAAAAAGCCTTGTGGGCGCCATTGTGATGATTTAGAATCGGGTTCATGGATTAATTAAAATTAAAACCAAAGCTTAGCAACGACCAAGTGGAAATATATTGTTATGATAAAATAAACAAGTATAACAAGTTTAGCGTGCGTATCATTGGTCACTATCGTAAAACAAATTTAAATAAAAAATAAATTCAAAAAATAAAAATGCAAAAGATCAGGCAACTTCCGTTCAGGTTCGAACCCGAGTCGCTTGTTTAGGAGGCGAGCGCACTACTGTCGCGCCACGATGGCTTCAAGGAGACCGTTGAAATAACGGATAGGCTTCCGTGCGTAATTCCAAGTAAGCGAATTATTGTCTTTCACGCGAATGAAAATGATGATTGCCAAAGAGTTAAGGGCGTTTCGAAAGACTGGAACAAAATATGAAAAGATTACTTACAGAAATCCAGCAGGAAGTATTAAGGAACCTAGCGATCGCCGATCGCTCACTAAAACTCACCCCGTGGCCGTAAAATAACACTTTACAAATTTAGCGGAAGAAATTACTAAAATTGCCTTATAATGAGACACTTGAATCTTGATTTGCTTACATTCGGAGAGCAAAATTAAAAGCAACCGAGGAGATCTGTCTCGATCCTCGTTACTCCATGACGCGAATGACTCGAGAAAAGTGCTAACACCCTCACATAAAAATCTAAAAGTAAACATATCACGCTACGTTAAAACGTGCATAGTAGCGCCATCTGTTGAAAGTGCGGAGCATTACAGATTGACGAGTGCAGAGCAAGATGTTGCATTTACAGGGAATACGGCTGCCCATCCATCTTGAATGTAATGTTTAACTTGCTTTTTGCGACACCCACGGCTAGTATTGGGGTGATGCATTTCTCAAATGGCATGACACGGCAACTAAATACTATAAAAAAAAAACTAAAGTTTGGAAAAAGAATTCGTTATTATTTGCATGTTTATTATACCCTAATTTATTTTTTTGTCAATACTCCACTGAGGAATACGGCAAAGTACCTACCTACATTTGCCATTCGTGCCCAAGTGTATTTTCTGAATAAGTTTTTACTAATTATCCATTCCATGATTCTTATGAGGTTTTAAGTTTATGACTATAATCGTTATGGTAAACAAAAGTATGGATATTTATTGTTATGCAAATATATCTATTATGCATTTAAAAAATTATGCCAATTTACAATTATGCGAAATGACAACTTTGCCGAAAGTGTTATGCGTAATGCGAATAGGAGTAAAAATGTTATGCGTTCGAAGGGGCACCCCTCTTGGAGGCATATAGGCGGTCGCTTCTAAACTTAACAGGTTCATATACGCGCTGTATTGCTTGCGAAATATTTGTGACGAAAAAACCGCCCTACTAGCCTACCATGGTTATGTGTGTTCAGTTTTGAGATATGGATTGATGATGTGGGGGAACTCTGTGGAAATGCATCATGTCTTTATTATATAAAAAGTGCGTTAGAGCCATATGCGGTGCTGGACCCATAGACTCATGCCGACCTCTGTTCGTAAAGCTGAATCTCCTGACTCTACCCTCGATGTGCATTGTACATTTACGAGGCTTGTACATTTGTAAAAAAGAACAAAGATCTTTTTGAAAACAGGACATTCAGCCTTCCGACTAGATACCCTAATAGACTAGCTAAGACGATGCACACAACCACTTCTTTTGCGAAAAATTGTCCTAACATGTGTGTGAAATTATTCAACCTGCTACCAGACTGGCTCAAAGGCCTACCTGAGATGAAATTCAAAATATGATTTTACAAAATGCTCAAAGATAATTGTTTTTATTCAATTGGCGAATTTGAAAAGTTTAATTTTAAAAAGTGGTGCCCCATTTGACATTATACCTAGGGTCATGTGGGCTACAGTGGATCACTTTTTTTCCGATACTCATTGCTCAGCAATGGGTAAACGTAGAAGGTTGAAATTAAGTATGTGGATAGTGTATTAAATTTATTTTTCATATTTGATATTGTCTTTCTCCTTTATGTTATAGAATAGGAAATAATGGCGGTTATTGCAAAAGTCAGAAATGAGCCACTGTGAACTAGGGGGTGGATACAGTGGCTCGGCCTGATTGATACAGTGGATCACGGCAAATAAATAAAGATAATTAAAAGTTAATGAAACAAATCAACCCAATTAATAATTATTTAAATTAGACAAAAATATAGAAATCATTCTCAATTGTTTCAAGTTTAAGATAATGTAAATATGATAAAATTTCAAAAAAAAATATTATTAGTGAATTTAACAGGTTTATAGGAATTAAACATTACGATAAGTATTTTTATGATATTTTTTGGCATTTACTGTTTTTTAAAAACTTTTATTTGTTATAACTTTAACCTGCCTACTCACTGTCTAAATTTTCATACAATTAATTTGATTCACTGTGCACCTTTGAGGTATGCGCCACTGTGGCAGCCGAAGCCAATTTGGAATCAATAATGTGGCATGCAATAATTCAAGTGGATTTGTCATTAGTTTTTACGTTAATCCATCTTAGATTAAACATAGGTTAACTTAAAAATATCTCCATGCCATAAATATACTCAGTAATGTAGTAAGAACATAAAAAGTACACCGAAAAAACTTGACTTTTCACCCCAAAAAACTTTTAACCTCTCCAGAATTAAAAAAGTGTTCTGGAGGCGCCCACGTTACTATGCCAATAATGTTTGTATGTCTAGATCTTCCAATAACTAATAAAAACAATAAGATATGTCTGTTCCTTCAACACAAAACCTTACTGAGCCAGTGTTCCCGCCCTAGCCAACGTGTACCACATGACCCTACATTATATTTTAAGATAATTTAATCATAGATTTATTAACATTCGACATTTATATTATAATTTGACATTCCATTTATTTGAATATCCTATTTCTTTCTGCGTAGTAAACGCCGCGTAAACCACTTTCACAACAGAAAAATGCAACACAGGAAACCGTGTTAAAAATATGCACCCCAAGAAATCGTGTCAATTTTGTCATCAATTTTTAGCTGCACAAAAAACCTATCGCGTTTTTTTCTTTGCACAATATTTGTTGCGCATTGTGTGCGCCCCTGCTGTATTGTACACCCTAGTACTATTAATATTCTGTGATTGTACGCTATATTTATTGTTTTGCGATTACAGCGCCACCGTGGCGGAATTCAGTACTAGTTCGTACATATTGCCGGGCATTATGCCATACGGCAAAAGGTCGTTTTTTTGGCGGTACACATAATGTCGACGGTTTACATACGTCAGATGGAAATATGCAAACGGCTTTTCGTTTGTAAACACACGAGCTATTATGTAGAAGGCAGATTTTGACATATTGACTTCGACATATGTATACCGTCGACATTATGTGTACCGCCAAAAAAACTTCGTTTTGCCGTATGGCATAATGCCCGGCAATATGTACGAACTAGTACTGAATTCTGCCACGGTGGCGCTGTAATCGCAAAACAATAAATATGGCGTACAGTAAAGTAGTAACAGTGCAGAAGGTGTAAATGGAAATCTTGTAAATAAAATTACTATGTTACCAGTGACAATAAGAGATTAAGGAGAAGTTTAGTTCAGAACTTTTAAATAGTAGTTTTTATAACAAGGGAATAAAGTGATATATTTAGGGCGAGGGCGCTATTTTGAATCATGAGCGGAACGAGGGATTCTAGAGTTAAATCCCGAGCGTAGCGAGGGATTTTAAAGTAGAATCGTGAGTGAAGCGAGGGATTCAATGTAAGTCGCCCGAGAATAAATAACTTTATACCCGAGTGATACATACTACTTTTCATCCCCCTCTATGAGAAAAACAATAAATACTTACTTAATCTACGAAGTTCTTTAAATATTGTTTGCTATTATCCATTATTTTAAAATACATCCTATAAATTGCGGTATAAACATCCAATATTTACAAAACCATTATCATTTCATTTCATATTATTGCAATATAAATTGTGAGGTCGTTATATTGTTGTTACCCATTGCCGGCCAGTTATCGCGCCAAAAGAAAAATAAAATTTGGCACATTACTTTTTAATTTCAAATTTTGCTAGGAATTAGGTCTTTTATGTGCTACATACTAGGTGTAAAATACTCAATAAAATAGCAGATAACAGGTAGTGTTGCAGAGAAAAAACCCATCTGTAGTAAATTTTCGATTGATTGGCTGTAAATATTTGTGTTCCAAATTCAAATGAATTTTAATCCCTTGGGATTAAATAACCTGTTTTAATCCCACTTATGTGCGACCAAAGCGTAGCTTTTTGAATAGAGGGGATGAAAAAGTATTATGGAACTCGTAAGGGATTGGTTAGAACCCCGTGGACGAACCAGAAATTTTTCGAGGTCACTTAACACTTAAAAAGTGGTAGGACGTCCATGGCCACGGATATTCGGCGGACTAGGGACGAGTATTAGGTACTGGTGCTCTCGCTACGTCGTAATGAACATTGCAGTGCAGGATTACTCAATTACAAAAAAGTACAATTATTGTAGTCCGACAGTACGCACTTTGGAGGACTACCTACTTCGATATACTAAATGAAATTGATGAAAGTTGCGGGCACGGTGGACAGGTTTTTTTTTGTATCTATTGTATCAATTGAAGGATCGATTTATGATTAAGAAAAGCGATAGACTTGTTTGTGTCGCTTTGTCCTTTATGCGAATTAAAAATGAAAATCGCTAAGAAGTGCGTCGTCACTAAACCAATCATATCATCAGATTTGAATCAACAGTTAAGGACAGGTTAATTATTCGAGTTAATAAGCTGATCACGTACCGGGAGGCGCAGCGTAGGATGGCCCACCGCGAGATGGACAGACGATCTGGTCAAGTCCGCGGGGAAATACTGGATGCAGGCCGCTTCTAATCGGACAAAGTGGAAATATTTAGGGAGGCCTATGTTCAGCAGTATAAGTCCTATGGCTGATATGATGATGGATGATGATGGTGATGGTGATGCATTATTCTCCCACAGCCCTGTTTTCCTTAAGAACTTTTATTTAGTAAAAATATCAGATCACTCATCAACACAACTTAAATCATGATGTAAAAAAGTAAGGTTTAACTTACATAGATATTTACAATCATAGCACTTTAACGATCTATATTGTAATTATATCTATCAAACAGTCTAAATGTGACCGTCGAAGATACTCAAGTAAATAATATGTAAATGAATAAATATCGTTGTTTTTTTCTTAATCATGGTCACCATAATATGATCACCACGTTGACGTTTAAGCAACGTTCATTTCAAAGTCATATTGCCGGATGTCGTGCCGACAATTTGTATACTGCTTTTCGTCTGTATACGAACGGGTCATTATGTAAGCGTCAGAATCTTACATATTGACTTCGACACATACGTCAGATGGAAATATACAAACGGCTTTTCGTTTGTAAACACACGAGCTATTATGTAGAAGGCAGATTTTGACATAGTGACTTCGACATATATACCTATCATATTTCTGAACGGTTTTTTTTTCTAAACGAACGTAGTGTGCAGTAAGTTTCTATAGAATGTAATCTTCACTGGTCGTCTTTATTTTTATTTTTTTCTTGGGATTTTATATGGTGGCTGCTTTATATTGAGCGTGGCCTATCTGTCCCTTCAGGGACACAAAGAGTACCTTTTATATATTAGCTGAGATAGAGATATCGCTCGACGATTTCGCCATCAGCGACATCTCGTGATTTGAACTGAACACTTTTCTTTTATTGGTCGCTTGGGAATATTTTACTAGTTTCAATTAAATTAATTAAATTTTCACTGCAATGTGAGATTTAAATAAAAAAGTTCTTTTTTATTTACTCCACATTACAGTGTTTAGTTACATTTTACATAAGCTTCAATTAAACAACAAGTTATTAAAATTGAACCGTTTATTGTACACACGTGGAATTTTGTTTCGTTTTCTATGTAGGATAGGACAAATAATACATTAGGAACAATTTACAACAGGTCTACTTGTTTCTGAAAAGAAAATTGTAGAACACAAGAAAAACACATAGAATAAATACATTAAGGAACAATTTACAACAGGTCTACTTATTTCTAAAAAGAAATCTCTTCCATTACTCTTAGGGTAGTGAGTGATGGATGGCAGAGTGAGGCAGACAATAAGGCAAATTTACTTCAATAGTAACTAACTAAAGTCAATATCTTTATCAAGTATTTATTTAGTAATTTATCAAGTATTTGTTTGTTTGAATATATGTTTTAATATTGTTCATTTGACTTTTTTTCCTAAGGACATGTATAACATTGGAACTTAATCGTTTGCTTCTTGTGTAATATTTTTCCTCAAAATGATCATGGCAGACTCTCCGAAGTTTGAAGATAGCATTATGATCCATTTATGTTATTTCTTCCACGTCAAAAACCTTCGCAGATCACTGTCAGGATTTGGAAAGACGTGAAGTATAGTATTCTCTGCACCTTTAAAGTAACATTAGAATTAATAACTTGAGATACATAGTACAGATTTATGTTACTAAAGCCAGGTATTCATTGGGGACTAAATTCCTGATACTTTGTCTAATAGACAATGCCCCTAACTTGCTATTTTTCAGGAACTTTGTTCGGGGAAATTGTTCAAAATACATACACGTTGGGAACATTCTCCAGATACTTTGTGTCCTAAACAAGGTTCCTGGGATTTTGTCCCCAATGAATACCCGCATTAATAACTACAAATACTTACTAAGTATGTATAAAATATAGAAATGAAAAATGAAGTAAAAAAATGAAAATAATTAAAAAGGGTTAAAATTCAACTGGTAGCGACTGCATTGAGAAATTATGGCATACAAAGGGAGGCATGTGTCCAGCATTAAACTGCAATTGGCTGATGTACTTATATCATCATCATCTTTCTGCCCTTATCCCAATTACTTGGGGTCGGTGCAACACGTTTTGTTGATCACAAAACGGCTGATGTATATGTAGGTAATCAACTTTCTGATTTGATTCTGATTAGCTTTCTGTTTGTTACAATGTTCTCAAAAATAAAAGTTATGGCACTGTGGACCAAGCTGGATCGGGAACTCGTTGATGCTAAATCTACTTATTAACAGCTTTGAAAATTGACTTGATAAGTGGTAAGTGGCACAATTTTATTTAAGGGAATAAGTGACAGTCCTACTTAGCCTGATCTTTTATGCGCTTGGCTTTGGCCTGTGGCACTTTTACTTTGGAAAGCTTATAAGCTAATAAAAAGTTGACTTACGGCTTTTCTCGCAGTTGGGAACAGAGCATTTTTTGATGGACATGGTAACAAGAATCCAAATCAACAGCAGCAGGGTCCAGTATTTCAAGCGTGAGTCCAATCGTTGAAGCAGTTCGGTCAGCGTTCAAAAGTTTTGCCAGGTCCAATCGTTGAAGCAGTTCTGTCGGAGTCCTAAAGTTTTGCCAAGTAGATTGTAGAGAGAATCTTCGGTGTCCAAAATAATGCCGTGTAGTAAGTAATAAATCCAAAAAACATCCACAAACTTTGTTTCAACAACCAAACCATAACCAAACCAAACGAACATTCAATATCAACGTCAAATGTCAATCAAAATAGCGGATAAAACGTTCCATTTTCCAAATTTTTGTATTGAAATTTTTTGTTTTTCTATTTTTGGGTATGATAATTTTTTATTTTATTTTAAAAAGTTGCTTGTACTAATTTACTGAAAATACATAAAAATGAAATCATAAAGATACTTGCTTTACCTGACAATAGTGGCCAAAGAGCTTTATTTTTGCGTAAATAGAGACGTAATACGTCGAAGCCAAAACCAATATTGCCATTAAAAATAAATATCTATTATTTCGCTCAAAATTCGTCAGTGATACCATATTAATAAAAAAATAAACACCCGCATGAGATTTTTACAATAACGCCATCTATTGCTGTGTGCCGCAACAATTTCATGTATAACCCGACTAAAATAAATATAGTGATAGCTGCTTGCTATCACAGATGATTGGTTGTGTACTAAAATTTGTATATTAATGCTTCAACCATTTCTTCAGAGTTAAAACGCCATGCAGGGACATATATATAAGAGATCTGTGCACATCAACAAACAATAAATTTTATTAGGAATTTTACATAAATTTTATATAGTGTTTGTTTTACAATTTTACAGGATGATTTCGATGGGTAATTAATTTTTACATAATAAAAATATTATAGAACCCCGAATTTCAAAGTATGTAACAAGTGGTTTCATTTTCGATATTAGGTGTGTTTATAACTCTTTTAAAATCTTATCTCCATCGGCCTGGTAATTTCCGAAATATTTATGTATGATCTCAATATGTTAATTTACTAAAGATTGGTATGCAAACTTTGCAGAGGTGTATTCAAAGACATTGAAGACCTACTTGCTCGTGTCATCGTTTTGGAAACTATTTGCCTCCGTCTGAGCGGCGGCTGGTCTCAACCATATCTCACAAAAGAATAGAATATTTTAGCTATGTACGGGTAAAGGAGCTCTAGTACTTCAGATTGGTCGATCTCATCGAAGAATAGAATGAGACATGGCTGTAGCGATAGGAGCAGTTTAGTAAAGCGTATAAATCTTGGTCTGCCGGCTGCTATCTTGGCACGTTTGGCGGAGTAACTAAAAGTATGCCCTCTTAAAAAAGTAAAAAATATCTCATCGAAGAATAGAATGAAAATATATCGTACCGATAGCTTGCTTGAGTCTGCCTACATATATACTGGTCTGCCTGGCCACAGCCTGGCAGTTTTCCCGGTCCGACCACTTTTACTTTTTTTAGTAAAAATTTTATCGTATATATTATTATTTTATTTTATAGTAAATATTTTATTTATACGCTTTACTAAACTGCTCCTATCGCTACAGTCATGTCATGTCTCATTCTATTTAGCCTTAGCGGCTCGCTGGCCGAATGTATGGAACATGCTGCACCTGAGAGAAGAGTTCTGAAATTTGGTACACTTAATCTTTAGGGTAAATGAATCAATTTGATCCGTAGTACACAATTTAAAAAAAATCCTATGAGGAGTAATGACGTCATCTTTTTTTTGTATGGGAAAAAATAAATTTTTGTTCCAAAACCTATCGTGTGTGGTATCAAATAAAAGGCCTTGCCAAGCCGATTCTAAAAATATATTACATTATTATATTTAAGTCACTTGTATAAAATTAAACATGAAATAATTCTCGAAACATGCCACGTTTGGGCTTCTCCAGGTATGATACGGTTGAATCATTACTTATGAAATATACGTAATATAATGTGTAATATCCTCATCTCTAACCTCAAGAAAAGTACTACGGACTTTTTGTCTTTAAGTAATTTTTTTTGAATTTTAAAGTTAAAGAAATTTATGAAAACATATTTAATTGAAACTTGGCATCGAAAGTTTAATTTTGGACACCGAGAATGATAAAAATAAAGCCAGATGTGAATTTAATCATATGTACATCATATTCATTTTGCAAAAAGAATGTTATGTGCTTCGGAGGGCACGGTTAACCGTCGGCCCCATCGCAGTCGCTCTCTATGAATAATAAGACGGCGGCGGTCCGTCAGGGTTGTCAGTTAGGGGCTGAATAGTAACCATGGTTCATCGGGTCGTTCGTAGACTCGGTGTCCCACTTGTCAGAACAAGATATTCTATAACCATCAATCGCAAAACTTCTCTCGCATTTGTATTTATCATCCTATAATTAATAAATCTTGTTCTGTCAAGTGGGACACTGAGTCTACGAACGACCCGATGAACCAGGGTTACTATTCGGCCCCTAACTATCGACCCTGACCGACCGCCGCCGTCTAATTATTCATAGAGAGCGACTGCGATGGGGCCGAGGGTTAACCGTGCCCTCCGAAGCACATAACATTCTTTTTGCAAAACGAATATGATGTGCATATGATTAAATTCACATCTGGCTTTATTTTTATCATTCTCAGTGTCCAAAATTGAACTTTCGATGCCAAGTATAAACTAAGTGTGTTTTTATAAATTTCTGTAACTTTAAAATTAAAAAAAAAATTACTTAATGACAAAAAATCCGTAGTACCTTTCTTGAGGTTAGAGATGAGGATATTACACATTATATTACGTATATTTCATAAGTAATGATTCAACCGTATCATACCTGGAGAAGCCCAAACGTGGCATGTTTCGAGAATTATTTCCTATTTAATTTTATACAAGTGACTTAAATATAATAATGTAAAATATTTTTAGAATCGGCTTGGCAAGGCCTTCCATTTGATACCACACACGATAGGTTTTGGAACAAAAATTTTTTTTCCCATACAAAAAAAAGATGACGTCATTACTCCTTATATGATTTTTTTAAAATTGTGTACTACGGGTCAAATCGATTCATTTACCCTAAAGATTAAGTGTACCAAATTTCAGAACTCTTCTCTCAGGTGCAGCATGTTTTGAACTACCGCTAGGACTAATTCTTCGATGAGATATTTTTAACTTTTTTCAGAGGGCAAACTTTTAGCTACTCCGCCAAACGTGCCAAGCTGCGCCGCGGCAGACCACGACCAATCTGAAGTACTAGAGCTCCTCTACCCGTATTTAGCTAATATATTCTATTCTTTTGTGAGATAGTGTAGAGACCAGCCGCCGCTCGGACTATAGGCTCTTATCACACAAGCGGTTTGAGAGCGGATGCAGTTTTGAATTCGTTGCGGACGCGCGGTGGATTTGCAAAGATTTGGCACATATAATATTGCCGGAATCCGCTTCCATTCCGCATCCACTCCCAAAACTGCTCGTGTGATAAGAGCCTAAGGTACACACACAGGTGACTTAAGTCGGTCTTCTCTCTTGTTTCTCTGAAACCATGCAAGCTAGATTTATTGTAGGCCTACACAATCTATTAAATGACAGCCTAACTAAAAACTGTTTTTCTCGGTTAACATGCAAGCTAGATTACATGTTTCTCGGAAGAAGGTGTAGGTTTTGACGAAATCAACATTTCGAACGATAGCTGTCAAACATTAAACGAGTTTTTCTCGGAAACTTTGCCTGCTAGACAATTAGTTTTTTTCATACCAATCTTTAGTAAATTAATATGTTGAGATAAAACTTAAATATTTCGAAAATTGCCAGGCCGATGGAGATAAGATTTTACAAGAGATTTTATGGAGATTATGTTTATGTTTAACTACAATGTTAAACATAAACACATTAATATCGAAAATTAACTGAAACCACTTGTTACATACTTTGAGATTCGGGGTTCTTTCAATCATAATAAACTTGTTTCTAGCATAAGCAATTACCTACGTGTTAGGAAATCGTAACTTGCAGTAGGTACTTACCAGTTTTTGAGGTACCTACGTGGTAATCACATCGTTACAAAATTCATGGCAGCATTAAGAGCATTATTAGTAGGTAAAGAAAATCAACAAAAGTCTGCCTGTCCAAAAAAGGCCAGAAGTACCAGGCCGACAACGTAAATTTTTAATTTTTTTGCCACTCAGGCAGTTCCGGCCATTTCAGGACAGTGAGACTCATGTTTATTTCCTTCACTAATAAATTAGCTTTAATGCCATGCCTAAGCCTGCCATGAGTTTTGTTTCGATGTCATAACATAACTATTACGTACCTCTAATAAAACTAGTACAGGAAGTCTTTTTAACTTCCGAACAATTCTGCTTTCTTTTTTAATTCCTGCTCAGCACAACTTTTCCGACCAGGGCCCAAGGTCTGCTAAATAAAAGTCGTTTCAGTTGGGTGTCGATGGCATGTCAGTTGGATGGTTTTGGTGGTTTCGTATTCTGTTTTTGAATGAAAAATCACAGTGCCAATAGGATGAAAGTTGAGTGTCGCTGACATTACAATGGCAAAAAATTAGCAGAGTTGGCGCCCTGCTGCCATGTGTCTCATCTTAATGTCACGTGACGTAGGTAACTGCTAAGGCGGGCTTACGGCTTTTCTGAAGACCAAATCCTTTAGGTGCATAATGTCCATTTTGCAAAATGTCCAGTGGTGAAAAAAATACCAGTTTGCATAATCACTAATTAATGATATGCTCTGCTCTGTGCTTAC
Source organism: Phthorimaea operculella (assembly GCA_024500475.1). NCBI lineage: Eukaryota > Metazoa > Arthropoda > Insecta > Lepidoptera > Gelechiidae > Phthorimaea > Phthorimaea operculella. The sequence goes on from JANFCV010000049.1 coordinate 3,291,603, forward strand.
AAAAACTACTAAAAAGCACATAGGGGGAATAAAACGTCCTTCGGAGGCCAAATTAACAACCGACACGCTGGATCTCATATCCCAAAGAAGAGAAATGCAAAACAACACCACATCCGACCAAAAGGAACTGAATAACATCAATAAGGCGATTAAGAAGGCAATCCGCGAAGATATTAGAGCTTATAATACCCGAACTATTGCCAAAACCATCGAGGACAATAGGGGTCCTAAAGTTTTCCAAAAAAAACTCAACAAGAACAAGATGGAAATAAATAAGCTCACGGATAGTGCCGGGAATATTGTGACGGATCGTGATCAGATCATTAAAATTGTTGAGGACTTTTATGGGAACTTATATGCGTCCAAAACACCGGAACCGGACTCATCAGAGACGGCGGATCCTAGAGCTGTACCTGTAGTCCTGTGCCACCGACTGACTACTAACCTGCATGAGTACCAACCCGTCGAACTAGCTGGCTTCCGGAGTGGATATTCGACTATGGACCACATACATGCTGTCAAGCAGCTAATGGAGAAGTGCAAAGAGTACAACCGGCCCTTGTGTTTCGCCTTCGTTGATTACGAAAAGGCATTCGACAGTATCGAACACTGGGCCGTGTTCCACTCTCTCCATCGCTGCGGCATTGACAAGCGATATGTGGATATCCTCCGGGAGCTATACGGGACTGCGACAATGCAGGTGCGCATGCATAAAAACACTGACTTTGTGTCTATTGACCGGGGGGTCCGACAAGGAGACACTCACTCGCCTAAACTCTTCACCAACGTACTTGAAGATGTCATGAAGATGTTGCATTGGAGCGAGAGAGGAGTCAATATCAACGGAATACGCATGTCGCATCTAAGATTTGCAGACGACCTCGTCCTTATTGCCGAACGTGTCCTGGATCTCCAGAAAATGCTCTCAGATCTGCATGAAGCTTCTCTGAAAGTCGGTCTCAGGATGAACATGTCCAAGACAAAGATCATGACGAATCGCACTATACGTATACCTAGCATCTGTGTAGGTAATGACACTGTTGAGGTAGTCAGCGATTACGTCTATCTTGGACATCGTTTGTCCTTTGACCCAGAAGCACAGGTAAAGGAGATTGGAAGACGTATCGGACTAGGTTGGGCTGCTTTTGGGAAACTGGACGACGTCTTTAAGTCAAAACTTCCACAATGCCTGAAGACCAAGGTGTTTAACCAATGTGTTCTGCCGATTCTCACTTATGGTGCCGAAACATGGACGCTCACTAAGCAAAACATACACAAAATCAAAGTCGCACAAAGAGCTATGGCGCGTTCTATGCTAGGTATCTCCCTTGTTGACCGCGTACCAAACGTTGAGATTCGACGTAAAACGAAAGTCAAAGACGTAGGGAAACGAATAACAAGGTTAAGGTGGAGGTGGGCAGGGCACTTGGTGAGACGGAGTGACGATCGATGGACAAAAGCAGTTACAGATTGGTGGCCAAGAGGAGCGAAAAGGTCAGTGGGCAGACCACCTGCCCGATGGTACGACGATATCGTCAAGCTTACAGGACCTCACTGGACGAGGGTGGCACAGGACCGTGAGGATTGGCGCTGTAGAGAAGAGGCCTATACCCTGCAGTGGGTGGATGTGGGCTGAGAATGATAATGTCCAGTTTGCATACTGACCAGTTTGCAAAATGTCCAGTTTGTAAAATGTCCAGTTTGCGAAACGTCCAGTTCGCAATAAGTCCAGTTTATATGAAATACTGGGTGAATGACCCATGTGTTTTGGGGAAAGTTGTTCGGTTTCATGGTCTGAACTCACCCGTTAATTTCGATAATTGTACTTTTGGCAAACTGGACATTTTTCATATTAGATCATCTTCAACTGGACATTTTGCAATTGGACATTTTGCAAACTGGACATTTTACAAAATGAACATTATGCAAAATGGACATTATGCTCCTAAAGGACCAAAATTATGAAAGTTTTGCTTGAAGTTTTTACCCGACTGCCTCAGAAGGAGGGTTATGTTTTTCTAATATATATATGTATGTAGGTATGTATGTATGTGGACAAGAAAATTATTTTTCACGGGCTACAGCCCAAACGGATAGTTGGATTTTGACATAATATGAGGTGTCGTTAGATTCGTCCCAGCAGCGCAAGTGACCCTGGCTATATTAAAAAAATATAGATTCAAGATGGCAGATTTTTAGAGCAAAATACTAGGTACCTTAAAATAACCGCAGTCGGGTTTTTTGTTTTTTAACACATGTACTTGTTACAGTTGTTATGGTATTCGTGTTCTTCCACCATGAGTTTGTGATGCCGTTGGGGTTATATACACAATCTCCATACCACATGCCCTTCCATGAAGGACGCCAACAGCGAGAGGAGTGTTATAAAAATATGACAACTTTTACACCCCGGTTCCAGGAAGCAGAGAATAAAAGAGACGCGGCGTTACTTCTAAAAGTTTGCGCCGACTGGAAAGAACTACGAAAGGAATGTGATACTCCACATCTATTTCATCATTTAAAGGCTTCTTTTGCAGGCATGACTAAACGATGTAACCGTAAGATTCTGTTTAGTCCAGGCAAAATAACATACAATGAGTATCCAAAAAGTGCAAATACTGAAATAAGTTTGGATTGCCTTCTAATTATTGTGTATATTTTTTATGTTTTTTTTATTTTATAAATTATTACTGAATAAAGTTGCAGTGCACGGCAAACAGTGGTTTTCTGAAACATGCTAACGACTGGTTCACGAGGTTTGCACCGTTTGCATAAGTAGGGTCAAGTAGGGATCAGTGACTCAGGTGGATACTTTAACGCTTATACAGGGAGTAACAGAAAGGGTATTACAAGCCGAAAGGAGGTGAAGGTACTCATGAAACTGAACAACTTTCGCCATGGAACATAGGTCGAAATATGAAAAAAGAAATTTGGTCCTCCCATACTAAATTAGTCAGCTGATCGGCGATTTTGTATGGGAGGTCCAAATTTTTTTTTATATTTACCTATGTTCCTTAGGGAAAGTTGTTCCTTATCACCAGCCGGTTCTGAGTTTTTGCTATCGGTCACTAGTAAACATTTTACATTTAATTAAATACAAATCTCTTATGGATGTGTTTTACTCACAAAACTGAACAACTTTTGTTAGAAACTTATTTTAGAAATATGAAAATAGAATTTGGACCTAGGTATCCTACTAATATTATAAAGGCGGATGTTTGTGTGTGTGTTTGTTACGACATCACGCAGAAACGGCTGATTAGATTGACATGAAACTTTGCAGAAATATAAAAGGGCATCTGGAATAACACATAGGATACTTTTTACCACGGAAAAATGTCTCATTCCCACGAGATCACGCATTTTCCAATATTTTTGAAATAGGTGGCGTGACTGAGCCGATTTGCGTTTTAAACGTTTTCGCCGAAAACTAACAGCGACATCTCTTGGCGAATAATGCTATTTTCCCGCGGAATAATAGGTTGCAGCGGGTGAAACCGCTGACGGGCAGCTAGTAATAAATAAAACAATGGTTGGCGGTTAGAGTGAATGAATTTATTTTTGACAGATTGTACCAATGAACAACAGGTGGCGCTAGTAGTCACATATCTATACATATAATAAAACAGAAACGAAACCAATTCTGTACATGGAATAGTTTGAAAAAAGGATTTTTACTTTCAATTTATGCTCAGGATTCAGATCTCAGGTCAATCGATAAAAAAAAAATTGTCTGTTTGTCTGTCTGTTTGTCTGTCTGTTTGTCTGTCTGTTTGTCTGTTTGTTTGTCCATCTTACACGGATAAACTACAATACGGATTTTAATTAAATTTTGTGTCGTAAAAACTTATTAGTCGGGTCAACATCTAGGATACATTTTAATACTCTAGGATCTGGAGTACCAGATGTAGACCACCAGAAGCACCATTAGGAGCCCGGCTAAACTATAGGATATAGATATATGACTCCAAAGCAAAAGTTGTTCGGCTTGATAGGACGCTTCTGCTGGCGTATAGACATCCAAGGTTTGGAGTACCTGATGTAGACCACCAGGTGCACCAACAGGAGCTCAGGTAAACTATAGGAGATAGAGATATGACTCCAAAGCAAAAGTTGTTCGGCTTGATAGGTCACTTCTGCTGGCAAATAGATATCGACGATTTGGAGTACCTGATGTAGACCACCAGGTGCACCAACAGCAGCCCAGGTAAACTATAGGAGATACAGTTATGACTCCAAGACAAAAGTTGTTCAGCTTGATGGGACGCTTCTGCTGGCGAATAGACATCCAAGGTTTGGAGTACCTGATGTAGACCATCAGGTGCACCAACAGGAGCTCAGGTAAACTATAGGAGATACAAATATGACTCCAAAGCAAAAGTTGTTTAGCTTGATGGGACGCTTCTGCTGGAGAAAAGACATCGAAAGTTTGGAGTAGCTGATGTAGACCACCAGGAACACCACTAGAAGCTCAGCTAAACTATAAGAGATATTGAAATGGCTCCAAAGCAAAAGTTGTTCAGCTTGACGGACCGCTTCTGCTGGCATCTGCTGGCAATGCATCTACGGTTTTAGAAATATGCTTCCAACAATTAATACATAATTAGCGTGATGGATACAATTTTTAAGACGCTGGTGTAGAAATATGTATTTTTCAATGTAGGTTTAAGGAACGAAACGACACGAAGTTCGCAGGGACCAGCTAACAATCAATATCAGTATCACACTTACTACACAAATTAGGAAAACGGCGCGCGGGCATGTGCTTCCTACATTTGAAAATGTAGTCTGTTAGTGTGTATGACCGACCTCACGAAAAAAAAGACCTACCTGACCCGACAATCCCAGAAACAACCTCATGGCGCCGAAAAATTAGAAGAGCAAACACCATCCAAAATAAGAAGTAATAGTTGGGGACAGGGTGAAGCAATGATACCACCAAGGCGTGCGGATAAAGACTCTTTTATTGATCTTATATCTACCCACAACATCTCCTTCCTTTAACAAATCATGAATCTACACTAATATAATAAAGAGGAAAACTTTGTTTGTTTGTTTGTATGTAATCGATAAACTCCGAAACTACTGGACCGATTTCCAAAATTCTTTCACTATTAGAAAGCTACAACATCCTTGAGTAACATAGGCTACTTTTTACCACGGAAAAAATCCTCATTCCTACGGGAAAACGGTTAGCAGCAGGAAAACGGGGAAATAAAGCAGATATTACCCAAATTAGCCAAACCACTTTACCGATCCTCGCGAATTTTGGCACTGATATTACTATCATATAAAAGACGGACATGGTCAGCCCTCGAGGATCTGGAGTACCTGATGTAGACCACAAGCGTCCCATCTAAACTATAAGAGATAGGGTAATGGTTTCAAAGTAAAAGTTATTCAGCACGACAGGCTGCTTCTGCTGGCACATGGTCACGAGGGTCTGGAGTACCTGATGTAGACAACCAGCATCTCATCTAAACTATAAAAGATTCGGTAATGGCTTCAAAGTTAAAGTTATTCAGCATGACGAGCCGCTTCTGCTCGCACATGGTCACGAGGGTCTGGAGTACCTGATGTAGACCACCAGCACCCCATCTAAACTTTATTAGACTCGGTAATGGCTTCAAAGATAAAGTTATTCAGCATGGCGGGCCGCTTCTACTGGCACATGGTCACGAGGGTCTGGAGTGCCTGATGTAGACCACCAGCATCCCATCAAAACTATAAGAGATACGGTAATGGCTTCAAAGTTAAAGTTATTCGCCATGACAGGCCGCCTTTGCTGGCACATGGTCATGATGAGTAACTTCTGCTAGAATGGATTAATGGACTTTTTACTACGGGCAAAGATCCCATTTCTACGGGAAAACAGGTAAGTAGCAGCGAGTGAAACCGCTGGGCGGGCCGCTAGTACAGAATAACAGAGTGCTATGAACACAAAAAGAGTATGAAGTCTTATAACCTTAAATATTTAATTAATAGACTATGTAACTTCACTAAGTAGCCGTACCCTTCGAGCATCTTCCGTCCCGTTCCGGCCCCGTCCAACAACTTCGTGCGCGACCCTCCTGCGGGGTACAGACGGTGGGGGAGCGAGGAAGCACGTCATTTTAATATGACGTGCGGCGCGGGTGCGCGCGTCTCCCTTCCCCGCTACACCTCCCGCTACCCGCTGACATCTCGCCCCCCAACGTCTGTCACCCCTAGGGAGGGTCGCGCACGAAGCTGTCGGACAAGAGCCGTACCTATAACAAGTGTTCACTAATCACCTTCCTTTCTCATCAATATAATTATTAACTATGAATGAAACATTTCAACCTTATCAACGTAGGTAATAATATAATTTCATTACTTCTACTTCTGGCCTAACAATGATTATCATTACCCACTCACCAAAGTTACAAATATAATAAGTAAAAAAAAATATAAACGAAACAAAATATAACTTTAGGTATTGATTACTTAATCAACTAGTTTGCAAGCCTAGGTAGATAATAATATTGGAAATATGATTACACATTTAAGTTTAAGCTACTGCAACTTAAATAACTCAAGCTACACTAACTTCAAGCGACCGAAGTAATAATAGGACTAGGTAATTATCTAAACAAATACGCTGTAGACCGCGTTTTGTTTTTCCATTCAAATCCACCAAGTACTAAAGTAGGTAGGTATAAGTATTTATCCGAGACATAACGTCTGAAACCAGCGCTAAGCCCTTATTAGGGTAAACAATATTAATCGTAACAGGTTAACTCACTACCTACTAGGGCTTGCAAATATTCGAAAATTTTACTATTCGAATATTCGATTTTTTTTTCGGGATTATTCGAATTATTCGAATAATATTCGAATATTTCCAAAAGACGAAAAAGCTTGTTATTTAAATAGAAATTTGCGTTATTTTCACGAAAAATATGCTTAAAAATGAAAAAAGACTATCATCTATAGTTCTGAGTATTTAAAATCTAAAAATCAACTCTTAAAGTTTCATAATGACTCTTAAAACAAATATAAACATAAAATCAATAGTAATTATGACAGCAGTCAAATCAAACATCGATAATTCGAAATAAACATCAATCTAAAAGAAATATCAAGAAACTGATACATACATACATACATACATCACGCCTTTATCCCTTGGGGGGTAGGCAGAGCGTCAACGACCGTAAAAGTACGGTCGTTATCGCCACGTCTGACACATATTTGAGGGCCGTTTTAGCTACTGTCATGTATCGCTATAGTGACAGGTTGTCAGCCTGTCGCCTAAAATTGCAATACACATGATACCCTCGAGTCCTTTAGTCGCTTCTTACGACACCCACAGGAAAGAAATGGGGTGATGCTATTCTAAGCCGGCATCACACGGCCAGAAACTGATAGACAATAGATATATGACGATTCTGGTCACAGTGATTAGAAATCTAGAATTTTTGTCATGAAATGAAAACAAAGCAATAAGGTCCGACTTATTTAATAAACAGTCGATCACTAAATGATCATTCACAAAAAATATGTTTAAAAAATGAACTTGAGTCTATCATCTATAGTTCTGAATATTTAAAATCTAAAAATCAACTCTTAAACTTTCATAAGAACACAAAAATAAATATAAAACATTAAATCAATAATAATTATGACAGCAGTAAAATCAAACATCGAAAATTCGAAATAAACATGAAACCAAAAGAAATATCAAGAGGCTGATAGATAATAGAATTAATAGATATAATGTTTTAATGAAATGAAAAAAAAAGCAATAAGGTGCGTCTTATTTAATAAGAATTTGATCATTTTAATTATCTTTTAGTGATTAGATTTCAAATCACTGTTACCAGAATTGTCATAATATATCTCTTATCTATCAGTTTCTTGATATTTCTTTTAGTTTGATGGTTATTTCGAATTTTTGATGTTTGATTTCACTGCTGTCACAATTATTATTGATTTTATGTTTTTATTTGTTTTTGCGTAGTTGCAAAACAAAATCAAATTTAAAAACGAAACAATATATTCCATAATAAATTCTTGAATTCTTGAAGGAACGGCAAGGGTGTTGATACCATGCCGCTTAGTTTTGTAAATAATTACAGGTTTATGATTATGGTCGAATATTCGAATTTTCCCAATGTGTTTTCGAATATTCGATCTGGTTTACTATTCGAATTATTCGAATATTCGAATATTCGAATGCAAGCCCTACTACCTACTGATAAGTAAACAGTATTTCACCAGTATTTAATATGACCTATACACATGTTCAGTCAATTAGGAAGTAAGCAAGTTGTTAGGCACCTACGCCGTATTCATGCTATGTAGGTATGTATTACTGGATGAGTTTAACAATAACGAGCGTGTTAACTTGCATTTAAAAGTAACTACCTACCATATGTAACGCCATAAAGCTAAGTAGGTCCCAGCTTGGCCTAGGTGTCATATTATAGGTACATTATATCATAATACGTAACATTACGTTATGATATTTAAACTAAATCTTATAGGTAATCAAACTAATAAACATATTAGTTTTATCTCACTGATAACGGTTTGGCGGTATTACAGTACGACCACTATAATGGTTTCCGTCGTGTACAGACCCGGCGGCATTGCGCGCATCTGCTGGCGAACTTGACGGACCTGCTTGCGAATGATTATTATTACAATCGCTATCATCATCGTATCGATTTACGCGTTGTGTACTAGGTGCTCCCAGTTGTATACATTTCGGTTTTAAAAGATGTTTCCGGTTTGTCTGTATGTACCGCCCTGCTCGGTTTCTACCCAGTACGACCTGTCACCACGAGCTATCGTCTTTACACGGGCCCTTACCCATTTATTATTTTCTCGCACACGAATTTGATCACCAGGACATAGACTCTTTAACGGTCTGGTGCCCCGATCGTAATAGCATTTTCTGTGTGCTATTATTTCTTCCCGTTTTTTCTTTACCTCTGCTGGATTAACAGTTGCAGGTGCCAGTGCAAAATTTGAGGTCGGAAGTCTGGTATTTAACCTTCTACCCATTAGCAGCTGTGCCGATGAAAACTCTTCGTCTGCAATGGGTGTATTTCTAAAATTCAGCAAGGCCAGTTGCCAATCCGTGCCTTCTTCTCGTGATTTAATTATCAACCTTTTGACTGTTTGGACATTTCTTTCTGCCAAACCATTTGACTGCGGGTATAGTGGTGAACTTGTGACATGTTGGAATTCCCATTTGTCTGCAAACATATTGAATTCATGGGATGCAAATTGGGGACCATTGTCCGAGACAAGTTTCTTCGGTATCCCAAATCTACTAAACATGTTTTTCATCTGAAGTATTACTGCAGCCGCTGTCGTGTTATTACCCATAGGTGCCACTTCTACGAATTTCGAGTAATAGTCCACCACAACCACAAGTAGAAAGTGTCGTTGGTCTATTTCAAATAAGTCTGCCGCAACGACTTCCCAAGGCAGTGCAGGCACTGGATGTGGAGACAAAGGTTCTCGCCGCTGAGCAGCGCGATGACGCTGACACGTGTCACACCTTTGAACGCATTGCTCAATTTCTGAACTCATCCCAGGCCACCACACAACATCACGAGCTCTTTTTGCATTTTTCGATTCCAAGGTGACCCTCATGAATCCTATCTAGAATTTCTTTTCTAAGAGACTTTGGCACTACAATTTGATTGTTCCGAAAAACTATTCCGTTCACAACGTGTATGTCATCTTTGACAGTCCAATACTGGGAAGCTGCTACATGCAGACCTTTTTTGTCTACTGGCCATCCTTTTTCGTAAAATTCCTGGACTTTAACCAGCGAATCATCCTTCTGAGTTTCCTCCCTAATTTTTTCAATTTTTTCCGGTGACACACTAATGTTTTCCATTAACAAATTGACATGTACTGTAACGTCCTGATGAACCTCGTCATCGGATCCCTTTTCGGTTGCCGCTCGAGAAAGTGTATCCGCTATAAACATGAGCTTTCCCGGTTTGTACACTATTTGAAGCTGATAACCTTGTAACTTCATTATCATACGTTGTAACCGAGTAGGTATAGACGAAAGTGGTTTCTTGAATATTGATTCTAACGGTTTATGATCACTTTCAACCAAAACCCGATTATGGCCATACACGTATTGGTGGAACCGTGCACAACCAAACACTATGGCCAAAAGCTCTTTTTCAATTTGAGCCCATCTAGTCTCCGCAGGCGTAAGCGTGCGCGCTGCGTACGCTACTGGCCGTCCACCCTGCATCAAGCACGCGCGTAATCCACTGCTGCTCGCATCCACTGATAGCGTGACCTCCTCACTTGGTGAGTAATAGCCCAATACAGGTGAGTTACTGATTTTCCTTTTCAACGTATCCATACTATTTTTGTGAGTGAATGACCACGAGAATTCATTATCTTTCTTCAATAGATCGCGTAACGGCGCAGCAATTTTTGAATAATTGGGAATAAAGCGTGACAGGTAGTTAGTTATGCCTAAAAACCGCTCTAACTCCTTTTTATTGGTTGGTTCAGGCATTTTTATGATCGCTTCAACACGCTTAGGATCCGGACGCATTCCTTCGCTGTTAAAAATATGGCCTAAGTACTCAACTTCCGTCAATCCAAATTTGCACTTATCTTTATTAAACTTGACACCATACTCTTGGGCGCGTTTTATAACTTCTGCCAATCTTGCGTCATGTTCGTCTTTTGTTACACCCGTAACTAAAATGTCGTCAATGTAAACTGTGACGCCATCTGTTTTAAAAATCTTGAACATCTCATAATGAAATATCTCGGGGGCACAATTAATACCAAATGGCATTCTTAAAAATCGGTACCTACCGAACGGCGTTGAGAAGGTGCATAGCTTCGAGCTTTTTTCGTTTAACTTAAGCATCCAAAATCCCTTATTAGCATCAAGCTTCGAAAAATATTTAGCTCCATTAAGTTCACCTGATATTTCATCTAATGTAGGCAGCAGAAAATAACTACGTTTTATAGCCTTGTTAAGATGAAACGGGTCCAAGCAAACTCTTAGTTTTTTATCAGGTTTTTCAACTACAACCAGCCCTGAAACCCAGTCCGTAGGCCCTTCTTCGGGAACAATAATTTCTTGTTTTTCCATGTCATTTAATTCTTTTAATAAACGTGAACGGAGTCTTATCGGTATTTTCCTACTCATACTTACCACTGGTGGAACTGATTCATCAACAGATATGTTTACCTCTGTAGGTAAGCACCCAATACCATCAAAAACACTTGTTTCGATTTTATACTCTGACAAATGATGAATGCGCGCGATTAGCTGCAGGTCTGTACACGCCTTCTGTCCCAATAAATTATTACACTCCGTATCTATTACATACATTAGATCCAATTCCTTGTGCGCTACTAAAATCACTAAGGCCAATTTGACATTTCTATAACCGTTTGCTATTCTACACGTAACTGTCAAATTCAAATGACAGCATTATAATCTCTAAAATACTTAAAATTAAGTGACAGCGCTAAACTTAGCTTTAGCCGATTAGTGCTATTCCACGGTGCACAAAAGAGACATCCGGAAAATGTGTGAAACGCGGGCGAAGAATTTCGACTGAAGTGAGAGTTATACAGGTTTAAAGTACATAATTAATAAAGCAAAACACCTAAGTTATATTTTAAAACATCATCCCCGTTTTTTATTAAAATAAGTTTTAAGTAAGTGAAGTGGTAATCATAATGATAATGCTGGCAACACTATGGTAAACTCTCAGTTTGGCACCGCTAAAAAAGCTCGTATCCGAGCCAGAAACTCTTTAATTAAGGCTCCAGCAGACCAATGCTACGTCGCGTAGACGCAGACGCATGCAACGGTTGTAATGTATGGAGCTGTGTGAAGTGCGCATATACCCGTCATTTTCTGGACTTCTTATTTTAATTGCATTGCGTGCCGTATCCGGTATGCGGGAGCCTTAACGCAGACGGAGCGCAGCGCGGGTGCTTTCATGCAGTAAATAGTATAGAGATGACAGTGCCCCAAGTCTGCTAAATGAAAATCGTTTCACTTGGATGTCGATGGCTTGTCAGTTGCATGGTTTTGGTCATTTCGTAGTCTGCTAACAGTTTTTAATGGAAAATCACAGTGGCAATAGAATGACAGTTGTGTGTCGCTGGCATTACAATGGCTAAAAATTAGCAGACTTGCGGCCCAGGTGTTGCGTTGTGTGCGTACGTCTGTCATCTGACGTCTCCATTCCATTACTGCACGCACGCACGCGTGCTACGTTCGGTCTGCGTTAGCTTTATGGACCTGCACTGCTTGAAGTAAGGGCATGCGCTGCTTATGCTTGCCGGTGTGGCAGGGTCTGCGCGACTGCGTAGAAATACACGCTACGCTACGTGACGCGACACAAGGCGACGCGTCCTGTCTGCGGGAGCCTTTACTTTTTCTACCTACTCTACACATGCAACCTCATTAAAAAAACTCTTTAGATGCAAAAAAAATATCCCTCGGTTGTCAAGTAATATGTTTGACAATTGATTTGTTTACTTCGAGCTTTGATAATTATTTTACTTATTTTGTGCGATTTTAATTGTTTATTACATATTTTACCGTTACCTGCAGACCAGGGGATCGTCAATAATAATTACATCAGTAGGTTTTTAGTGATTTATTGTGCTTTTTATCGAATAACATGATTTCTTGTGTTTTTGCCTCTAAATCAGTACAATCCAGTATACAAAATGTGCGAATGAAGTCCTATTTGAATACAATTTAGGTATTCAATAAAATTCGATGCATAGATAAGTGTAAAATGTTCTAGGGCATTAAAATATACCTATTTATAAAGAATGAAATACAATGTTTGTGTTTGTTTTGGTTTAATGACAGATATGAATGACAGTTTACTTTTTAACATTGATACTTCTGCCATAATACATGAAGGTTTCATAGATACTATGCCGTCATCTAAGAAGGTTCCATATGATTTCGATGGCAATGCAACAAAAATGCATGTTCGTTTCATTTCATTTCATTTTTTGTACGACAATTTGTTTTTATTAAATATAAAAAAAAGGAGGATTTTTAGATAAAATTAAATATATGCTTTAGTAACATTTTAACTAAGCTTTAAAATGATATACTTTTTATATCAGTCGAAATTGATCTCCCGGTAAAAGACGTCACCTTTAAGCATTTTAAAAATTTAAAACTGCTAAGATCGCTAATCTTAGCGGCCACTAAAAAGGTCCCTCTTAAAAATAATACTATCAGAACATCTCAAAATAGGAGGGGTTTTGGAGTGATTTGTGTAATTATTGGTCACATCAGAAAGTTCAAGAGTGGAAAAAAGGTGATCGGGATTTAAAGTGTCACCGGGTAGGAAAGTTTAAGAGTGAAAACAATTTAATCGGGAGGTTTTAGAGTGTCACCCGGTAGTATAGCCGAAGAGTGGAAACAATTTGATAGGGAGGCTTTAGAGTTTCCCGGGAAGTAAAGTTTAAGAGTGGCAACAGATTTAAAGGTAATAGAGTGGCACCGGGTCAGAACGTTTTAAATTAGCACCTAGTCAGAATGTTCTAGAGTGGGACCGGGTTGTTAGGTTCTTAAGTGGTGGAACCAAAGGTGGCACAGAAGGATTTTGAGTGTCACCGAAAATAAAATTATTTTTACCAGTTACAGATTTTTTCATTTATTACTAAAATTTATCTTTTTTTTAAAATTGCAACACTGAATTTAATAACGTCAAAATCAAATTATAGTCCTGTCAAAAACCTCTGTTTAATTTTCTAAAACTGGGCTTTCGTGGAATAGCACAACTTAAAATTGCTAATTTTAACCATTTTAACTTAGTGATTTTAACTTTAGAAATTTAAAATGGCTAACCTGTAGAATAGAGACCATTCTTTGTTTACATGTAAACGTATTATACGATAACTAGCTTTCCGCCCGCAGTTTCACTCGCGATATTTAGCTGTTTAGTCTAATAAAAAAGTTTGAAATACATTGCATTTCGAAACGCAACTCAAATATAATCGTTCTGAATGGAGTTCAACTAATCGACAACAGATGGCGCACTACTTTACCTAATTTTCAAGTTGAGGGATTGGAAAAGCCCTTATATCTTTAAAAATACGCCCTTTAATTTAAAACGGGAACTTTCTTGTTCGAGGGGAGATAAAGGTATTGGCTATTGCACCATATAAGTCCCTTTATCGTACCAGGAATCCTTTTAATGTTTTATCGGCACATACATTTTATCGGCTTAGTTTTATTATATATAATGATGTTGCAATAAAATATCCCAATACCGGTACATTATTTTTACTTATTTCTTTCAAAATAACCTTAGTTTTTATTAAGTCCTTTAAATCAAACCCTGCTTGCAAAAAACTTTCACGGGACATGATCGACGTGTCTGCTCCACTATCAAGTTTAAATTTCACCAAAACGTCATTCACTAGAATTGATTCGTACCACGGGTTTGACGCGCTGTCTTCAACCGAGTCTATTGAAATGTTATAAATGTAGAACTCACCCTCGTCCTCAGGTTCATATTCACCGCAGTCCACTAGTTCCTGCACTGTTTTAGCCCGGCAGCACTTCGCAAAGTGCCCAATAAACTGGCACCTAAAACATTTGGCACTATACGCTGGACATCTTTCACTAGCACTATGCCGACCAGCACATTTTCCGCACTCAAACCTGGACAGCTGTGCACCACCCGGTGCGGGGCGCTGTGCCGGCCCGGTGCCGCGCGCACCTGAGCCGCCGGCGCCGCCCCGTCGGCCGCGCGAACGCCTGGACCGGCCGCCGCGCGCGCCGTAGGTACTCACGCGCCAGTTCCTCTAGCGCGGTCGCTGCTGCTGCGTCGCGCGCTGCGGCCTCACCGCCGCTGCTGCACGCCACTGCTTGTGCACTAGCTCGTTCCGCCGTACGACATGTCTTCGCTGCTTCATCCAAGTCTAATTTCGATTTCGCTAATAAACGTTCTCTCATATTGGAGTCTCTCAAACCTCTTATCATTTGTGTCAGGATCAGACTATTTTTCAAAGTCCCGAATTCACAACTTTTACTCTGTATTTTTAAATCACTCAGATAGTTATCGAATGATCTGTCTTTCTGGTAAGTTTCAAAAAATAAATGCCGTTCAAAATTAACATTCTTAGCTGGGTCAAACCGCTGTTTGAACTTTTCCACTAACTGTTCGTAAGTATATTCCGTTGAATCGAACTCGAATTCTTCGTACACTTCCCTGCCATACTTTCCGATCACATGAAGAAAAACTGCACACTTTTCTGTACTCGACGCCTTACTTCTGCCCGAGGCAATCAAGTAATAATCGAATGCACTTTTCCATTCTTTCCAATTAACGGCGACATTGCCATGTTCCATCATGGCGGCGGGCGGGCTGTTGTATAGCCGAGATAACCGACGCGATCGCCGCGGTTTGCTCCGGGTCTTCCTTAAGAGGCATTTTAATTTGTTTACCGGCACTAGACAAATCACTACTACACCAAAAATTTAACGCTTTAGCGCGAAAACCACACCTGACACCATGTAATAGTTGGGGACAGGGTGAAGCAATGATACTACCAAGGCGTGCGGATAAAGACTCTTTTCAACAGTCCAAGGAAGATGACTGTGTGGTAAACCTAAATGTGCATAAATCACGCAACAAGATTGCGATATTTTTTGATGTGTGGTATGGTTAATGTCTTGATCATATTTTATGATTAGTGAGAACCTTTATCAGCACTGGAGGGCCTGTCTGTCTGCCTTTCTGACGGAAGACATACCTAGAGCTCGGCAAAACTTTAAGAGCTAAGAAAATTTCTGTATTGAAAAAGTTGTTTTGCATGATGTGCCGCTTCTGTCGGCTTATAAACTTCCCTTGGCGAAACGAAGTTCGCGGGTACCAGCTATATTGTTATAAACTAACACCCTTACCTAACAATATCTATATTCTTTCTTTTCGTGTGGGACACCGAGCCGTTCAACGACCCGATGAACCCTGGTGTCAGAGTTTTTCAACCGCCTACTACAAGCAGCAGGCCTCTGACATGGTTGTGTAACGACCGCTATCATAGACAGCAACCGGGACCGACGGCTTAACGTGCCCATCCGAAGCACGGAACCATCTTACTTGCGGACAATCAGGTGGTTCAGCCTGCAATGTCCTAACCAGACTAGGAACAAATTCACAAAGTGATAAATATCAACTTTGTGAGTGACCCCACCGGGAATTGAACCCGGAACCTTTGCGTGGCAGGCAGACATACTAACCACTGCGCCACATCGGTTGTGTTGCGTGCGCCATATCTATATTAATAATCTCGTGCAGGGGTAACGGTTACCCCCTGTTTTCTGTTTTCTAAATATTAAAACATAAAAAAAATATTGTTTTTGAGTCGACAACATATATCTGAATTTAGCGGATTATCGAGAATTTTATAAAATTCTAACGATGCTGACAGGCAAAATATACAAAAGGCCCTGCCATTTTTCGTTACCAACCTGTTGCCTAGCTACCACCTAGCTTCTGATTAAGAACTTTTAGTCCATTGTACCTTTTCTTTTTTTTATTAAGAATGGACTTTTACCCGTTTAGGGTAATTCAGCCAATGTCAGTATTTTTCCAGCGCTGCTGCGTCGGACGGTAGGAGGCTCCAGCAGCAAGATGATAGTGTCTTCTACAGGAACCAGCGACATCCTCTTGATAGCTAAAGTTATAGGCCTTAACGAGATCTACATGACAGGTGTCAGCTGTCATACTAAAAAGTTTATATCGGAAACAATGCGTGCTAGACAATTAGTTTCTTTGGGAAAGTTGTAGGCCTTAACGAGATCTACATGACAGGTGTCAGCTGTCATATTAAAAAGTCATTTATATCGGTAACTATGCATGCTAGTCTATTGGTTTCTTTGAGAAAGTTGTAGGCCTTAACGAGACCTACATGACAGGTGTAAGCTGTCATACTAAAAATTCGTTTATATCGGAAACTATGCTTGCTAGACCATTAGTTTCTTTGGGAAAGTTGTAGGCCTTAACGAGATCTACATGACAGGTGTCAGCTGTCATACTAAAAAGTCATTTACATCGGAAACTATGCATGCTAGACTATTGGTTTCTTTGGAAAGGTTCTAGGCCTTAACGAGATCTACATGACAGGTGTCAGCTGTCATATTAAAAAGTCATTTATATCGGTAACTATGCATGCTAGACTATTGGTTTCTTTGAGAAAGTTGTAGGCCTTAACGAAATCTACATGACAGGTGTCAGCTGTCATATTAAAAGTCATTTATATCGGAAACTATGCATGCTAGACTATTGGTTTCTTTGGGAAAGTTGTAGGTCTTAACGAGATCTACATGACAGGTGTCAGCTGTCATACTAAAAAGTCGTTTATATCGGAAACTATGCATGCTAGACTATTGGTTACTTTGGGAAAGTTGTAGGCCTTAACGAGACCTACATGACAGGTGTAAGCTGTCATACTAAAAATTCGTTTATATCGGAAACTATGCTTGCTAGACCATTAGTTTCTTTGGGAAAGTTGTAGGCCTTAACGAGATCTACATGACAGGTGTCAGCTGTCATACTAAAAAGTCATTTATATCGGAAACTATGCATGCTAGACTATTGCTTTCTTTGGAAAGGTTCTAGGCCTTAACGAGATCTACATGACAGGTGTCAGCTGTCATATTAAAAAGTCATTTATATCGGTGACTATGCATGCTAGACTATTGGTTTCTTTGAGAAAGTTGTAGGCCTTAACGAAATCTACATGACAGGTGTCAGCTGTCATATTAAAAAGTCATTTATATCGGAAACTATGCATGCTAGACTATTGGTTTCTTTGGGAAAGTTGTAGGTCTTAACGAGATCTACATGACAGGTGTCAGCTGTCATACTAAAAAGTTTATATCGGAAACAATGCGTGCTAGACAATTAGTTTCTTCGGGAAAGTTGTAGGGCTTAACGAGATCTACATGACAGGTGTCAGCTGTCATATTAAAAAGTCATTTATATCGGTAACTATGCATGCTAGTCTATTGGTTTCTTTGAGAAAGTTGTAGGCCTTAACGAGACCTACATGACAGGTGTAAGCTGTCATACTAAAAATTTGTTTATATCGGAAACTATGCGTGCTAGACTATTAGTTTCTTTGGGAAAGTTGTAGGCCTTAACGAGATCTACATGACAGGTGTCAGCTGTCATACTAAAAAGTCATTTATATCGGAAACTATGCATGTTAGACTATTGGTTTCTTTGGGAAAGTTGTAGGCCTTAACGAGATCTAAATGACAGGTGTCAGCAGTCATACTAAAAAGTCGTTTTTATCGGAAACTATGCGTGCTAGACTATTGGTTTCTGTGAGAAAGTTGTAGAACTTAACGAGATCTACATGACACGTGATAGCTGTCATACTAAAAAGTCGTTAATATCGGAAACTATGCGTGCTAGACTATTAAGTATGTGTGCGTGAGTGAGTTTTTGAGCGTTTGTATGAAATTTCTTTACTGCTGAGATCAAAGAAGCGATATATTTAGGTACTGTGATCGAGATAGCGTGCTGTCGAGGGTTACGTCGATTTCCCGCTATACACTCCTGCTTTGCCTTCAATAATTTAGAGAATTACGCAATTACCTACATTTAGCACCTACATTACGAGTTTCATTTCACCCGAGCGAAGCCGGGTTTTCCTCTAGTAATCTAATTTATCTCTGAAATGCCCATTAAATTCAAAAATGTATAGTATTTACAACTATTCAGACTTTAAGTTAACAGGTCTGCTGGCATTTACGTGGTAGAAACATATACAATTTTTACCTTTTTATTTGACACACATACTCTTACAAAATGATGCCTTATGTCAATGTTTTTAGTACGCTTATCATGCAACAATGTATTTGAAGCTAATTTTATTGAACTCTGGTTATCGCTGTACAAACACAATGGCATATCGGTTGACATGATATACAATTCACCTAACAAATTCTGTAGGTAAATAGCTTCTTTACAACATTCTGATAAGGCCATGTACTCACTTTCTGTACTGCTGAGATCGTGCAGCAACTATATTTTTTTGCTTTCTAGATTCATATGAAATACTGACCCAAACAAAAGCCAGTATATCGATGCCTCCTACGTATGTTATCGTAACTCCAAATTGCCAACTTTACACCAAAGCGTTTTAAAGATTCAATGTTACACAATGCTTTTATTTTTCAACGGATTTAAGTAAAATTCTGAATATATTTTAATTGAGTTATGAACTATATAAAGACATAGATTAATTTGTTACATATGTTGTAATTCCTGAGATAATATAAAATAATGCTGTTACTATAGTTTACGTGGTGAAAAATACTTTGAAAAATATTGTATGTAGTACATACTACAATGTACGCCGATGGTTTTGAATAATTTTGTGTTGTAAGTGCCACATAATACAAAATACGTAGGAATATCATCAAAAATTAAAGCAATTCGATATCGTATCTTAATACAAAACTGTAGTTTTAACCTTAATATACACACAATAGTAATAGCCTTCTCTTTAAAGCAATCATAATATTCCGTCTGTTAAAAATCATTACACAATTTCAAAACGTATAGCGTCGATGCAAACGGAATAAAATAATTATTTATTTTTTACGCCTACTGCGAAAGATATTTTAATTTTATGATAGCTACGTAATTTAAAGTATTGAAGCAATCATACTGATTATAATATTATTTAAAAAATGTCTCATACCTACCAACATTTCTCTTGGGAAACTTATAGTACGCGCACCACAGACTTTTACCATAAAAATAACGACAGCGGATGCTGCTTTTAAATTTAGACCAACAATTTTATAAATTTCGATTATTGCACACAACTATAACTATCCTGTACCTACTGTTACATTAATCAAATTATGACGTTTTTTGTACGACAAACGTAACAATATCTTGAACACTGTTAGCTTTTATTAAATAATGAACTTTCTTTGATTTGGAACATGTTTCACATGCCATACAAAGCTTTTCTAACCTTAGTCCGGTTGTACAGAAAGTATTGCATTCAGATAAGGCGGTTTTTGTTCCTGAAAGTATAAGTAGCTTAGAAAATATGAACAATATTATGTGTATGAACATTTCGAACACCGTGATATAGGTTAGATCGTTAGATCACCCTTATTTCCAACTCAACAACTTTATTAAATGATCAAAGGAACAAGATAAAATGAATGATGTCTTGCAAATGAGTGATATCCAATGGCAAGTAGATGTATATCTTCTTCTTCTTTAACGCATCATTATTTCATATAACAATACCTAAGACCCCTACTTTTATATGATGCTTAAATTTAAGTACTAATATTTAAAATATAATTTAAACTTGTTGTATACTTTCTGATATAGTTTACTCCTAAACGAATTCTTGAAATGCAAATAATACTAGACATACATTTTACCTATATCCAATTAGCAGCTAAAATATTTCACATCAATTTTAACATCCCTTCAGACCACATCTACCCACTGCAAGATATTAGACATCTTCTTTATAATGCTAATCTTTACGGTGCTGCGCCAGTCTTGTACGGTAAGGTACTGTAAGTTCAACGATATTATCGTACCATCTAAAAAAGTATTACATTAATATTTCTTCTGAAAATCTTGAAGACGATCAAATACAGGGTGTTAGGGACGGTGTAACGAAAACTTTGCAGGCATGATCAGACCATCAAACTGAACAACTTTTACTATGGAGCCAATGGTGGGAAACGGAAAAAAATTTCCATCCTCCCATACAAAATTCACGATCAGCTGACTGACTTTGTATGGGAGGTCGGAATTTTTTTTTCGTTTCCCCACCATTGGCTCCATAGTAAAAGTTGTTCAGTTTCATGGTCTGAGCACGCCTGCAAAGTTTTCGTTACACCGTCCCTAACACCCCGTATATGACCTCGATATTGTATGTTCCAGAAAGCATTAAGCTACAGACAAAAGAAAAATAATTTTATTATATTTCGATGTAAATTCTCCACTAATCATATCACATAATATTACTAACCTCATGATAAATAAGCAAGTATCATGAATAACGAAATGTTAATGTTATCAAACTTAATGAATTCTCAATCATGGCAAATAGGATCAAAATGTTGGGTTTGATGATAATATAAAAATAAACCATAATTTTCCAACAAAATGGCTGCAATTATTTTTATCTCTGTATTTATGTCAAATGGAACAGAAGATTTAGACAATTAAATAATACAAAACTCAAAACTCTGACAACATTTTTTAAATTGTATGTGTCTGCTATTTCACCTGTTGGTAAGAGATGATGCAGACTATGTTGGAACATGCTTGCCTAGGTTGTGCCTATTCACTCTTGCCTTGAAAAGGCCCATGTTATAATGTTATAAATGTTCCGTTTGATATTGCATTCTTTAAAGTCCACTTCCAAAAAATTTTTTGCTTGCGTGACATTATTTTCGACCCAAACAGCATTTTTAAAGCTGAGTTTTATTTTATTTATTGCTGCTTGTCCTTACACTTCCATTTGGTGACAAAAAACAATCTATAATATTTAAATTTAACTGATTTCAAAACCTATTATTTATTAAAATATCGTATGTTAGAACATAGCACGACGTAACTTATCATAAGTAATACATACTATAGATTTTGTTTTTTATTTTCCGACGTTAATTGTTGTGTAAAGCACATACAATATAATACATCAATTGAATTCCAAAGTAAACTACTGTATGTTGTAGTTACGATACATTTTCTGCGAGGAAATCCAACATAAATTATCGTATGTAGTAGATACTATACTTTAGTTCGTAATTGAAGAAAAAATATAAAAATAAATGCGAAACATATTTAAATCCATCAAAAATATACTATTGTATTATCTAAGTCTATCTGCAGATACTTTAGCGATGTCTATCTGCAGAAACTTCACATTATAATTTATTGCAAAAATGTCCTCAAAGCTAAGACGATCAATGGGATAATTTATTTTATTTGAATTATACGGCATTTGAAACAATATCATGCACCATTTTGATTTTTGTACATTTAAAATGTTTTGAGACATGCTTAGTTACAAAAATTACCTCACAAAATTATTTTATTATATTTAATCCAATAAAGGAATAAAAAACGTTGCTTTCCAATGATGATTATCGTAACTAGTACATACAATATACTAGTACTCCATCGACTCGACGTAAACAATTGTAAATATCACATACGATTTTATACTTTGTAAATGATTCATACTTACGACAATATACTTCTAGAAAAACGATGAAAATGCCATAATTTCATATTTCTGTTTTAATCATCCGAAAATATAGCTGAAATTAGACTGTTTGCATTGATAAAACGAAAATGACCATTTTGTGGATTACGATAATATACGTAGGAGGCATCGATATGACCTTCTGTCTAACACACAAGATGCCCAATCTGAATCTACATAGCCATGTATACTACCTTCGAGCAAGTCCCGTCCCGGATAGTAGTCCGGGATAGTAGTAGATAGTAGTCCTAGCGTTCCTCCAAGTAAAAAGTCTGATTGTAGTATATACAATCAGACTTTTTAAATACCAAACCATAATTTATAGTTTTCTTTAGGTATTCTAATACACGCTTTAGATGCCTCCAATGAGTTTCAATAAAACAATTATTATATTGACTTAGAAAACTTACACTATATGCAATGTCTGGTCTGGTAAGTACAGACAAATACATAAGGCTGCCAACAAGTTGCTGATATGGATATTTGTCATCAAAACCCTCTACATCCTTATCTAATTTCAAATTAATTTCCATTGGAGTTTCTGTCTCTGAACAATTTGACATATAAAATTTCTTGAGAAAAGTCTCTATGAATTGTATTTGATCCACAGTAACACATTTATGTGCATACCTAGACACTGTTTAATCTGACCTAAGTCCTATTCTAAATTTAGCTATAATTTTTTTATTAAATTTAGCTATTAATTCTTGGTAAGTATCCTGATAGATATAGACACAAAGAAATCATCTACAAACAAAGCTATGTAAACTTTAACATTTTTATAACATTTTACAATGTGGACAAGGTTCATAGTTTGACTTTTTGTAACCTAGCTTTATTAAACATTCCTCTTCTCTTGTCTTGTGTACCAAGCTCTAGCTGACTGTTTGAGCCCATAGATAGCTCGCTTCAACTTTAAAACTTTATTTTTACAATTTTTAAATTCAGCTCATTTAGGTTTTTGCATACACACAGTTTTATTTAGATATACCGGGAGTAACGGAAAGGGTAACAAGCCGAAAGGAGGTCAAGGTACTCATGAAACTGAACAACTTTCTCCATGGAAAAAAAATTTTGGACCTCCACAGCTGATTGGCAATTTTGTATTGGAGGCTCAAATTCTTTTTTCTAATTTCGACACATGTTCCATAGGGAAAGTTGTTCAGTTTCATTAGTACCATGACCTCCTTTCGGCTTGTTATACCCTTTCTGTTACTCCCTGTACATTTAGAAATACAGAGCAACATCAAGATGACTCATAATATTTAGACCTAGATAGGTAAACACTTAGAGCTAATAACAGCCTAAAAGTGAAATATCTTAAAACTGTAATATTTTCTTTTGTTTGTACGACTTTCACTCATTATAAATAAAAGACTTGAACGGATTTAAGTCGTATATTAACCGATTTTAATTAAACCGACGTTTCGGACACTTTCCAGTGTCCGTGATCAACGGATGACTAAGGTGTTAGACGTCATTATTTTGAATTTAAACTATTTTGTTCTACCGCCATCTATTTCTTAATTGCCTAGCATAACGTTCCGGTTGTACGCAGAATGCAGACACCGTGTCTTGTGAAGTAGGTCTTGCAGTATGTTGGATTTGGTTCTTCCGCTGTGTAATTAGTGGAGTCCAAGCTGGTGAGATGCCCCATCCAGTGTCTCGGTTGAAATTCGGATGTTTTTGAATTTCTATGGCTTCCCGTACCTTCCTAGGGATGAATCTCTTCTCTCTCGCTAAGATTGCAGCCTTATCAAACCTGATATAATGGGTGGGATTATCCATGACATGTTCACACACTGCAGACTGTCTATCACGACGATTTCTCACATCGGCAATATGTTCCTTGAGACACGTAGAGACATTCCTCTTTGTTTCCCCTATGTATGAGAGTCCACAGTCACAGTCAAGTTTATAAACACCAGGGTCTTGGAGGGGGATGTTGCATTTCACTGATCTGAGGTACTGGCTGATCTTCCTTGGCGGCTTGAAAATGGTGTTGATTGAAGCTCGCTTCAGAATTCTGCCTATCTTGTCAGTTACTCCCTTTAGGTAAGGTAAGTACGCTGGTTGGCGTTCGACTGTGGATGGTTTGGCACGGTTTCTGTGACGTTGACGAGGTGGTTTCAGGTCATTGTCATGGAGTACTCGTCTCACATGTTTTAGCTCATCATCTAGGTGTTGGGGGTCACAGATACCGCGTGCTCTCTGAAACAAAGAGGTTCCAACGGCAGCTAATTGGCTCGGATGATGCTGGGAGTTACCGTTTAGGTATCTATCTGTATGGGTTGGTTTTCTATATACGGAGTGACTGATTGTACCATTTGGATTTTTAATTATTAGGATATCTAAAAATGCCAATTGATTGTTTTGTTCTGATTCCATTGTGAATTTTATATTTGGATGAATTGAATTTAGATGGTTTAGGAAAGCAGTAACTTTGTCTTGTGGAAGGACGGTGAAGGTGTCATCTACGTACCTCTTATACATCTTCGGCTTCTTATGCATCTGACGGTAGCTTTCTTCCAAGAGCCAGGTGTTAGACCCTTTGAAAGCAGAAGAAAAAATAAATTAATTACAAGTATGAAGAGAGAAAAATAAATTACAAGTATGAAGAAGAAGAAAAAATGCAAATCTTTGCAAATTAAGGAAAGCTAGGACGAAAAGGTGATAGATAGAAAAGAAAAATAATAATAATTAGAAAATAGAATAAGAAAAGGGCCAGCACGAAAATAATAGTATTAGGTCACTTTTCCGCTAACAGGGTGTGCCGCCGTGGCCGTGCAGTGCTGAAAAAAATGAAAGTTAGCAGGTATACCTAACTAGAAATGCAATAGGTCGGAACGCAAAAACCACGAAAAGGGCGCCACTGTGACGTGTAGGCGTCACAGACTATACTCTATCCGCGCGATGAAGATAATATAGCGTCCTCTCAACCGCACTTTTGTATGCAAGTGAAAGGGACAAATGATTGCCCTTCCAGGTAAGTGGGCGTCAACAATTGTGTAAAAACGTAAAGATGCGTTTACATGGCTCTTTGGTTAAAGAAGAATCATAAATATTTTTTACTATTAAATTTGGTTTTCTTTGGTCTATTACAATATTTAATAAGTAAAAATAATTTTAGGTAAATACATCTGTGTATGTTTCACAGAAAATAGTTAAAACACGCGCTAGGTCGTAGGAGAAATAAAACAATCGATATAAGAACAAAAGAACGCGTCCGCTCCGTGCAAGCCACAGAGTAGACTGAAATTGCACCGCCATGTAAACGCACCCTTGCCTCGTTATCGCTAACCAATGGCAATCATTTTGCATTTTCTGGTATTATCTTCATCGCGCGGATAGAGTATAGTAGTAGGTAGTGGGTTCGTTAATTTAAACAAAATTACGTTTAAACTAAAAGCCTATATTTTCGTACCTTCCTATTAGCATGTGCATTCTATTCCTATTCCTATTAGCATAATAGTCTCATTTAGTTTTGTTAGATGCTAGTTGTAGCTTACGTAGGAGTAAATAGTTTTCCAAAAGCTGTTACAAGGCTTTTACAGTCCTAAATTGCATTCCGTGAGAATGCTATAGGACTATTAAAAAACTTTAGTTTTTTTGTAAGCTAGTTGTAGTTTTCGTAGGAGTGAACGGTTTTCCAAATGCTGTTACAAGGCTTTTACAGTACTAAATTGCTTGGAGTACGCGCGGTAAGCCAACTTGCTCGTTTTGCAAACCGGCGCGATTCGCCAACTCGCTTTCTGCCGACGGGCGTACTAGGCCTACTTACGCGATTCGCCGACTGAGCTATTGGTAAACTATAGCCAGGGCTTTGTACCGGTACCAAAAGTACCGGTTCGGTACCAGTATATATAGGTTCTTTGCCATTCGGTACCTAGGTACCGGTACCAGATGAGTACCGGTACTAGAACCTAAATAGTACCGGTACCGAGTAAAGGTACCAACCGCGGAAGAGCGACGTTGCCGTTCTGCACAGGCGGCCTGCGCCGGTGTGCGCGAGGTAAACAGCCGCGGAAAAGCGACGTTGCCATTCCGCACAGGCTGCCGGCGGTGGTGCGCGCGAGATAGATACGCGCAGTGTCAGTATGCGTCGTTATACACTGTAAGGCTTAAACTGGGTTTCGTGATTAAAAAATGTTACAATATATATAGTGTGAAATTTTACTAGTGATCGATAGCGAAAACTCAGAACCGGCTAGTGATAAGGAACAACTTTCCCCAAGGAACATAGGTCGAAATACGAAAATTTTTTTTTGACCTCCCATATAAACTTGCCGATCAGCTGATTTCAGTTACTATGGCAGGTCCAATTTTTTTTTTCGTATTTCGACCTGTTCTTTGGGGAAAGTTGTTCCTTATCACTAGCCGGTTCTGAGTTTTCTCTATCGGTCACTAGTAAAACTTTACCCCAGATATGTATTATAGATAAACATTTTCAATGTTGAAAGTCCATGCTAGTAAGTAAGTAAGTTGTTAAGCATGATGTGCCGCTTCTGTTGGCTCATAAACTTCCCTTGGTTTACATTTTGGATGACAGCTGTCAAACTAAAAATACTTTTATCTCGAAAACTGTGCATGCTAGACCACTAGTTTCTTAAGGGAAGTTGTAGATTTTGTCGAGATCTGGATCTCGAATGATAGCTGTCAAATTAAAAACACTTTTATCTCGAAAACTGTGCGTGCTAAACTACAAGTTTCTTAGGGGAAGTTGTAGATCTTGTCGAGATTTGCATCTCGAATGACAGCTGACAAATTAAATACACTTTTATCACAAAATCTGTGCGTCCTAAACCTACACCACCAGTTTTTTAGACCCTTAGGTACTAAGTGACAAACGTTTGTATGGAACGTCCATTTTTAAATTATTTTATATTAATTTGACAGCTGTCATTTGAAATGCAGATCTCAACAAGATCTACAACTTCCTCTAAGAAACTAGTGGTCTAGCATGCACAGTTTTCGAGATAAACGTAGTTTTAGTTTGACAGCTGTCATAAGTAATTTTGATCTTGTCAAGATCTTCAAATTCCTCGAAGAACCAGAAAAGCAGACTGGTTTGAGATTTTGAACTGTTGCTCAAAGAAACTGTTGGGATTTTCAGCTGTTGGGATTATGAACTACTAGCTGCCCGTCAGCGGTTTCACCCGCTGCAACTGCAACCTATTATTCCGCGGGATAAAAGCATTATTCGCCCAGAGATGTCGCTGTTAGTTTTCGGCGAAAACGTTTAAAACGCAAATCGGCTCAGTCACGCCACCTATTTCAAAAATATTGGAAAATGCGTGATCCCGTGGGAATGAGACATTTTTCCGTGGTAAAAAGTATCCTATGTGTTATTCCAGATGCCCTTTTATATTTCTGCAAAGTTTCATGTCAATCTAATCAGCCGTTTTTGCGTGATGTCGTAACAAACACACACACAAACATCCGCCTTTATAATATTAGTAGGATTGTTCAAATGAGTTGCTGATATTTCGGTGTTCGTATTATGAGTATTGGGATTATGGTTATTGATATTATGTATGTAGATCGTTTTGGAGATAAATGAATTGGTAACATAATTTTTTGTATTTTACATAAATAGGTATAATCCAAATGTTCAACATGAGAGTATTTTAAGTTTTCAGAAATTCCGAAATGCGAGTAATTGTTGTACAACTTGTCATGGTGCAACTGGGATAATTATGTTCCAGTTGTGCCGTCAATGGCACTGTCCAAGTGTACAACTGGTCCTGCCTGCGTGGCGAAATCGATTTGAACAGGCAGGATTTTGATAGCAAAATTTACAAATTAAAAGAGCAGTTTTGACGTATTTTATTCATAGAATACGAATAAGTATAATAAGTATAATAGAATATAATAATAAAAACAAACCAAGTCTCAATTGAGCTGATTGGTTATCTCTAAAAAGTAATGAAGTCTGGACAAAGTCATGCCAAGTCTAAGGTTCCTTGTTGATGCTCTTTATTATTATAGTTAAAGTTATATGACTGGCCGTTAAACATTCTTTATACTTTTGTAGATACAAGTCAACGGCCAGTCGTATAACTTTAACCATAATAATAGAAATAGCATCAAGGAACCTTAGACTTGGCATGACTTTGTCTAGATTTCATTACTTTTTAGAGATAAACAATCAGCTCAATCGAGACTTGGTTTGTTTTTTACAGAATGTTTTTGGTGGGATTTCACTTATTTTTGTAGAAGCGTCCTATCAAGCTGAACAACTTTTGCTTTGAAGTCATATCTCTATCTCCTATGATTTAGCTGATATCTATGATATAACCTTGATATAACCTATGATATAACCTTCGAATATCCTAGTTTTTATAGTTTTCCCTTCATATGACCATCAAACTCTACCTTTGTACCGAATTTCAGCTCTCTGAGTTTACGGGAAGTACTAGTTCTATTTTGATGATCATGAGTGAGTACGTGAGTGTCTGTCTTAAATGCGAAACTTTGCCTTCGCTTAACTTCGGAATTAAATGACCTACAGACTTGAAATTTTGGATTTTAAGTATGTGATTACATCTTACTAGATGACGAAAATTTCAGCGTTCTAGTCTTATCCAAAGATTCTCAAATAGAGTCCTGAAAACGCGGCGAAATGGTTCCAGTAAAGTATGGTACGGCAGTGTTTGCTCCGCGCTCGATTTGGGCACTGTCGTGCCCCAGATAGTATGACTAAAATAAATAACATCGAAATAAATACACTGCCTTGGGCTGTAAGAAAATAGCTTGCCACAAAATAGGATTGAAGTTTAGAGTATATATAAGCAAGCTATAGTAGAGTGCGCATTAGGCCCCGCGGCGTACTGTCAAAGCGTAAGCAGTTGCTCCCTAGATACAGACATCAAATGTATGAGAAGTTATAGATGTTCACTAGTGCTGTCACTGGCGTTTTGCTACTGACAGACAGAGAGGTGGCGCCCAGACTACTGACGTCAGTTTTAACTTTTTAGGCGCACTCTAGGGTTGAAGCAACTCTTGACAGGACCAACAGCGAATTTTATTAGTTAGCTAATTTAACAATATCCAAACACAGTCTATGACCTAACAACCTAACAAATCAATTTCGTTGCACAAACAAAAGCAAAAGTAAATATGAGGACATTTAGTTTACGTATCTACGCTCACTTTCAGATAGAATCAATCAATCAACTTTGCACTCTTTACTGCATAACGTCGGCAAATCGAAGCGTGCGAAAGAGGTCTAGTTTAAATATGATTTATAACTGCAACAGCGCCATAATTTTCTTAGCACTTTTACTATCCCTTTCCCTACTAACTCCTTCTCTTTTTAACGTGCCTACATATCTGGCTGGTACCGGTACTCAGCACCGGTACTGGAACCGGAACCGGTACCCAGTACCGGTACTAGAACCGGTACCCGTACCGGTACTGGTACCGGTACCAACGGCCTAGAACCGGTACCAGAGGTACCGGTACCACGTTGGTACCGGTACTGCTTCAAGGTCATAGGTACCGGTTCCGAAAAGTACCGGTATTTCAAGCCCTGACTATAGCTACAGTGTACAGTCAATTACACATTTTTTAAACATTTTGCATATTTTGGCATTAGGGAATTTTAACATTAAGGTAATTTTTTTTTGGTTTGCATCTGTAAAAAAAGGTGGTTTCGTTTTTAAAGTTATTTAATTCTAAAAAGTTGTTCAGTTTTAAAAGTTATTCAGTTTTGAAAGGTGTATAAACTTGAAAGTTGTTCAGTTTTAAATATTTTTTGGTTTAAAAGTTGTTCAGTTTTATAAGCAACATTTAAGTGCTAACATCACAAATGAGATTGTAAGTCCATGGCTATGCATAAGCATGTGTAACGATGACGTCTCCGATGATCGCTTGTCTGACAGATGTCATGTTGCGCGTCGCATCACGCGTCTATTCTGTGGAGCTTGCCCCGTAGAGACAAAGCTACATATTTGAGACGCGCGTCGCATCGAAGACGGTTGACGGTCACTTGTCTGACAGATGCCATCCCACGCATTACGACGCACTTCTTCTCTGTGGAGCTTACGCTTAAATTTATTTTTATATTACAAGTCATTTAAAAGGTTGTTCAGTTGTTCTCTTGTAATGGCCGCCCGAAGGCGGCCCTGGTGGATTCCTTAGTACAGCCCATCGCAGTCTCCCCACCACTGCGCGTTTGGTAGAAGGGGAAGCGGCCGGCAGTAGAGCTTAAGACGCCGTGCGCGGCTGCTCCGTGGTCAGTTCTCCGGCAGTCGCGGGTGAAGCAACACCTCCAGCAGAGAGCTCCGCGGCCCGGCGCGTAAACCGTTCCGTTTCTGATTTGTAAAGCTTTCGTTTCCGCTCTCTTGTCCAGTGACCGCGTGTGCGCGCGATCCCCCGCCCGTGAAACCATCCCTATCTCAGTTGGCGAGGAATCCCCGATTTGTGGCGAGTCGACGTCTCGTGGTGCTTTCCGGCTGAAGAATCTTTCATGAGCAGTTAGCCTCCCGTAGGTTGGGTTAGAGTGTTCCGTTTTCAGGCCTGCTCATGGGAGGTTTGCTAGCGCTTCACCGCGCCTCCGTCTAGAGTATCCTAGCGTCCAGCCAGGTCACATTAACCCCGAGCTGCTGGACCAGGAGACCACGGATGCTTCATGTTTCATGTTTAAGTGACGCCGAAAACCCAGCAGCGCACCACTAATCCTGTCGCTCGTGCCGCTGAGAGTTCCCGGCGTCGGGACACCGACACTCTGCGTCGAGCCGACTGATCATCGGAGCTCGACCTAGCTAGGGAGTCCAGGGTTCATCCTGGATCAGCACCTCCGTTTCCGCGCACTCTCTCGTTTACCGAGCTGATCGAGAAGGGACCCTATAGAATCCGTAGTTGTGTTGTAACCCGAAGCGCCTCCCTGTGTGCGTGCAGCTAGTCGTACCGGGAGTCCGCGGACTATGTCCTTGTGGTGCACCTGAGCGCTACCAATGCAGTTGACCAGTGTGCCTTTACGTGCGGGTATTTAGTCACGGTCTCAAGGCCCTAAGTCAAACTTGGTCAGCCCTGCGTCCATGTCCGTGTTTTATGTTGCCCAGTAGGGAAGCCACGCGCCCATCCGCATGCTAGAGATCGCTTACAGCCCTAGGCATGACCGTGTGTCACTGATTCCCGAACCGCTGCTGGACAACCGCTTACCGTATTGCTGTATCAGCATCCTCACTCAATAGAGTGCCTTCCGCCTGTCTCGCCTACCGCTTTCTTGCCTGTGTTAATATAGTGATAGTGCGTGCTATTATTGCAAACCGATGGATAAGCTTACTGGCCTATGCCGCAAAACCGTGAGTCTAGATGAATAGTTTTTTTTTTTTTTTTTTTTTTTTCTTTTTTTTTTTTCGCGGATAGACGTCGCCCAAAAAACAGCTTTTTGTGTCACTCCCATAAATTATTTAATTAAAAATACTTACAAAGTGATAATTTACATATGAAATAGTTTAATCAGTCAGTTAATTCATCACCAGTACGCACTTCAATCACCTTTCACTTAATATTGCACTTTTGATCACATTTCACCACCTCAACTGCCATGGATCTGTCATCACAGCTGACTTCCACCTCTACTGACATGGCTGCACTTTTTGCCCGCATGACTTTGTCCAGTGATTTCTTGGAGTTCAAGACCCTGGTTTGGCAAGCCCTCGGTAAGCTTAGGGCCCAAACTGAGCTGTTATCTCTTGGCCAGGACCGCCATGAGACGTTCCTGCGGCGTAAGGTGCTTCTTTTCCACGGAGTGGCTGAAAAGAAAGAAGAGAAAGTTGAGGAAGTGATTCTCGGCATATTATCCGACAAAATGCAGTTGTCCGATATTAATATTACTGACCTGCAAACTTGCCATCGCTTGGGTTCCACTTCGTCTAAACCTCGACCAGTGCTGGTGAGGTTCCGTGACTTGGAGGTACGACGGCTGGCGTGGGACTCCAAAACATCACTGAAGAGCACCGGCATCACCATATCCGAGTTTCTCACTAAGTCTCGACATGACTTATTTATGGAAGCCCGTCAACATTTCGGAGTGAGAAATTGCTGGACGTCGGAGGGCAAAATTGTCGTGCTACTGCCGGACAAGACACGGAAACGGATTGAAGTTCTGAGCGAGCTGAAGCGGTTAACGGCCGTATATCCGCCGCATAAGGACTCCACGACTGGTCGCTCTTCGGACCCTACGGACCCGCCGCAGAAGAAAAACAAGGCGCAGGAACAATCGTCGAAAGCTGCCGCTAGTGGCCGAGTTCTCAGAGACCGGCGGACATGAATTGTTTACAACCCGTTCTCGGCTGTCTCCTCAATTTAGTCACATATTACTATCACTTTCTTCATGTAAAGGTAGTTTTTGAATATTATTTTACAAGTAATTTCGGGTACAACTTCTGTATTTTGTGTTTTTTTAAGGTTATAATTTTTATCACTTTTTTGTTTGACAGCTGACTCGACCGTCACTCGATTTCTAAACGAAATTTGCGTTTCGTTGTGGTTTCGTTCCAACTATCGTAATCATGAAGCTTTTCTGTTGATATTCTATCTTTTTCATTGATCTTTTTATTTTTTCAATGATTTTGAGTGCTTTTTTAAATGTATAATGTTGTAATAATTTTATTTATGTTAAATGCTGTGCAACCAATGCAACGTATTTTCTTTTTTCTCTTACAGCAAACCGCGGCTGGTGTTGCGTTGGCTGACATTGTAGGAAGTTGTGTATTTATTTATTTTAGTGTAGTTTTAAATATAATATTTACGTTTTTTACAGATATACCTACATATATTTATATATATTTATTTTATGGATAATTTGGTAGATATCAATGATAGTTTTTTTTCGTGTTCCGACTCGTCCGATATTTTCCTGAGTGCCGACGACAGTGACGGTGATAGTTCCATAACTCACTCTCAAACTCTTTCAATCCATGACCAACTTAACGCAAATTTTTCTAAATTTTCAAACAATTTCAATGTAGTCCACATCAACGCTCAGAGTATTCCTGCCCACTATCCTGATCTTCTGGCGTCCTTCAGTAATACTCCTATTGATGCGATCTTCATTTCTGAAACTTGGTTAAAGCCTTCTCTTTCATCCTATCAATTTCCTCTTCCGGGTTTTAAACTTATCCGCAATGACCGCACGGGCAAGGGAGGTGGCGGTGTAGCAATATACTTGCGTGCCGACATCGTGCACACTGTTGTTAGTGCTTCCACTTCTCCTTCGACGGCCGACCACAAGAAGTTTAAAGCTAAAGCCGAACATCTGTTTGTCGAGGTGACAGTTCACCATAAAAAGATGTTGCTTGCCGTGTTTTATAGCCCATCACTAACAATCGATTATTTCGATCCTCTCGAAAGTCTACTTGGATTACACTGTCCAAGCTATGAGCACATTCTTTTACTGGGTGACTTCAACACGTGCTTGCTTAAAAATGACGCTCGCGCTGAAAAACTGCAGTCTCTCTTGTCCTCGGTCAACCTTCACATTCTTCCTCTCTCTTCTACGCATCACATGCCTAACCGTGCCCCTTCTCTTCTTGACTTAATCATAACTTCTTCTGTGGAGAATATTGCTGTTCACGGGCAATTCCCTGCTAGCTTTTCTCACCATGACCTTATCTTTCTCTCGTATAAAATCCGGCCCCCTAGGCGTAAACCAAAATACCTTCATCTGCGTAGTTTTAGGGGTATAAACTTGGAAGCTTTGAAAGAGGATGCATCCAGTATTGACTGGGCTCCAATTTTTACAGCTGAGTTCATTGACTCGAAAGTTCAGATTTTTCAGGATATTTTGTTAAAGCTTTTCGATGCTCATGCTCCTCTGAAAAAAGTTAAAATGAAACATTGTCCAGCACCCTGGTTAACGGACGACATTAAAGCTTTTATGTTGAAGCGCGATAAGGCCTATTTAAAATACAGAAAGTGTCGCTCTGATCGCAACTTCACCCGTTACAAACTTCTTCGAAACCACTGTAGGCGTCTGTGTAGAGATGCTAAAAGACGCCACATACACAATTCCATACAGCAATGCAATCCTTCTCTAGTGTGGAAGTTTCTTAAATCGCTTGGTATAGGCAAAATTTCGCCAACTTCCAATTCACTCTTAGATCTTAATCAGCTTAACCAACATTTTTCTTCTCCGCCTGTAACTATTGATGCTAATGTTAAATCTAACACCATCTCGTTTCTCAATAGTCAATCATTACCATCTTGCTCTTCTTTTACCTTCACCCAGATTGCTGAGAGCGATGTTAGGAAGCATATTCTCTCCATAACTTCAACTGCTGTGGGCAATGATAACCTGTGTTCCCGAATGATCCTTCTCATTCTCCCTGAACTCCTACCAATTCTCACACATATCTTTAATTACTCTTTGGTATCGAGTTCCTTCCCGTCTCCTTGGAAACGAGCAGACGTCATTCCTCTCCTAAAACATCCAACCCTCCGCTTTCTCCGAATTCCGTCCTATTTCGATCCTACCTTTCCTCTCCAAAGTCCTTGAACACATTGTCCATCAGCAACTTGCCACATTTATTGCATCTAATAGTCTACTTTCTCCCTATCAATCTGGCTTCCGACCCGGTCACAGTACCGTTACAGCACTGCTTAAAGTCACTGATGACATTCGCTTTGCAATGGAAAACAAGTCAGTGACTATCCTTGTATTGCTTGACTTTAGCAGTGCTTTCAATTCCGTAGACTTTGATGTACTTCTCTCTATTCTTCGCTCTCTTAATATTTCTGACTCAGCAATCTTGTGGTTCGACTCATATCTTCGTGGTCGTTCGCAGCGGATCCGCTCGGATGAGGATTCCTCTGACTGGTGTGATCTTGTTGCGGGCGTACCGCAGGGTGGCGTACTTTCACCACTTCTTTTTCTATCTTTATAAATACCATTACTACTGTCATTTCTTCCAACTTCCATCTCTACGCAGACGACCTACAGATCTACCGGCACATTAATGTTGCTGACATCGTCAGTGGTATTGAAGATATTAATGCCGATCTCAGCAATGTGTTAAATTGGGCTAAATCGTTCGGCCTGTCAGTCAACCCCAACAAATCTAAGGCACTAATTATCGGCAGTTCCTACATGACTAAGCAGATAGACTACTCCATTTTACCTCCAGTCACTTACAACGGCGTTACCATCTGCCTCACCAACACCGCCAAAAACCTTGGAGTGCTGATGGACAGTAATCTATCCTGGAGACCTCAGATAAACGAACTCAGCAAAAAAATTCACTTTTCCTTTCATTCACTCAAATGCTTCCAAAGCTTTCTGCCCCTAAGCACGAAGATCTCTCTAGCTCAATCACTTCTTTTACTAATCTTGGATTACGCCGACTCTTGCTACCTAGATGCCACCGAGGAGCTTTTAAACAAACTTGAGCGTCTCCAAAATCTGTGCATCCGATTTATTTTCGGACTGCGCAAATACGACCACGTTTCCCAGTTTCGCTCTCAGCTCAAGTGGCTCCCAATCCGTCTTCGCAGGAATACTCACATTCTCTCTACTCTATATAACATTCTCTACAACCCTTCTTCTCCACCTTACCTTCGCGAGCGTTTTGCGTTCTCGCGTTCATTGGATAAGCCCTGTCGGTCTAACGTCAGGACCTTACTGTCTATTCCTCACCATAAGACCGATTTCTATTCGTATTCTTTTACGGTTCACGCAGTCAGGTTATGGAACTCCCTCCCTCATACTGTACGCGATAGTCCTTCTATCACAGTTTTTAAGAAGCGAGTCAAGGAGCACTATCTTTCTCTTCCAAATTAACCCGTATTATATTTATTATATATATTATATGTTATTTTATGTATTTATTTATTTACTAGTAGGTTATTATGCGTATATATATTTATTCGATTTAATCCGTATCTGTGTATCGTATTATACCAATATTATTCATAGATATTGTGCACGTCTCATCCGCCTTTCGCCAAATGCCATTTCTCTCCGTTAGGTCTGCTGTAAGAAATTTCTTTTTTAGAGATAAGCAGTGCCTGTTGTGTCTATTTTCTTTATGTTTTGTTCTGTTATGTTTCTTGTGTACAATAAATGGTTAAATAAAATAAATAAATAAATAAGTTTAGATATAAGATGGTCTACCTGGTCAATAAAGTAGGTGTATAAAAACCACCAGTTAGTAACCAGGATCGTGTGTTTTCAATCAACCACCCAGAACCCTACCCAGAGCTTACACACAAGACACTCACCCCCTGAGGTCAAAGATAAACAAATATTAAATGTCAATGAGAATCAGCCCCTCGAGGCCAGACACATCATCACATTTTGGCGCCCAAACGATAAAAGCTCGATACGGTTTGGTGGCACACGATTCGTGTGTTCCGTCGGCAAGATTTTGACGTATGTCAGGAACTGCACCGAAATCCACGTTAAAGAAGAAAGACCTGGTAGAGTTAGCCGAAGAGAGAGGCTTACCTACAACCAACCCTTACAAAGCGAGTTTTAACCGTAAAACAGCTAAAAGAAGAGTTATTGAGATATCTACTATCAAACCCTGATCCGATAGAGCCAGCCGACAACACAAGAGAATTATTGAAATCAGTTAATTACGCCGATTCCGAATCCGAATCCGAAGCAGACCCGTCAGAGAAGAAAGACGTCCATGAGGATTCTTTCTACGAAGTCGAAGATACGACTACACCCAAAAAAATGGCTCCAGAAACAAAACCAGAAACCAACCCCGGACAGGACAACTTGTACAGTATCATAAGGAACTGGGATATAAGTTTCGATACTACAAACGATCCCGTCGAATTTCTAGAACGGTTAAATGAGCATGTTTCCTCGTGCGAATTACCAAAAGATAAATTGTTACCAGTACTAACAAGATTCCTAAAAGGAAGAGCTAACCTGTGGCATAGAAATAATAGAGATGATTGGACGACGTGGGAAGAGTTCGTGAAAGATTTCAAGAGATATTTTTACCCCATCGGATATGAAACGAACCTGTTGGAGAAAATAATCGCCCTTTCGGAGAATGATCAAACTCTGCGGGTATTTGGTAAAATTATTTGACAGTTGATAGTTCGCGTTTTGATAATTTGTCTTTCCATTCCATTGCTAGTTGAATCGTGCAGAAACGAAACGCATAGCGCTGGCAACACTTGACGTAAGCGGTGCGCTTTATTTGCACACGGTAGGCTAAAGACAGCAAGATAGACTGGATTGACTTTAGAGGCGGTGTTGTTCGTTCTTACAGTTCATTGTTGGCTACATTCGTGATAAAGAAACGGAACCCAGGCGGCGAACTGAGTAAACAACTTTGACAGTTCCAGTTTGGGTGCGAATCGGGTCGTGTTTTGAGGTTAGGTTTCAATCCGCTGAAATCGTGGTAATCTTGGAGTCTTTCGAGGTGTTGTGGTCATCATTCGATGGCGAAGCCCTAGATTCGTATGGGCTACGGGATATTTGTGAAGATTGTGAGAGTTCCGGATAAAGTGTGGTTTAGTTTGTGTCTTTTTGAGATATCTTTCGTAATCCGATGAAATCACAGGAATCCTGGAGTATTTGGAGGAACCGGAGTCATCAGGTGATGGCGGAGCCCTATATTTGTGTGGCTTTTGGAATATTTGTGGAGATCATGAAGTGTGTGATAATTGTTATCGTTTTACCCTCAACAGGTTTGTGAAATGCAGAGATCGTGCGAGGATGGTGACTACCTGCTGGTGGTGTCTCTCTGTAGGCGCGCAGGGCTGCGGGCAGAGGACTTCTACGGTGTTCAGTGTTGATCACCGTCATGATTGGAATCCGATGTGTGGTAAAGACGCTGTGTCCAAGGTTCTAAGGTTGGTTTGCTGGAGGCATGGTATGACTGTGGACGGACGGCTTGTCGTACGGTGATACCGTGCCTGACGAGGAATCATATTCCGAAACAAGCACATCGGAGGAGCTGACTACGTGATAGTGAGTATACTGTAGTTTATCATTATAGCGGCAGTGGTTCGAGATAGCATGTGACGATGTAGTATCCTGACATGAGTTGGCAGTTGACTATGCAGT
The DNA here is from genome assembly GCA_024500475.1 of Phthorimaea operculella. Lineage (NCBI taxonomy): Eukaryota > Metazoa > Arthropoda > Insecta > Lepidoptera > Gelechiidae > Phthorimaea > Phthorimaea operculella. Next base: position 3,329,926 of record JANFCV010000049.1, read on the forward strand.
ATTCCATCCATCAAGTATTCATCAGGTACTAGACGAGTATACGCCCACGACGTGCTGTTGGTTTTATATCCTGACATTCCTGACGTGTAAGATTTTATGTTTTGTTTTGTTATGGGCTTCTTCTTCTATGGCCCTTCTTCCCGCTCGTGCCCCCCTCCCTTCTTGATCTTCGACATCAGAAGTGGGATTACCCTTGCTTTTGTGGTCTATGTTGTTTTAAGATTTTGACAGGGGGATTACCTTTGTTTTTGTGAGGAATTAAGATTTTGACATTGGTGTACTACCAATCCAGATGGTTGTAAGGGTATAGAATCGATTACCATCACTTGGTGGAGTACCATCGCTGATAGTTGTTTATGTTGCAGCATACTTCTTAGCTATTTGGTATAGGGTACGATCGTTTGGGTGTGTGTAACCTCTTACACATACGAGGTGTTGTATGTGTACCATTGCTTTGTTAGTTTTTGCTTTGATTTCTTACGAGATAGCGAACATTGTTGTAGATACGGTTAACCTGTCTTCTCTAAACTTGGAGGTGGATAATAATGATTCTGATAACAGAAGTTGTAAGTCGTTGTATTTAGCCTCACTGACGGAATTGGTGATTGGGTGGATAGCCTGATTATGACATGGCAGGTAGCCTAACTTGGCGGGAAACCTGTGGCAGGGCGGGTAGCCTGAATATGTCTTGGCGGGTAGCCTGATGATGACATGGCGGGTAGCCTGATGATGACATGGCGGGTAGCCTGATATGGCAGGTGGTCTAATTTGGCCGGAAGCCTGGCAACTTGGTAGTTAGCCAAGTTGGTACTCCTTTGGTGGGTAGCCAAATGGAAAGCGTTTATTTGGTGGGTAGCCAAATAAACTGAGTGTTCTCTTGAGTTTGGTGGGTAGCCAGCTCTGATCGTTTGGTGGTTAGCCAAACTCTCTCGTTACGCTTGGTGGTTAGCTGACGTAACAACAGTAGTTCTTGAGAGCGGAAAAACGTAAACTGCTATCATCATATGGCAATTACGTGCTTCGCAAAGATTGGGAGCTCTGTTGCGATGGTGTGGAAACCGTACTTTGAACAAGTGCGTCGTGTCCAAGACGGACATGCAGGCAGACCGATGAGACTGGTCAATGTGAGAATTTGTCAGTGAGCCTTAACTAGTGACGTGAAAATATTGACTTTTGATTTGGGTACTCTTTTGTTCTTGAACTTTTTGATCTGAGTGACTTTTTGGTTCTGATTAATTTGGGTATCGTTTTGATTATTGATTTGATTTGTCGGTTCGATCTTTACTGATTCGGTACGGGAATGACTTGTTTGAATCACAGTGATGATTCTTCACAAAGATGACTTAGTTTGAATCACAGGGATGATTGGTGACAGGGATGACTTAGTAATGATTGAATCACAGGGTTGATTTGTGTGACAGGGATGACATGTTTAAATCACAGAGAGTTTCTTTTATGACTGACTTGTTTGATAATAAGAGACGATTTGCATCACAGGGCTGACGTACGTAATGTTTCTTTTCTATTATCACTGAGACGTTTGACAGTTGTTTAGCTAGTCACAGGGATGATTAGCAAACTAGTTGGAGGATTGAGATTCGTAGTTGTTTTTACGATGTTGTCTATTTTCAATGTGTACTTGTGCTTTAGAGCTTTTCGAGGTTACTTTACTGCAGTTGGTTCAATTGTTTCTTGGTTTTGGAGTGAAAGTAGTTTTTGTGTTATATGAAGTGTTTACTTGACTTGGCTGTATTGATGACTGAAAGTGAATCGAGTTTTGAATGAATCAAAAGTACAGTGTATTCCCACTAGTACATGGTGAATGTTTGTGTAGTGTCGGTGCTTTCTTGATCAGAGGAACATAATTGGCAATCATCATATTGCTGTTATGTGCCTTGCTATGATAGAGAGCTCTGATTTCCCAGCATACTGGTTGTCTTGAGATCAGATCAGGTGCAAATGGAGATTGCCCTGAGATCTATCAGTCGCCAGGCACGGGTTATCTTGAGGCCTATCAGATGCCAGCAGGCTGTCTTGGGATCACATCAGGCACCATATGGATTGTCCTGTGATCTATCAGACGCTAGATGCAGGTTATCTTGAGGACTATCAGATGCTCGTTTACAGTTGTCTTGAAATCTATCAGATGCCAGATGCAGTTAGTCTCTGGATCACTTCAGTTGCAATGTGAATATTGCACTGGGGTCCATCAGACATTCACTGCAGGTTATCTTGAGGTCTATCAGACGCTGAATGACTGTTTCCTTGAGATCTAACAGATGCCGGCTGCAGGTTATCTTGAGATCGGATCAAGTAACAGTCAATGGTTGCCCTGAGATCTATCAGACGCCGGATGCGGAGCAGGTTGTCTTGAGATCGGATCAGGCACCATGTGCAGGTTGTCCTAAAGTCTATCAGACGCCAGACTATGGTTGTCTTGAGACTTATCAGACGCTGCTTTTGGTTTGGGTTGCCATGAAGTCTATCAGACGCCAGACTATGATTGTGTTGAGACTTATCAGACGCCAATATGGGTCGTGTTGAAGTATGTTGTGTGTGTGTGAGTAGCATTACTATGCTATTGTCGTTGTTGGGTTCCAAGTGGCGAGAGACCAAACATGGAGCTGCTGATCTGACTACTTGTTATGGTCAGGATGGACGAACAGAATGAAAAAGAATGAAAAGCACTGCGCTCGCCAATCCGCCTGCCAAGCGTGGTGAGTCCAATACGGGGGAGGCCCATGTCCAGCAGTGGACTGTTGTGGCTGTTAAGGTTAAGGTTGAGTTTGAGTCCAGTTTTAAATGAAACTTGTAGGAACATTACAGGCTGCCTTAAGCCGACCCCAGTGAAACTGTTTTACCCTCTAGCAGGTATAGTCCCTCCAAAAGTTCGAAGAGAGATCGCTTGTTTGGTGGAGAAAAATAAACAGGAATCTGACCCTAGGCACCCACTCTTCAACGCCAGTGAGAGTGGACAAAGATTGAAGAGCCGAAAAAGTTTCCTCAAATCGGCTAAGCCTACGGCAGACAACCCCGACACGGCCCGGGACCGTATGATACACCACACACCGCGCTACGCGCGTGATTACGTGCACGCGTACTCAGGCTTTGTGCGGCCCCTCCTACAATCCCATATCTACATTCCAACCGGTACGCGCGTGATCACGCGCACGCATACATCCTGCACAGTGAGGCAGTGTGTGGCGAGGTTGAAGGGCAGAACACACCACCTCCGTATGCAGAACGAACAAATGCGTGCTGCGTACAGATTTAAATGTACGCAATTGCATGAGAGGCGGCACATTGACTAACGGCGTCATCACATGTCGCCGTCAGTTGATCACGTGCCGTGTCTCGTACGATCCCATGCATTACAACATCATAGTTACGCGCGTGATGACGTGCACGTCACGACCGACCTAATTTTATTTTCGTTTGAACCCTTTTTATAAGCTTGTAACCTCTAACTGGACATTGGCAAAATTGACCATTCTTGACAGAGGCCACTTTTAACAACAACACTGCAACATTTTTGCAAACCATACCTACATGCCTCAGAGTTTTTTACTACAGGGGGTTACACCTACAAGCATGATAAAAAATATTGTAAATTTGGTAGTAAATCAGTTAGGTGATCATTGATATGGTAAATTCGTGTGAACGTCAACTATGTTCCTTACTTTCATTTCTAATTCCTTGCTAAAAATGGTTGACATTTGATCACACACATAACCATAATGGAGTTTGTACAGCATCCTGTATATAGGCATTAGCGATTTTTCAAAATATTTTTGCATCAGGATATTATCTCACATCAAACTTAGCAAAACTGAGGGGTACATTGAAAATGCAACCAAATGGTATATTTCTCAAGTCTGTACGTGGTAAATATAAAAAGTAGCCCGCTGGATAGAGAAATCTTTTGTTGTGGTATTTCGCGTAAACAAACTTTTTAAAGATTTAATACCTGTTTTGGTGAGTACATTGGAAGGCGAATCGAACTGTATAATTATAATTTATTTTTGTTTTGAAATGAAAAAGTAGCCCGCTAGCCAGATCACGTAATTTTTTGGCTTTTTTCCAAAAATGAATGAGGTACATTGGATTTCATTATCAAAGTCGTGAAGTACATTGAAAAGCCTATTCATTTTCATATATTTCATCATTATACCTCAGGGGACCCCGCTAGATAGATACACACGAAAAGGTGACTAAGGGATAAATTCAGGAAATGGACAGTAGCGTTCCATGCGTTCCATGTAAATGTAATACCTTGCACTGAGCTCGCCAACTTACCTGCCAACCGTGGTGAGTTTGGTAATGATGTGATGCTGAGTTACTCTGCAGAAGGAAATCCGTTTTTCTAGACTAAATAACATTCATTATTAGTTTTATTAAGATATTACGTTGTTGATATTGACTGTCTGATTATGTTTTAGCTCTAAGAAGAAAGCGAAATCTACGCCTAAAAAAGCCGCAGCAAAATCCACGAAGGCGACTGCGGTGGATAAAGTCGTCGCGCAAGCCTGGCTGTACTCCGACGACTCGGACGACGAGGAAGAGCAGGTGCGCCTCAAGCAGGAAGCGAACTGCGTATTTTCTAGGCGCGTTGCAGGCGGCTCCGTGCGTCGCAAAGCCCATTTGTCAGGGGATTTGCTTGCCGAACTTCGTATATACAACCCTGATGAAGTTCGTAACCTTGAAGGTTACGAAAGATGTGACAAGGCGGTTATTTGGTTAAGATACCAAGGTGATGCAAATTCACCGGAGCTGACCGCCTTGAAGAAGTTCGTTAAAATAGCGAAGACGAAATTTACGGAGGAGGGCACGTTCTTTGCAAGCAAGGGTAAAAAAGCAGCTTAAGTAATCAAGCTGTCAGCTGTTTTTAGAATTTAGAATTTAACTGTTTTCTTATAAGTATTTTCATATAATAAGCTTTTAGAATTTAACTGTTTTCTTATTAAAATGTGCTCTTTTCATTTGATGTTCATATAATCTTATTTTATTCGAATTTTGTTAGACTTCAATAAAAAAATCGAAGTACTTATAAAAATATTGTATATCTCAGTTACTAACCTATGTTCAAAACCTTCTATCTTAGTTAGTTAACAATAATAATTCGGTTGTTTATTCATACATTCTTTTTTAAAAATTGGATAAGATTGTGCTACCTATTTTAGGAAAAAGAATATACTGTTGAGTAAGTAGGGGGTAATTGGGTATTCTGTACACATTGATACAGAAACCATGGCTAGATATAAGCTTTAAGAATATAACTGCTTTCTTATTAAAAATTGAGCTCTTTTCATTTGATAATCATATAATCTGATGTTATTTGAATTTTGTTAGACTTGAATAAAAGAATCGGAGTACTTATAAAAATATTGTACATCTCAGTTACTAACCTATGTTCAAAAACTTTCTGTCTTAGGTAGTTAAAAAATATCATAAATAATTCTGTTGTTTCTTGATACATTCTTTTTAAAAAAGTGAGAAAGAATTGAGATATTTTAGGAAAAAGTATATGCTGTTGAGTAAATAAGGGGTAATTAGGTATTCTAAACACATTGATACAGAAACCATGGCTAGATCTATATTTTGCTCTACTTGTGACGTATCAGTCAAAAGTAAAGCCTTTTCTGCTCACTTGAAGAGTACTTTACACAAAAATAATACCTCAGTTAGTGAATGTGATGGTATTGAAAAAATTTGCAGTGCATTCCGCAGTCGCATTGCATCATATCGCGTTAAGTGTAAGGCTCAAGACAGTGAAAGTGATGACAGCGCTGCAGCTGAATCGCTTTCTCCAGCTAAGTTCTTAATGCGTCTACGCTCTCGTGTTCGTGCCTTGCTTTCTGCGCGTACACAAGCTCATGATAGTGTAAAAGTAAATTTTGAGTTGTTTTCAGAATTTGCTTTGCCGAAAAACAATTCGGTGTCCGCTAAGTCCTTTGCTACTCAAAACATTATTTTACACCAGAACTATAACTTTGATAATGTGTTTTCAAATATGGTTTTGTCAATCAATAAAAAGATTGAAGAATTTGAAGAAAAAGATAGTGGTTGGGCATTTGTACGAAACCTGTATCTTGAAATAAATATAAATAAGTACAATCCACTAAGAGCTTCAAGTTATATAGAGTTACCTAAAAATATTAAAAATCGACGAGCCTGCGTTAATATTCAAAACAATGACAACTTTTGTTTTTTATGGTGTATAATGGCAGCATTGTTTCCTGCAAAAAATAATGCACAGCGAACAACTGCTTACCCTCATTTTAATACTATACTCAACACTAAAAATATGGCATTTCCCGTTGGATTCTCAGACATCAAGATTTTTGAAAAGAATAATCCTAATATTAGTAAACATCTATGGGCTAAAAAACCAATCGAAAATCGTTGGACCTTTGTATAAAAGTGATTATCGAAAGAAACATCATGTAAATTTATTATTTCTTGAAAATGGTCAAAAAACACACTATTGTCTCATTAAAAATTTAGCTAGATTACTTCGCCAGCAATTAACTAAACACCATTCAAAGATATTCCTCTGCGAAGAGTGCATGATATTTTTCAACAATAATGATAAACTTGATTCTCACGTTTGCAGTGGTGTAGCAACAATTTTACCGAATGAAGGCACCGTAATTCAATTCATGCATTATGAAAGAATGCAAAGTATGCCTTTTGTAATTTACGCTGACTTTGAATCTATGTTGAAACCTGTAACTACCAACAGTCATAAATCTAATACTAACACTTTGAATGTACAACAACATATACCAGTTGCATTCGGCTATTACATCGTCTGTTCTTATGATAGCTCCTTAAACAAGTACGTTTCTTATCAGGGTCTTGATTGCGTAGATAAATTTTTAGAATATCTTGAGAGCGACGTAAAACATATTAGTTCCATTTTTAAATCACCGCTGCCTATGAAGTTTACAAATGATGATAAAGAAAATTTTTCGAGTGCTAAATTCTGTTTTCTGTGTAATAATTTGTTATTTGATGACAAGGTTCGAGATCACTGCCACCTTACAGGACGTTATCGAGGTGCAGCTCATTCATATTGTAACATAAAATTTCGTCTACCAAATTTTATACCGGTGTTTTTTCATAATCTATCTGGATACGACAGTCATCTTTTTATAAGACATTTAGGTGAAATGTCTGGTAGAATTAAAGTGGTAGCTAAAAATAAAGAAAATTACATTTCTTTTACTAAGTTTTTCAAAGTCGAAAATAATGATTGGTTTCCTGTCCGATTCGTAGATTCTTTCAAATTTTTAGGTGCAAGCTTAGAAAAACTGGTTTCTGGTTTAAATGATAATGAGTTTATTCATTTACCAAAATTTTTTCCCAGTTTTGAAAAGTTTAACTTATTAAGACAAAAAGGTGTATATCCCTATGAGTATATGACTGGCTGGAAGAAGTACGAAGAAACTGAACTACCAGCAAAAGATTGCTTTTACAATAAATTAACTGGTTCTGATGTTTCAGAATCTGACTACCAGCGTGCTCATGAAGTATGGAATACTTTTGGTTTGAAAAGTCTTTTAGACTATACTATGTTATATTTACAATCTGATGTTCTCATTCTTGCTGACGTCATGGAAAATTTTCGCGAATTTTGCAAATTGCATTATCGATTAGATCCATCTTTTTACTTAACAGCTCCCAGTTTAAGTTGGGATGCAATGTTGTTGAAAACAAATATCAAATTGGAATTAATTAATGACTTGGAAATAATAAGAATGATTCAAAAAGCTGTTCGTGGTGGTATATGTTTGTGTCCTTGTAAATATTCAAAAGCTAATAACAAATACATGAATAACTATGATCCTACTGAGAAAACAAATTTTCTGATCTATATCGACTGTGTCAATTTATACGGTTTTGCTATGTGTGGTTATTGAATTTGAGAAAATTGATTTTAATGACATTCCTTCAAATGGAGAATATGGATATATTTTAGAAGTTGGTTTCGTTGGACATATGAACATTTCTTCTAAAATATATCCATTATATTTTAGAAGTTGGTCTTGAATATCCTGAAGATTTACATGACCTTCATAATGATTTACCATTCTGCGCAGAGAAATTTGCACCTCCCGGTTCTAAAAACTCAAAATTAATTCCTAATTTGTATGACAAATACTTTTATGTGACTCACCTTGTATATTTACAAACTTGTTTGAAACATGGTCTGATACTTAAAAAAATACATAGGGTTATTCGATTCAAACAAAGTCCTTATCTGAAACAGTATATAGATATGAACACAGAGTTAAGAAAAGAAGCTAAGTCTGTGTTTGCACAAGATTTGTTCAAATTGTTTAATAACAGTGTATTTGGCAAGACTTTAGAAGATAATGAAAAAAGAATCAACGAAAAAATGGCAAACGTATGGTGTGATGATAAGAATAAAACAAAAAAGAAGATTTCTGCTGAACAGCTTATAGCGAGACCAAATTTTCACAGTGCAACAGTATTTACAGAAAACTTTGTAGCAGTTCAAATGAAACCTGAAACTATTATCCTTGACAAACCAATTTATATTGGGTTTTCGGTTTTAGAAATATCTAAGAGCCATATGTATGATTTTCACTATTCTATAATGAAGTCATATTATAAAGAAAAACTAAAGCTTTGCTATACAGATACCGACAGTTTCCTGTACTCTATTCAAACTAATGATTTTTATAACGATTTAAAGTTACACTTTTTATCTTTTTTTGACACAAGCAATTATTCTGAAGATAATCAACATGGTATCAAAATTCACAACAAAAAGGTGCCTGGCTTTTTTAAAGATGAGATGGGAGGAAAAGTTATAAAAGAGTTTGTTGGCTTGAGGTCTAAGCTTAATTGTATAAAGACAGACGAATACGAGGTAAAAAAAGCGAAAGGTGTGCAAAAACAGAATAAAATAGCATTTTCTGCGAAGGGGTCGTCCACAAATTACGTAACGCAAAAATCACAAATTTTTGACCCCCCCCTCCCCCCACGTAACGCGACCGTAACGCTTGGTCATGACCCCTCCCCCCCCCCTTTCCGTTACGTAACGCTTATTTTGTAATATTTTTCAGTTTATTTTTTGTGATAAAGCAATGAAACATTTTTTAGAAAACTTGCAATTTTTCTACAATTAGACTGAATTTGAAGCTGCAAATTTCGGCACTAATACTGGCGACGCCTCTTCCTTCTGAGCTACTGAGGCTCAATCATTGTCTGCGAAATTATATAAGTGTATGAATGTTTGTAGGCAAATAACGCGTGGCAATGGATCTATTTACAGGGAGAGTTTTGCAACTAGTTCCCAGCAATTATTTTTTGGTTCCAGTTTGTGTTATGTAGCCAAAACGATGAAAACCTGCTACAAATAGGATATAAAATTTACTCACGATTAAGCCGCAGTAGCCCAGATGGAAGAGGCATTGTCAGTACTACTTTCGATAGTCGTACGTTCAGATCCTGCCTTTGGCAGACTTTTTAAAATAATTTCTAAAGAATTGCATTCCTGACACTGACACCAGAAGTGTTTTAAAAGTTTGTTATACAATTTAATTTGGTAATATCTGAATAAGGTATTAAAAATACATGAAAAATCTTTAGAAAGGCGTTACGTAACGTTTGACTCTGACCCCCCCCTCCCCCATAGTAACGGGACCGTAACGCCCAGTCAGAACCCCCCCCTCCCCCCTAAGTGCGTTACGTAATTTGTGGACGACCCCGAATGATGATAAACGTGTTATCTTAAAAGACAGGATATCAACTTTATCTTGGGGTCACCGTGATAGTTTTTTTTAGTTGCTACCCAAATATTGATCTAGCCATGTTACCTAGGTATTGTATCAATGAGGATTTTATAATGTGTACGTAGTGATATAGCCTTACTTTCCTTATTCTTCTTTAGAATTATGTTTTATTTTAAAAATAAATTGTAAAAGCTGTACATGATTGGATTTATTTCTACTCCTTTACATACTAACCAACCTACAAAAAAACTATGCAAATAATATTAAACCTACAAATAAAAAAACTACACTAACAAAATTAACATAAACACAAATAAATATGAACCATTACAATTAGTACCTATACATACAAAACACGATGCACGTGGTTGATGAAGTTACACGAGGATGCTAGTTTTGAATTTCACAACAAGTTGAAACCTGTCCAAATGTGTCCGTCTCGGTCCAGCACGTGCACGCGCTACGCGCTGAGAGTTGTGCGGTGTGGGGAGTCAACGTTTTTGCTTAGTAAGTAATTTTTAAAATAATGTAAGCAAAAGTCTGTCGATTACTTCATTCCTCTGTTTGCATTCGTGGCATACGGTGTGTTCGTTAATAGTCTCATTATGTCTGAACCCAAATTAACCTCTGTGCAGGGCAGTTTTGTTGCTGGTGTGGACAATAGAATCCCAAAATTCATTCTGCGGATCGAGCTGTTACACACTGAAGAATCAGAAGGAGAAGTAGTAGTTCAGTCTAAAGTGAAGGCTCAACATGCGATATACGATGAAAGCGACATCGTGCTGTACAAAACTTCACAGCTGTTGCGTGAGATCACAGCACAAGTGAACGATCGAAACGAGAAGGTGTGCAACTTAGAAACGTAAGTTAAATTATTGTTGACTAAAAAATAGAAATTACTTTTGTTTTACCTTTAACAAGCTTTTTTTTTGTTTTAGAAATAATCAGTTCAACTACAGCCCCAGTTATTAGCATCACCAGACCCATCTGCCTGCTGCACTGAATGAACAATCAGGAAATTAATCTAACTATGATGTACTTTATTTTTATGGGCTTTATTTTAATGTTTATATTCATTCATGCAAAATATATAATTAAATAAAAAATAACGATGAATGTATTAAATATTATGTTACCTACCTGTATTATAAAAATAATATTATGTGTTAAATAAATTGAACTAAATAAATAATATTGTTTATTTTCCCTTTATACCTACAGCAAATTCCACTTTGAATTAAGTTCCTAGCTAATTGTTAGAGGACAATAATCTGATATTGGAGACAAAATAAAACAAACGAAATATTTTATTATCATAAGCTTAATTATTTAAAAAATATTAAATTGATACATATGATTATCATAGTACCATTTTGATAAACACAAAATATTTTTAAGAGCACATTCTTTTCTATGATTTACACAATTCATATCAGAGTTACCATATTTTTCTTTAAAAGTAGATAAATTTGGACAACCTTTATCACCTATGTCAAGAACATTACAATTTTCATTTAAACTTCGTAACCATTTAACTTTTTCATAACCTTTCACAACAATATTTTTATTTTTTAAATAAAGCGAAATGAGGCGTTTAAATTCTCTATAATCAATAAACCCTTCACTCCAAACTATTCCCATATTTCTTTCTAACCATTTAGTTTGTTTCTTTTCTTTTAACGTCAAAGTTGAGAATGCGTAAGGAGGTTTAATTAAAAATACTTGAGACCATTCAGAGGTTTTTACCGCAAGTTCTTTTATTATGAAATCATTCTGTTCATTTTTAAAACCTTGGAGGTCCACAAAGATTACATCTGACTTCATTATGATCGTATAAAATTATTAACTGTGACTTGAAAAATAAACTTTACGATATTTTTTTCACTATATTGCTAAGAGGTTTGTATTCGATAACACAATCATTTAAAATTAGACAATATGCGGATGTTTGTGCTGGTATTTCTGAATTGCTTTCTATTTCTACTCGTACATTAACCACTGGTCCCGATTTCAAATTATCGCTTTGTCTTGAACAGTCTATTACAAACAAGGGTGCTGTTTCTTTAAACTGTTTAACACTTAAAAGAGGTTGCCCCCTATCGTGTCCGTAGAAAGACTGTTGAAATCTAGCATATTGTTCATATAGTAATGCAACTTTATCGTCCGAAAAACTTATATTCAAATTTTCGTAAGGGTAATATGTTGAATTTAGGTATACCTTCACATCTCTTAAATCACAATGATCAAATTTTGACATATCATTCGCACTATTATTTTTACGATTCGTTTGTAATGCGATGACTACATACCTCGGTTTTTCAATTTGGGACGATGTTTTGATAGACCATGTATGTTTAGTCGTTTGAGGCAATAGAGGATACTCATACAAATCCCAATTCCTAAATGCCAGATAAAGGGGACGGTCTTTATCTAAGAAGCGAAGTAAATTGATCCTTTCTCTGTCAGACACTTTAACGTGTGGTACTCGCCAAACAATTTTCTGTATGTCAATACCATCAATAACTTCATTCGTATCCAACTTTAATGCATTCAACGTAGAAGAATAAGTTCATGTTTACAATTCATTACAACCTTTTTATAATCTTCTGCAAATCCCAGAATATTACAAAGTGGTATAGATGCTGAAAAATTTCCGGAGTTAAGGTTTTTAGTGCCATCAATATCCCAACCCCATGCCTTTGCCATTCGTGACTCACTATTATTCATTGATAATAATGACTAAATCGTTGTAGTTATTCCAGCATTTTTGACTTTGTCAATTTCAACACCGTTTAATTCATACCGAATATCTTGGAAAAGGTATAATAAAGGGTTGTTGGTGAAATTAACAGTTGTTACTCTTTCTTTGGTGTCCCGTTTTATTACATGAAAAGATCCTTCAAGATATAATGTGCTGGCTGATGGTAACAAGTACAAATCTTGCTGATTTATTGGTATGCGAATTTCATCATTTCTATTAAAGCTGGTAACGTAAGGTTTGTATGAATGAAACTCGATACCATCGATGCTATTATCATAGCTAGGAGAAGAAGCAATACTTAGAATATTCATTTTAGAAGTCCTATAAGTTTCAGAAATTCTTGATTCTCTTTTGTAAGCTTTGAGCGCCTTCTAGTTGTTTTCCGTCGGATTGCACACGGTGAACTAATGGTTTTATTTATTGGTAAAGTATATTTATTAATGTTTTTATTGTAGTCAATCATTTTTCTTCAAATGAATATATAATTGAACCTCTTCACCTCGCAAATTAATTAAATTATTGTTGACGTCTAGTAATCTTATGTTTACACAATTTATATTACTACGATTTACTGGATAGTAAATCGTGTTTTTAGGTATTTCAATAAGTCTGTAACCGGGTGGGACATTAGGTGAAAACTCATGTATTATATGACTCGATTTTCCATTAATATAAGAACCACTCACGATGTCACATTCGACTCGCACCACTGTCGTTGCTAAAATGTTCACAGGAAGGTGTGACTCGTGCCATATATTTGCTTTAAGAATTTGCTCGTCGAAACCTAATAATTTTCTCAAAGTATTTGGTTTTTGAAAGTCAATATCTTTTGTGCAAAATATTGAAACTTTTAACGTGTTATTATTACAAATTAGCTTTAAAATATCATCTTTAATTTTGGTTTTCAAATAGTCAACAATGTCTTGCAATTCGTAGGTTCCCTCTGGTATCACTATAATTTCATCATTTCCATAATAAAATTTATTATTATCAGCACTAATATTTGAAAAAGAATTAAACGTACAAAACTGTAATAAAGCACATTCCTACTGACCGACACTTATACGTACGACACTCCTTACAATAACTCTGATTCTTAGCATAGGCTACCCAATGAGTACCTTCATTTGTGGATTTATCTAAATTAATAATACCACATTCCCTAAGCTTAGGTTTTTTTAGGTAGCGTGTCTCTCATGAAAACTCCTCTAAAATAAGGTATATCTCTACAATTTTCTAATATATCTAATGGCGCATCCCCGCCACCATCATGGACTTCCATACCTTCTATTCAATGATACGCTATTCCTTTGTAGCACAAACTTTGTTATCAAGTTTTAACGAAATATAACGGAATAACAGCCGAGGCTTTCACAAAATAAATAAGGCAGCCCTTCTTGGGCATTAACAACACAAAACAATACTCGATTTCCTGGGATTGAGGAGATTCGTTCGTAGATCGAGGCGCCGATTGTTTTTCTCTGCAGAAAATCATTGACAGCGCTCAAGCTCTGACGCTTCTCCAGATTGACCAGACGTCAATCTTGTCCCAGCCAGCATCCAGCGACTACGTTGAAGAAAGGAGACGGCATGCGCCGTCACGGCCAGACTGACCCGCGACCGTCCTCGGGCGCTTCAGCTGGTAACTCTGTAACAATTACACAAGCAATCAATGCCCCATTTGAAGTAATACCAGCTCCAGCTCGTCCAACCTGACAAGTTGTTTTGGGTCAACGTCAATCACTTTGTCTCTTTTCTTAGCAGTCACTTCCTTGTATAGTCCAACAACAATCCAAAAACCACCATGTGTCTGGCCCGGCACGATCCAGACTAGAACCGGATGTCCTTTCAACTAACCCTACCTGGGTGTAGCTTGGCACGATCCACCATTAGAACTGGATGTCCTTTCAACCAGACACATACACTCTCAACGTAAAACTGGATGAATGTGTCCTTTCAACCAGCCGCACTTAAGCTGCATGGCCCGGTACGACATTATCCCACCAACATTGTCCACCACATTAACTACAACAGCAACAGTCGCCAGTAACAGTCAGGGTCAGGCTTAACCTACCCACAAGTCAGTTAATTGCATCAACTACATCGTATGTATAATCGGAAGTATCTAACCAAATTCGTTTGCATTTAACGTACCAATAAATTACGGATCGTTTTGCTCTGTGTGGATTTCAACTTCATGCTCGCATGTTTCATAATGAGGAATTTCGCCTACTTCGCTTACTGTAAACGTGTCTGATTCGGCGGTAAAGGTCTCAGAGTTTGCAGCCAGCGTATCACAGCTATCTAGTATGTCGAGGTGATCGTTATCGAGTTCTACGTTTTCCGGCGCCGTCACGGTATCCTCATTCATTAAACATGTAGAAATTTCAAGTAGCCCGTCATGACCTTTGGGTACTGGACGCAAATTCTCGTGTGCGTATTTAAAGGTACGCTGCGATCCAAACATACTTCTTAACTCGTAACGGTCATTATCTAAAACATTCGTTATTATATACGGACCCCTATACTTCCGATCTAATTTAGTTTGGTTACGCTCACTATTTTTGATAAACACAAAATCACCTTTTAAAAAGGGTTTAATAATTGCGCGTCCTTGGTTGAACCGTTCGGTATCCGAAGCAGCTGCCTTTTGGATATTATTTAACGCATTCTGCCTGGCAGAGTCCAAATCAATTCTGTTTTCGTTTTCGGAACCAGAGGGCCTAACCTTTGACATTCCTAACGATAACGAACGAATTCCAAACATAAGTTCAGTAGGTGCATATTTCGTGACTGACGATTTGGTGCTATTGAGTGCTAGCTGCACGTTACCTAACTCATCGCGCCATGTTTTATTTTCGTCATTTTCAACAATCGTCAGTAGGCTCTTTAGGGTGCGCATTACACGTTCTACTTGACCATTTGCTCTACTGGTGCCCGTTGCTATGAAATGCAGCTCAATATTGTGTTCGGCACAGAAGTTTTTGAATTCCTGGCTTATATAACACCTACC
Source organism: Phthorimaea operculella (assembly GCA_024500475.1). NCBI lineage: Eukaryota > Metazoa > Arthropoda > Insecta > Lepidoptera > Gelechiidae > Phthorimaea > Phthorimaea operculella. Next base: position 3,345,464 of record JANFCV010000049.1, read on the forward strand.
CTGGTCAGCAATAATACGTTTAGGTGCTCCAAAGAGGCAAACAGCGTTTTTAAGGGCTCGGGTTGCACTGGCTGCATCTAGAGAGGTGGTATGCTCCAACAACACATATTTAGTGAATGCGTCTATAATTACGGAGCAATATTCTTTGCGGTCGCTTTTTCCGCTTAGCTTTCCGGTGAAATCAATATGAATAGTGTGCCATGGTTCCGACACCTTCGGAATTGAATGCAGCCGCACGGGTTGGGCACCTGAAACACCCTTGGAAGCTTTGCAAACTATACAAGAGTCTATAAATTTCTTGACACACTTTGACATTTGGGGAAACCAGTATTGCTCATACAACTTGTCCAACGTTTTGTCACTTCCCAAATGTTGCAACTCATTGTGGACATGGCTTATCAAAGTCCATATCAAGGATCGCGGGATTACAGGCAACCACGACAAGACCTTATTACGGCAAACCTTTCTATAAAGAATGCCATTTCTTACATCATACGTTTGACCCACTGTATCAGGGAATTCATTATTGTTGTGCTTGTTTATTAAGTCTTGAATTTCTGTGTCGCGTTTCTGTTCGACAGAAATCCAGCCTTGATGCAGTTCTACAAAGTGAACAGTTTTAGCTACAGGTGCTGTAAACTCATGGGATGTGGAGGGCACATCGTGGTCTAGCACAGGATTTCTAGAAAGATAATCCGCATGTTCCATTGCACGGCCTTCACGATATACAATTTCAAAATCAAACGCCTGTAAAAACGCCCACCAGCGATGTACACGTGGAGTCAGGTCGGTTTTAGATTTTGATGATTTGAGCGAGTTACAGTCCGTGCAAACCTTAAATCGCCTGCCATAAAGGTAGTGTCGGAAGTGCTCTACTGCTCGTACAACTGCAAGCGTTTCCAGTTCGTACGAGTGGTAGCGTGACTCTACTTCGGTCGTTCGTCTACTAAAGTATTCCACCACGTGAGGAAGGTCGTTCTTTTTCTGTATGAGAATCGCTCCGTAACCTTCGGAGCTGGCGTCGCAGTGAAGTTCGACGGGCAACTCGGGGTCAAAAATTGTCAAGACCGGTTCAGAAGTCAATATACCTATAATGGTTTTACGAATGTTTTCGAGTTTTTCAGACCATTTTATAGGACCCTTGAGCTTCGTAAGCGGATACAAAGGGCCGACTATATTTGTAAATCCAGGAATAAATTTTCGGAAATAGGACGCAAGGCCTAAAAATTGACGGACTTGTGTCGCGGTTTTAGGTTGAGGTGAATCTGCTAAAGCTTTTATTTTACGCGCGTTCGGTCTAACTTCGCCACACTGTATGGAGTACCCCAAATAGTCTATCTTATTTTTCATGAATTTGCACTTTTTAAGGTTAAATGTGAATCCAGCAGTGGAAAGTGCGATTATTACTTCTTCAAGTCGTTTTAGACCTTCAGATACGTCAACAGAGTGACATAGTACGTCGTCCATATAAATCAGCGGTTTATCTTTCAACTGATGAACAGCCTTAGTGATACACCTTTGGTACACTGATGGTGCGTTGCGCAGCCCGAAAGGCATTGCCAAATATTCGTATTGCCCTTCCGGCGTCACAAATGCTGTTTTTTTCACCGAGTCTGGATGAATAGGGATTTGGTGGAACCCCGAAGCCATATCTAACGATGAAAAGTAATGAGCACCGCTAAGCTGATCAATTTGATCCTCAATACGAGGTAAAGGATAATGTTCGGGTCGTGTGTTGGAATTGAGTTCCCGGTAATCAACGCACATTCGGTCGGTGTTATCTTTTTTTTTTACCAGTAGAATGGGGCTCGCAAACGGTGACGAACTCTCGCGAATAACTCCCGCTTTTAGTAACTCCTGCACCTTTTCTCTAACAACTTCTTTTTCCATTGGGGCTAACCTATAAGGACGCCTTTGCACGATTTTATGCGGGTCAACTAAATCTATTTCTATTTCCCCTGTATTTACACGCCTAGTAGAAACACCCTGTATGAAGTAGTCCGCATAACGGTTTAGCATATCTAAAAGAGCTTTTTTATCGTCCCCTGTCAAATCGGTATCTATTTGGCTAAAATCTGGCTTAGGGCTTGACTCGCATAAATTTACTTGCTTTTTAGAATAAAACGTCAGCGTTTCGTCGTCCATCGTAACACCCACCGAACCTCCTTCCAAAATCTCGCTGCCTATTATTACTGACTCTGGCATGAACGAATCTGGTACTACATGAAATATTAAAGTTCGTGAAATTTCCCCAAAATTTACATCGCTTGACACCTGCTCTGTGCATTCTACTTCGCCTTTTCCGAGACCCGTAAGAATAACGAGATCATTGCGTGCAGTACCTGGGAATTTTGAAACTAAACTTTCTTTTACCAGAGAGCAATCGGATCCGCTGTCAAAAAAATATGAAACTGGCTCACCGGATGACGTCCTCAAGATACCCCTCGACAACTTTTTCTCACAGAGATTCACCTCCTTTTTTGTAACAACTCCTCTGTTGACCTTTTGCGGGCAGGTGGTTGCTACATGACCCGGATTACCACAGCTGAAACATGTAATATTCATAGCCCGGTCCGGCATACGTGACGTGGCTGGAACGTCTTGCTGTTTTGGCATCGCAGTAGGACAATCTTGCCGCTTTCTACATTCAGTTGCTCGATGTCCAGAAATCCCACATGAAAAACATTTGTAGGGAAACCTAGTATCCGCCATACGAGGTCGCTTGAATTCGGTTTCGTGGTGTTCCGACACGTCCGTGCGTCTCTTCAAAGAAATACCGCTTAGAATTCGAAATAGTTGGGCTTTTGTCGTTACAGTGTGAGAATTCAGTTCACGGCGTATCATACCGTCTTTTTGAGACAAAACTGATATAACAAATCCTGTAATTACATCTTCTTCCATTTCAGTCTTAGGTAAGCTTTCAATCATACTCCAAAGACGGAGACCGGCTTCTGGAGCACTTTCTTTACTTCCAATGTGAAAACGAAAAATTTCATCAAAGTAATCTTGACACAACTTTGGTCGACAAAATCTGGCCATCAAACTTTCTTTGACAGTGTCCCATGTTAGCTCATTTACATTCATTTTTGTCAGGCAAGAAGCTGCACGACCTTTTAATGCACTGGTGAGAGCCATGAGCAAGTTAATACCCACGAGTTGCTTGCTTTTCACTATGAGTTCAGTTATCTTACACCAGCCATTTATGTCGGCGTCGGAATCTTCGGGATCGAATGGAAGCAGTTTGACATCATTTGGCGTGGTAGAGCCTGCCACCGGTGGTTGTGGAGCAGCTAATATTCGTGTAAGTAGCGCTTCCATATTGTTCAATAGCTTAGAGGCATTGCTTTCGTCAGCTGGTCCGGTATTACCTGGTGGCAGCCCTTCGGTGCCCGCTTCTGATAATGGCGCATCCCCGCCACCATCATGGACTTCCATACCTTCTATTCAATGATACGCTATTCCTTTGTAGCACAAACTTTGTTATCAAGTTTTAACGAAATATAACGGAATAACAGCCGAGGCTTTCACAAAATAAATAAGGCAGCCCTTCTTGGGCATTAACAACACAAAACAATACTCGATTTCCTGGGATTGAGGAGATTCGTTCGTAGATCGAGGCGCCGATTGTTTTTCTCTGCAGAAAATCATTGACAGCGCTCAAGCTCTGACGCTTCTCCAGATTGACCAGACGTCAATCTTGTCCCAGCCAGCATCCAGCGACTACGTTGAAGAAAGGAGACGGCATGCGCCGTCATATCTATATTTGAGAGAGCACGGTTAGGTAGCCTTGTTTTTAGTTTTTTGACTTTTTTATAAATATTCCCGCTCCTTGTTTGTATGGCTTAATATAAAGTCCTTTCCCGATTAATAACGATTCTATCACTTTATTGTGACGTTCAGTTTCTCGAAGATTTTGCTGACTCGATTTATAATCATTCACTGTCTTAGCAATACCAGCAGCACCTCCAGCTAAAGCGCCTAATGCAGACAATCCAGCGAAAATTGGAATTAGTGGTAGGATTCCTCCATATTTGGGTAACGGTATAACCCGAGGTAAATCCACTTTGTTTTTAGAGAGCCATTTTTTTGCTGCAGCACAAGCAAATTTGATTGCTGACCGTTTATTAACGGGTTTGAACTTTCTTAGATCTGTCCGAATTTTTGAAACGAGTGACTTAAAAGTTTTTAAACCAGAACCTGATTTCACTTTAGCTTTCATAGCTTGACTTACTAACCAGGAAGCCAGTTTTTCACCGCGACTTGCATTTTTTGAATGGATTCTGCGTTTCGCCATATTTAATAGTTGTAAATCTGCAGCGTGCCTATTCTTAAGATCTGAATAGTTAGTATATGCAATATCGTGATGTTTACAGGCTTCGTCTAATTCATTAATTCCTCTATCTCCTCTCAGTAAACGTTTTTTTAATTTAGTGCCTGGTCCACAAAAATTGTAACCTGGTAAGTGTAACTCGAACGGTAAATTATTAATTAAACTATTAACTAGTCCTTCCCCTTTCATTACCAGATATGATATGTGGGTAAATATTAAATTACTGCACTTTTATTAATCCAACTGTTTTCATCTTCTGGTAGGCCAAGCCATTTTACAAAAAGCTTGTTTTTATACTTTTTAAGAACTTTTTCTATATGATATACGTTAGGATATTTTGTTTTTTGAAGTTCTTGCTCATAAAAACATCCTAATATAGGTTGTCCTTTGAGATCTCGAATATTAAATGTAATAGGAGATGCATTATTTACACTTTTCACTCGAAATATTTCTGAAGACCAGTTAGGAGTATACCCTTTAGCAAAACAACTTTTAAATTTACTTATTCTTACGTAGTCCCCAGGTTTTATACTACTTTGCCTTAACCCTTTTTTTTGTTGAATACGCTTCAAATTAGTCATAACCACTTTTTCCATGCATTGAGTAATCTCTTTAGGCTTAAATTTTGTAGTCCGATGTTTTGTGTTATTATATTCATCAACGATCATTTCAAGTGGTTTGCCAACCCACCTGTAGCTCCCATGTAAATTGAAATATTTGTATAACTTACTTTTTAATGTTCTTATCAATCTTTCTACTATAGATGCTTTTTTTACAGAATATGTAGAGTAGTGATTTATTTTGTGGAAATCTGTGTATTTCTTAAAAACGTCATTATAAAATTCAGTTCCTTTATCAGTTTGCAAATTTTTGGGACATCTCCGCGAGGAACGTATAATTTTGTCAAAGGCATATGAGACATCTGATTTTGTCTTCTTTTTGATGGGATAAATCCATGCAAATTTTGAGAAACAGTCGATTATAACCAATATAAACTTATAACCTTCATTATATTTTTTTAAATTTTGTACGTCTATCAAATCTGCTTGCCATAAGTCATCAATTCCTTTCAACGCTACACTTCTTCTTATAAAATTCTTTCTTGCTGGTTTATGGATCTCGTTTACCACCGCTTCTTTGATCATTTCTTATTAGTGTTAATATTTGATCCATTTCCTTTTTCGTATAAAATTCATTGCATAACTGACTCTTTAACCCTAACGTCAATCGTTTTATACTCGCTTCTACTAACTCTTCCACATTTTTAATGTCACACACTTTACTACAAATGTTATCTACATATTCCTTGTTAACACAATCATTAGAAGATATTGGAGGTTTTACACCCTTTAAACGTCTTTGCTTAAAATTGAAACTATCTTCATCTACAGTTGGTAAATCAAACAATAAATCCGCCCCACGTAAGCGTTTATGCACATGATGTCCGAATTTATCAACATTCATTTTGAATCAACTGGTAGGAGCAAGAAATAAAACAAGAATGAGAAAAGTAATTGGTTACCCCTATTTAAACTCTTTTCAGTATTGATTTAGTATAATAATTTTGTTCAGTGTAATCTGTGTAATCTGGTTTATAAATATTTGTTAAAGACCTTGGGATCCATATGTACCGACTGAAAACCCTTATTAATTAATAATACCATCTTCTTTGAGTTCCTCAAATATTGATATTATTTCATTGTCAACTCCAGTGTTGCCAGCATCGCGAGAAGCTATCAAAAGCTTAAGTCTTTCAACTAATTCATTTGGGTCGTCCCAATAAACATAATCCAACGGTATTCTTTCTCCACTTTTTCATTACTGGTAATCCCTCTCCTTTAGGAACACTAGTATCAGTACTTGTTGAATCATGACGCAACTTAAATAGAGGTTTAATAACACGTAGGTATTTCATTCCTTTATTACTGTTTATAGGTTTTTTATGATCAAACCCTCGTCTGTGAGCATTTGTGTCTATCAACATAGCTTTATAAAACGATAAATCTTCTGGAGTGATTAGAGATAAATCAGGTTTTTTCTTAAAGAGTAATTCCTTTATTCCTGGTGTAGTTTTATATTTCATCGCTCCGATGATAATGAACCCTTCGTCACTATAAATTACATTAGCAGATCCCATTTTTAATTTACCGCGCTCATGTCTAACCCCATATGGAGTATTACCTATGTTTTCAGAAGATATTGACCAACTGGAAACATTATTTTTAGCATTTGACTCAATAACTGAATCTATTGATTTGAATGAGTCATCAGTCGTATTAATTGTTCTATCAAGGTTTGATTTATAGCTTTTTTCACTTTCCTCATCTTCTTCTCCTTCTTCTTCTTCTTCTTCGACATCTGATTCACTTACACTTTCATTTTCCGTTTCTTCAGTGTCATTGGCATTTCCAAAGTTATCTCGAGAATCATTGTGTGCACTTCGAATTTTTTCTTTCTTTTTTGTTTTTGCAGTGATATGGTTTAGTTTTTCTGTGACAGGTTTAAAAACTGATTCGAGTAAATTATCATTTTCGATTTTAACGTCACGTATTCGCTGAACCTTTTTTTTAATAGCTTCTGCAGCGTTCACAATTTTTCTTTTCAGTGTTTTCTCCATTGTTTGTTTAATATGTTAAATATCATTCACTTTCTAGGATCCAATGAGAAGATTTCATCAGATATGTTCTTTATATAGGAAACATAATTATAAAACTATAAAAGTATCAAAGTTTCTTCTGTAGCAACCTTTATTTTTTTCACAGTCTTTATTAATTACCAAATAATCATAGGGAGCATTCCATGTTTTGGAGCACATTACACGGAATTCTGACCAAGTCATATCAGTGTTAACGTGTTCATCATATATGTTTCAAATTCAAGTCATCCTGTTTGAAGAGAACTATTAAATTTGCATTATCTCTAATAAGCTGTTTAGGTATTTTGCTATACGTCTGGGTTAAATAAAAACAATCAATGTTTTGATGTCTCCCCATAGCAAAGGAATCACGTATGTTATTTTGCGTTTCACAAGCAACATCATCAAATATAATTATGGAATTATTCTGCGCATCTTGTGGGCTTATAACCTGCTCAGTTTCACGATACTTGGCAAAAGTGACACCAGGCACATGACTCAAAACCTTTTCTAAGAATAAATATTTGGGTTGATGTGGAGTTTTGGAGTACACATATATATTTTTGAAACGTAATCCATTTTTGTGTAAAAGAAGACCTATCATCAAATAAGTCTTTCCACAATTGGAAGGACCACATATTAAACAGCGGACAGTATTTGGTAAGAGTTTGCCATGTCTAGAAATATTAGCTTTCGAATCGGGACACACTTTATCTAAACATAATGTTGTTGATTGTTTAATAAATTTCATTTTGATTCTGTACTTGTCAAACGCTAATGTAGGAATGGTTGTGTTTTTAATAATATGTGCTTTTTATTGAAGGTACCTTAAGTCAAATGCGAATATTTCAACGGCAGTTGTTTGAAAGTGAAGCATTATATTTTTAAACATTCAAATCAATCCTTAATAATCATAGTATTAAAGCATTCTAAAAAAAAAACCCAAATCCGCTGTTTTACATGGAGCAAGTGAACGACGTTGAGCGAAGCGACACAAAGTGAGCTTGCACTACCTACGTAAAACATTGGTTTTGGGCAATTTTGTGCTAGAATGCCCAATACACCCCTACTTCCGGATAAAGTGTGGTTTAGTTTGTGTCTTTTTGAGATATCGTTCGTAATCCGATGAAATCACAGGAATCCTGGAGTATTTGGAGGAACCGGAGTCATCAGGTGATGGCGGAGCCCTATATTTGTGTGGCTTTTGGAATATTTGTGGAGATCATGAAGTGTGTGATAATTGTTATCGTTTTACCCTCAACAGGTTTGTGAAATGCAGAGATCGTGCGAGGATGGTGACTACTGCTGGTGGTGTCTCTCTGTAGGCGCGCAGGGCTGCGGGCAGAGGACTTCTACGGTGTTCAGTGTTGATCACCGTCATGATTGGAATCCTATGTGTGGTAAAGACGCTGTGTCCAAGGTTTTAAGGTTGGTTTGCTGGAGGCATGGTATGACTGTGGACGGACGGCTTGTCGTACGGTGATACCGTGCCTGACGAGGAATCATATTCCGAAACAAGCACATCGGAGGAGCTGACTACGTGATAGTGAGTATACTGTGGTTTATCATTATAGCGGCAGTGGTTCGAGATAGCATGTGACGATGTAGTATCCTGACATGAGTTGGCAGTTGACTATGCAGTATTCCATCCATCAAGTATCCATCAGGTACTCGACGAGTATACGCCCACGACGTGCTGTTGGTTTTATATCCTGACATTCCTGACGTGTAAGATTTTATGTTTTGTTTTGTTATGGGCTTCTTCTTCTATGGCCCTTCTTCCCGCTCGTGCCCCCCTCCCTTCTTGATCTTCGACACGCCCGAAAACAGAGATACCGCGAAAAATTTGTAGATTATCTAACCGACATACAAACATTAATGAGACGGTACGGAAAATTCAAAACAGATGAGAAACTAGCACGTATTTATGAAAACATGAACCCGAATTACAAACTCTACGTACAAAAAGACGACTATCAAGACGTACACGATTTGATAGAGCTTTGCGGCGAGTTCGAAAAGATAAATGATGAAAGATCCAAAAGCTTCCAGCCGAGGATGTGGGATAACAATCCAGGTCCTAGCAACCAGACCCAGCCCAAGAGCGCTTTTTACAATAACGTGAACCGAACCGTAGGCGAGCCGATAAGGCCAATTAACACGTTTCAGAACGCGAGAGCCGACGCAAATAATAACCGGCCGCACGGAAATAGAGAACCAAGATATATGAGAAACTACAACAGCAAAACATCGTGTTTCTCCTGCGGAGGAGAAAACCACAAATACACCGAATGTACGGGAAGAAAACAGATATTCTGTAGCACTTGTGGGAAAATAGGAGTAATGAGCAAGAACTGCTGTAAGGCACAGCCGGCGGGGAGAAGTTACAATAAAACGTATACACTAGCCGGTTTAGATGATAACGAGAATCGTGTTTTCATGGACATAAACATTTGCGGGAAAAACTTCCAGGCCTTACTAGACTCAGGATCAACCGCCTCCTCGGAAGCTCGCGCGAAGACCCAGTCCCAAAGGGTCGCGGGAGCAGCCTTTCGCTGGCTACTGAGACGTAGAGTTCGGATCGCGGCAGACTGTCTTCCGTGGCGGGGGGACGCGAGCTTATATAGCGTCGCATGCGCGCTTGGCCTTGTGACGGTGCGCTTGTGTGCGTGCCGCTACGGCGTAGCAGGACTCGCCTCGTAGCAGGACACGCGGCCGGCGCGTAGGCCGTTGCACATTTACTTTTAGGTAGGTTGCTTCGTAACGAATTTTTATCGTCTCCCACGTTAAGGCTCCTACAGCCCCCTCCTCTACCGGAAGGTTCGAAATATATTCAGAAGTCGTGTCCGTGCAGGTCAATGAGTATCTTTACAGAGGTGTCACCATACATTAAATGTTGGAACCAGTCAATGTTACAAAATAAATAGATACGGAGTAGCTGTTTACAAAGTCTTTTATTAATAGTACCTCGGTACGGTAATATTTAATTATTTTATTATTAAATATTACCGTGTGTATAATTCAATTATTATTACAACTATTTGGTTCATATTTTGCGTTCCGATGTATGATATCAAAGAATTATTGACACTGGCAAAATTTGTCTTACCGGACAGAAGCCATTATGAAAGTTGGAAAATATTTTACAACAAAATTCTTGCTAAAGTAATTTTATGCGTACAAATTGTTAAAAATGAACAGTTTGGTGGGTCTGCCTCATTTTGCGTTTATCTATGACCCATTCCACGTCAATTTTGGCTGCAGGGGAAACGTATCAAAAAAAACCTTTTACCAACCTTTGATTCCTTGGAATGAATCCGGAAACAGTAAGTTTGCCGCAAGATTACTTGATAATGGTGTATGTTTATCAAAAAGTTGCATCTGTGATGAGTTTAACATTGAATAGTGAGTAATAATCATATAAAGTTTAATAATTTTCAATAACAATTGACGCAAAATATTTATACAACATTGTAGCATGGTCATTATAACAGTGAAAAATAGAGGTAACTTCATATTTTTATTTCTTAGTATTTTGGGATAAACTTAGATGTTTGGGTTTCTGGAAGCGTTTCCCCATATTTTGTACAACAAAATTCAATTTTTTTCTGATAATAACGTGTTCTAGATTATGTAATATACAGAAAAAGCGTAGCTCGTTTTCACCTCACTTCATGGGAGTTAGCCCCTTAAGGAATAGTCGAAACCTTTAGACGCTTCCTTCATGTACTGGTCTTCATCACAGTTTGAGTCGTTCAAATAGGCTTCATGGAGGATTATCACACGCAAACAGAAGTTGAGCCCTCATCCACAACAATAAGAAAGAAGCTGATAGAGCATTACCTACAACTTTTTTGTGCATTTTGCATAAATCCTTCCAGTTTTCTATACGCTTTCGTAAAAAGCGTTCTTCGCGCATATAGCTCTAAATAATTTTCATTCATGTTTTATTATATGCTTTCTTCATTATATGCTTTCGTAAAAAGCATTCGTCGGTCTTTGTTCATTTTCAACAGTTTCAACGGTTTCAACATCAACATTTTTGTCAGGTGCTTCAAATTTAGTACTTTACTAAGGGTAAGAAAATTGTTAAAATTTAGGAAGCACCTTGGAAGCACACATCCAGATGTAGATGACGCTACTAATTACTTTCGCTCTTGCTGGGTACGTTATTTATTGAATAGATGACGCAACTAGTTATTTACGCTCTTGCTAGTACGTACTGAATTGAATAGATGTCTCCTATACTGCCGTCATCCGAATAGGTCATATTTGAAGTTTCATGTACGATGTGTGAAGTATGTTAAGACAAATAACATTGTATTGGCGCTCATATCAAAAAGAAAAAAAACTAAACATTTTACTCATTTTGATAAAGGAATCATAAATAACTTAAAATTGTGTTCAACGTAATCATAAGGTTAAATCTGGAATGTGCGGAAATAATTTAAAATTTATATAAATCTAAAATAAAAGCGATATCCGAATGTTACGTCGGTCAACCTTTTAACTGTCAACCGGCTAGTGATGTGACTGTAAGTAATACCCTTGTATTAAAAATAATATTATGTGGCGTTTTTTTGCTTTCTAGGTTTTTTGCTGATTTATAATGTATCGAAATGGAAATGTTCAAAACCCTACATATTCTTATAATACAGGGTGTCCCTGTTTAAGACCGCGTGCACACAGGCGACTTTGTTGCTAAAATGAAATTTTACGATACCGTGTGTGTTGTCGAGATGACTTTCGAGTGAGTTCCGATAGTAACGAATAATGAGGGTAGACAGATACATTTGCCTTAGCCGCCACCTGCAGTTTTTTTCAGTTTACCCTTGATATGCAAATTGATTTTCAGTCTAACGTTCTTGAGCGCATAGGCAATAACGTTTTATCGGTTTCTCTTGTTCTTTTTCGCGACTTGGCTACATCTTGGATTCTGTGAACCTTCTGTGTGATTGTGATTGACCTTAAAACTGACGCTGGATACTGATTCTGCTATACCTGACGACCTAAGCAATCTAAACGGACACAGAGTTTTTCTTTGGTGAAAGTTAGTCATGGCTGGCAGTGTACCAACAGCCTCTCCCGTTCGTAGGGGGAAGACTTTGAATAGTCAAGCGCGCGAGTTTGTGGTAAAGTTACGGGACTACTTCGAAAGAGAGTCCATGAATGGTGGACCTCTGCTACCTGTAACGCATCCCGTTGAGCGCGTAGCTGCTGCGTTGGGAATAGGTGTGAAAACTGTGATCAGCATATCAAAAGAAAAGTATGGTGCTTGCGGCAGTGAAGACAATGAATTGAGATCACCAAAGAAAAGGAAAATAACGAATTATCCCGTTACTGGTATTGATAACTTTGATGCGGACGCGATACGACAACACGTTTATAATTATTACACCAACAAACAATACCCAACGAGGACGACACTTTTGCTTTCTTTGCGTGAAGCTGGTTTATTTCACGGTGGCAAGAGCTCACTATCAAAAATTTTAAACAAATTAGGTTTTCACTATAAAAAAGTCGACCAAAGAAAAGTTCTCATGGAGCGATATGACATAACATTGCTCAGAAACGGTTTTCTTAGAGAAGCCAAGAAGTTGGACCTAGATAATGTGGTTTTCTTAGATGAAACGTGGTTGAACGCCAACCACACCATATCCAGCACCTGGACAGATGATTCAGCACAATCTACGTCTAAAGTTCCTATGGGAAAAGGGGGTCGCCTTGTAATTTGCCATGCTGGTTCAGCAGAGAAGGGGTTTATACAAGGCAATCTGCTGGCATTCGCATCAAAAAAAACTTCAGACTACCACGAGGAAATGGACGCTGACAGGTTTGAAGAATGGTTTCGGCAGCTACTTATTAGTTTAGACAGGCCGTCTGTAATTTTAATGGACAACGCGCCTTATCACTCGAGGCAAATTGACAGAGCACCAACCCAAAACCAAAAAAAAGCAAATTTCATAGATTGGCTCCTGCGACACAATATAGAAGCCAATCAAAGTATGCTGAAAGCTGAATTAGTGAGGATGGTGAAACTTCATAAACCAGCAAGATTGAGGTACGTAGTGGATGAAATGGCACTGGAGTACGGCCATCGTGTTGTCCGACTACCGCCATACCATTGTCAGTACAATGCCATCGAATTGATCTGGGCACAGATAAAAGGTTAGTACCTAACTACATATGTATCTCATAATTATTATAATTCTTTCTGCTGCTGATTTCCGAATTTGTTTAAACATTATTGTAATTTCTTTTAATATTATTATAGGTCATGCAGGTCGTCACAACACTGAACCGCCGTTCACAACGGGAAAAATGATGGAGCTTTTAATCGAAGCTTGTTCTAAAGTAACGAAAGATGACTGGGCCAACGTAGTAAAGCACACAAAAAAAATTATAGATCAAGACTTCGAAAGAGACGTGCGCATTGATAATTGTTTAGACAATGAAATAATTATTAGATTGTCTGAAGATAGTAGTGACAGCGAAGAATCTTCATCATCAGAAGAAGAGTGATGTTCCCGTTGCCTTCAGACTCATTGCTTTAGACTTAAACCTAGTCAGAGACACAAACAAATAAGCAAGAAATAACCCCTCTTCTGAGGCAGTTGGGTAAAAATATTTTAAGAGATAGTATCGTATTAGGGTCATTCTACAAAACAACGAAATTTGTGTTCGCGACTTATAAATTGAAAAGTATCGCTTGCAGAAGGGCACTTTTTGTTAACGTTTGAAATGGCTACTTATTCTACATGACAGTCGACAATATGAACCAATAATTTAATAATTTAGCCGATTTTTTTTGTTAACAGTACGTGACATGTCACGTCCTGTCGACTGTTCGCGTGAGCCCGGCTAAGGTTTAGCAGCAATTCTAAAATTAACTTATATAATTATAACACCACAGATCCTCGATAAATAACTTCTATATCCTTAACTTATCACTCCTAAAATAACAAAAAATTATGTCCAGAACAAAAGAATTAACAAGTGATTCTACAAACGTTATAAAATTCTTGTCACTTCTGTCGACAGTTCAAAAATTAACTCTCAAATTAAGAATTTTGATAGTTTTGATCATTTATTTGGATTAAAATGGCAATACTATAGTCATTTGTTAGGACAAATGCAAAAAATTGCGTTTGAGCGTTAAATTGTGGCCCAAAAATGATTTGAGAACTAGTTCTACAGCCGTGTCAAAGTTAACGAGTCACTTCTAAATTGGATATACAAAAGATAAGCAACGGATTAAAAATAATTCGTGAGTTGAGCCTTGTTTGAAACGTTGATATTTATTCTAAAACTGATTGAATTCAATATAAACTCAGTATTTTATTGTTTTTGTGACGGTATTGTAAAATTTCTCACATCTGTCGACGTCACTCCTGTTGACAAAGTTGTCGACAGAAGTGATATTTGGCGACAGAAGTGACTTTTTTTGATAATTGTACGGTAATAGATAAAAATGTTTTTTATTTTTTTTACTAAATCGTCTTTAATATACTGCTTAAAGGTGAATTCATCAATCCCGTAGCTTAAATCGTGAGTATTTTTTGGGATCATCACCTATGACTTTCCACTATAAAATAAAGGTTTATCGTCGTAAAAAATATATAATTTGTGGCATTAATAACTTTGCAAGTTAACTTTGGTCTTTATTTCCACCAACTATCTCGCATAGATTCTCCAGACTTTATTCAAGGTGAACAATATTCTCCAAAAAACTCGTAATCAGTTCCACCAAAGTACAGGCTTCAAGACAATCACTAGATTTAGTTATCTGTTGCTTACTGCTTACCACACTATTTTTACAGGAATTCCCAGGTTTTTTGGTTTAATAATATGTGCTTTGGAAGCGACGGTGATGTTACTGATGATAGGCAGACACCACGACAACACGCCAAAACCTAACAGAGTGTACCCCAAATAATTAAAAATAAATAAATAAATAAAATAAATTTTATTTTCGTTAACAATAAGTATACCTTAAATAAATGTGGCCGGAGCCTCCTTTTAAGCGTGAATTGCCTGTGACAGGAGCCTCCGCTCTTCCCTACATTGGTTTTCACAGCTAGGCATAATTTAAAAGTAATGCATATTTATCAAAAACAAAAAGAAAAGAAAAGTTTAAATTATGAGTACCTAATTAAAGTATAGTACAGACTTAAAATAAACAAAACTGTAAAATCTAAACTTAAGTGCTAAATAGGTAGGTAATAAATGTGTGTGTGTGTGTGTGTGTGTGTGTGTGTGTGTGTGTGTTTGTGTGTGTGTGTGTGTGTGTGTGTGTGTGTATGTGTGTTTGTGTGTGTGTTGTGTATGTGTGAATATGCGACTATTATGTTATTTGTTCCAGTTGCTCCTCAATGTCATCATAACTCTTTTGCTCGAGCCAGGTTCGTATAATTTTTTTGCAGTCATAGAACTTTTTGTTATAAATGTTCAGTTCTCTATTTAGAATGTTAAACAAATGCGCCGAACGTTTGCTAAATTGTCTAGTGGCAAATGTGGTCTGCGTTCTAGGCACTAGCGCTATTCTGTCGTTCCTTCTCCTTTTATTTTTTTTTTT
Source organism: Phthorimaea operculella (assembly GCA_024500475.1). Taxonomy (NCBI): domain Eukaryota; kingdom Metazoa; phylum Arthropoda; class Insecta; order Lepidoptera; family Gelechiidae; genus Phthorimaea; species Phthorimaea operculella. The sequence goes on from JANFCV010000049.1 coordinate 3,361,004, forward strand.
TTTTTTTTTTTTTATTTATGATGGGCTTACTCTTGACCCCAATCTCACCCTACAGCAGAGATGGGATCTACGGTGGAGCGAGCTTGCCCAGAAGATGCCTATTCACTCTAGACTTAAAGAGATTCAGGTTATATGCACTCGGAAATACAGAAATATTATTGTTCTCTTTATCAAAAGGTAAGTGTTTATATTTTTTTAGTACTATTTGGAGAACATAAAGTTTTCGAATAGAAAGTAACTTGCTCAATTTGTACAAACTGTCAGTGGAGAATCTCATCTTTTTAAAGTACATGACTTTTATAAGACTACGTTGGGCACGCTCTACATCAAGAAAACGTGTTTTGGCCGCGCCTCCCCAAATGGGTATGCAGTAAACAATAATTGATTCTACTAGAGAAGTATAAATCTCCTTTAAAAGGTCCCTATCAGTGCCCTGCGGTCCACCGACTGATCTTGGCACCACATATCTTAGGGTCTTGAAAATCCACACTAACTTTCTGATACGTTGAATCACATATTCAAGATGTGGGTACCAAGACAGCCGCTGATCCACAAGAACTCCTAAGTATTTAGTTTTTTCAACTTTCTGGATAAGTGGACAACCACAGAAACTCATCGTTGATAAACTACGGTTACAGCTATGTATTTTAATACTAAAATCAATGGGTTGTGAGTCATTGTTTATTGCGAAACAGATATAATTTGTTTTTGATGTGTTCAGGGCAAGTTTATTATATCGTAGCCATTTATCTATTTGTTCTAAACCTATCTCAGCGCTTGTTTTAACAGTGTCCCACGATTCAGCAGTAAAGACAATGGCGGTGTCATCGGCGTATGAAAAGATCTTACCACGTTCGATTTGCATGTTGCACAAATCATTTATGTACACAAGAAACAGTGTCGGTCCAAGAACACTGCCCTGAGGTACGCCGTATGACACTTCCGCGTTTTCACTAATACAGGAGTCGAGTTTGACTCTTTGCTGTCTATTAGATAAGTAGTCCTGAAATAAGCGGAGTGGTGTACCGCGTATACCAAGTCTTTCCAGTTTGTGAACAAGGATGGGAAGGGAGACAGTATCAAATGCCTTTTTCAAATCTAGGAATACTGTCATACATTTATGTCGTTTATCTAGTTTCTCAACTACCAGCGAACTCAGTGCAGATACGGCATCTTCTGTAGACTTTCCTTGTCGAAAACCATATTGGCAAGGTGACAAAAGATCATATTTTTCGAGATATTTCAGCAACCTTGAATTTAATAACTTTTCCAAAATTTTTGAGATCGCTGGCAGTACTGAGATAGGCCTGTAATTGTTAATATCGTCTCTCTCCCCACCCTTGTAAACAGGAGTAATAACCGCTTGTTTGAGTTGATCTGGAAAGATTCCTTTTTCAAAACAGAGATTAGCAATATGAGTAATGACATGCAATAATTCATGCATTGCTGATTTTAGAAACAGTGTGGGAATATTGTCCCAGCCAGGGGCACTATTTGATTTTAAATTCGTTAGTATGGCTTTCACTTCATTTATATCTGTTGGTAGCAAAATAAATGAGTTTGGCTGAGCAGGTAGTTTTCGCAAGTACTCATCAACGTCGTTAGTATTGCATTGTATACCCTGGGCTATATTTTTTCCAACATTTAAATAAAAGTCATTTGCGTAATCCGCAGATTCTTTAAAGGTTGGCTTTAGATTAAGTAATTCATTATTAGTGGTTGTAGATTTATTGGTGTATGTGATATTTTTAATGTTATTCCATAAGGCTTTATTGTTTTTTATATTTTTTGTTATTAAGTCTTTCTCATAGTTTCTTTTCATCTTTTTTAGAAGTTTATTGCAGTAATTTCTATATCTGGTATAAGTTATTTTAGTTATTTCGTCAAAGGGGTCAATTCGAACTTTTTTTTGTAGATTGTTTCGGTTTCTTATACATCGTAACAAACCTGGAGTGATCCACGGTTTAATGGTACGATATTTCTTTGGGATACTAGTGACGATTGTATTTTCTTTTAAAGTGGACGTAAGGACATATATAAGTTGGTTCACCACGTAGTTAGGGTCATCGCAGTGTAGTAGTTCAGCAAGATTTTTGGTTTTTAGCTCGTTAAGAGCACTCTCAAAGTTAACTGTCGTTTTGTTTTTTTGCGACAAAAGTATTTTTAACTTTAGACAACGACAAGAAAGTTGTGTAATGATCTGTAGTGGTGGTTTGTAACACCGCTATAGATGCTTGGGTTTTTGTTTTATTAATTTTTATCATACAATGGTCTAGACAGTTTTTGTCTCTGGTAGGGATAGTATGACCAGCCAGAATACCATGCATAGATAGTGTATTTAAATATTTTATCCTATTTTTTAGTTCGTGTGACGGTTCTGAGGGCTTTATTGCTATATTTATGTTAATATCACCTGTTATCACTATGTTTTTACGAGATGTACTAAGAGAATCTATATGTGCGTCCAGGGAATTTATAAAACTCTCTGCGTCTGTGGTACTTGGAGATCTATAGATGCCCAAAACTATATTGTTAAGTATGTCTACTTGGAGACATGATGCCAGAGACAGTTTAACTTCCTTGACTTGGTGCTTTAAAGATTTTTTTACATAAATAACTACCCCATCATTTTGATTAAGCTGACACAGTGTGGAGTAAACGAGATAATTAGGCATTTGCGGCAGGGGTTTATTACTGTTGAGTCTACATTCCGTCAAAACTATCACGTCCGGGTCAAATTTGAGAGTAGACAAAGTTAGCGAAAAATCGTCGAAGTTACCGTAAATACTCCTTATGTTTTGCGAAATTACAGTGAAATCATTGTTTTTAACATGTATAAACTGACCAAGTTTATCCGCAGTACATTGAAAAATACGCGCCATTTCTAAATTGTCTATTTCGTTTAAGGTTTGTATTGTATCACCCATTTACAAATAGGATAATAGGCAAATAGGTCGTAGCAATAGAAATTAGTTGAGTAAAATTTGAAGTAATCAAATAAATAATTGGCATTTTTGGTTGAGCATTGTAGATAGTATTTAGATTTAGTCGGCTGAGTAGAGTTCGGAACATAGAGTTTAAGTGTTTGAAATTTTGTAATGTGTAGTGTTTGTGAGGATGTTGTGTGCATGAGGTCGTGTGTGGAAGAACAGTGATAGCTGGTGAGAAACACTTGCCTGGGCAAAGTTTCAAGAGCTTTACAGCATAAGTTTGATTCTCAGAATTAATTAACATGTAAGAAAAGCCGATTTTGATTTCACAATAAAGCAAGAAGAAAAAACACGATAATAGTCAGGTTTCTGAGAGGAGATGGTGTACTTGCTGTTCAGTCTTGATCTGGATGATACGTGACTGCTCGTTCTTTCGCACATACACCTTGCCGTATGCGGTCCAGCAGAATCTGTAGGCCTTTGATTTAGCCAGGTCTCGAGCCAAGAAGTGGAGACGAGCGGCTTTGGCTGTTAGATGTTCCGAGAGATAGATAGGGGTATCCTCTTGTGTTTTGTACCCTAGGTGTTTTGCACATATCTTGGACTTGTTTTTTATATTATAAGTTTTGACTTTTTTTATCAAGTCCGTTTTTAATAGAACTGAATTCAATCAGAATAACAGAAAAGTGAAAATATTTTGGGTTAGGGCTTTCTCATTAGCGATGATAACGCTTTACTTAAGGTCTATCATCGACTAAGAGTGTTATCGTCATCAACCGACGAAGATATTTTTTTTATTATTGTCGACATAAGTGATGTCAGTTCTGTCGACATTTCTTGGTATATTTTTTTAACTGAAATTTAGTAGTCGGGTACTGGTTGACTTGAAAACATTATGACTTATAATGTTTAATTAATGTTTAGAACTACTATTTTTACTTATGTACCGATTTTGTTTATGTTTAAACATTTGATATTCATCACTTCTGTCGCCATGTGTGTCACGTCTGTCGACGTACAAAAAGTGAAAATTTAACTTTTATCGATTAATTTTGAATATTGATCTGTAATACTATTTTTGTAAACTTAGTATGACATCAACATGTAATTTAAGCAAAAAAAACTTGATAAAAGTACAACTTTTAATTTATTTATTTTTATTTGCCACTTCGTAGAACCACCCATTAACAAGGATCCGAGAGGCACCATGTTGACGACAACACTATGGCCCGAACCACTACCATTATTAATTTCATATTTTATCTTTGTAACATAGTATTCGCTTAGCGATAATATTTATAGCTTACTCTGGACGCATACTTTATGCACCAACATTGAAGTACCCACACAGTGTGGCGATAGTTTGTATGGGAATTTAGGATCGCAAATTATTAAATTATTAAAACTGTGATATTCTTGTGACCAAAGTGCAATAAAACACCGGATAATTGTTCAGTAAGTCCGTTTATTATAAAAGAGACCCTAGAAGTACAAAGTGGCGCAAAGATCCCTGCCCTAAATCACATACACACCAGCTCTCAGGGGACCGAAGTAACCGCAGGTGTAAACTTAGTAACTAGGTAGACGTGGAGTGGTCTAATATAAGTAATATAATTATTAAAATAATAATATTATTTTTACTTTTATCTGTTACTAGCGGCCCGTTAACGGTTTCACTCGCTGCAACTCATCATCCCGCGTGAAATAGGCATTTTTCCGGCATGTGTTATACATACCTTTATTTTGAATCACTAAATCTATTTAAAAAACACACATAATCAAAGAATTCTTAGAACCATGAACAGATATCTAAATTTTGAAACCCGAGACTTCTGCGGCGAAATCAGGTACCATTGTGCCGTATTGTTTGTTGTTATAGCACACACACACCTAAAGTTTACATTGAATAATGAAATACCAAGATTACCAAGTAACAGCTTAAAATACTAGGTAATCAAATTTAGCGCGTAAGCACATCATTATGTCCTTCTTATTTCCTGAAGGTCACAAACGTCAAATATGGCCTATTCGGATGACGGCAGTATAGTTACCTGTATCCATAACCAAATTTATTAAGCCTACTATTTTGGTAGATTTAACGGGGGTGTAAGGGATGGTGTACGAAAAAATTGCGGGCATGATTATTATTTTTTATTATAAGAAGTAAAAATATATTTATAAGAAGTAAAAAATCGGGTACATTTAAAGTTTTTATTTTTAATAAATCAAAACAGATTTTAGAAATCATAATGCGAAAATAAAACAGTAGAAATTTTAATAAGAATTAATGGCAACCCCAAACCAATCCAATATGTCAGGTTTGTCTGTTTTGTATAAAGTTTTTCTTTCAAATTTGGTTATAAAATAACATAATAATAAACTGTTTAACAGTATATTTCCATTAGTATTTCCATTTTCCCCGTAGAGTTGCTATGAGAGCTATGCTGGCTTTGTTTACGAAAGGACTATATGGGACAATAGAACTTTGTGCCCAGTCCTTCATTGTAAAATTTTAGAATTGGTGTTTATCAGGATAGCTTGTGCATCAGACACTTCTTCAGACAGACACTGCTGCTGCGTCCCGGGGTGTCCGGATAGTGGAGGTATGTACCTATCGCAACTATTTAGTTCGACCATTCATCACAGGGTGTAGATACCTACCTATAGGTACTTGACAAGAAGCAGTAAGTTATGGATTTCATTTTGGAGAATCTGTTTTATAGAATTATCAAATGTCGGGTCGTTCGTCGACTCGGTGTCCTTTTCGAAAAGAATATTAATGTGGAATCTTATATCTTAACTAGCTTTCCGCCCATGGTTCACCTGCGGCGCACAGATTAAGCTATTCTCTAGCAGGCGCGGATACCTACAGATTTACCCGGCTTTTGAAGGTAAAACTGGTATTGATAGTACCTATAAGCTACGATGTGGAAGGGCGAGTGGTCTAACACCAACGCAAAACGTATTGCGAGCGGACAAGCCCAATTTGACACAGTAAAACTGGTTTAGTCTAAGCAACGCTGAAGGAGAACGAGTGGTATCACACCAAAGCCAAACGTATTGCGAGTGAAGCGAGTTTTCACTGTAAAATTTGGTATAGTAAATAGCAACACTGAGGTAGAGCGAGCTCGTAATTTTTCACCTTTAGTGCTAGTTTCATCAATGCAATGTTAGTTAATTTGAAGCTCGTTAAATAAATAAAGGTCAAACCGCACTAACGCACCGCGCGGAACTGCGGCGAAGCTGCGCGTTACAACTTTACTAATATTGTTACATGGATCTAAAATCACACTACAATATCGCTGCAGAGGATTGGCGTGGTATGGCGCAACATATTTACTTGCGGAGAATATATTTTAGTTGATAATAATCGGTAGAGGAGCTGAGCGGCGCGAATTTGGTTCTAATAGAAAATATGTTTTGATGTCCTGGGAGAAATATGTTGCGTATCACATGCAAAAAGGCCGAGCCTCTCCGCTGCCACGCCGCTATAGTAAGGCTGGCGTGCATACAACGTTTTAACTGTGACTGTCGCCATCTCCACGCTGTTAAATGAACGATACGCGCTTAAGGGCGACGGTGTCACGACTTTTCCCTTTAAAGCAGCCGCAGTCGGATGAGCCACCTTGTCTTCGTGATGCAGCCCACCCATTTACGAAAGTACGTGACATCTTCCGCAGCCACGCCCTCCAAACCCAAGTTGCCGCTAGCTGATGAGCACAATTTGGGCCTCCCTCCTAATGGGGTATCACCTAAACTGGTAAGATCTCGCAACGGCGTGATGTTTCGCCTGCAAGACACCTGGACAGGTGCATGGCTAACTACAGCAATTCAACCCCTACCATATAAAGCTCAGTCTTGAAGGTGAGTCGTCGTCGGCCTCTATGCGGCCGTTGCGAAGATCTCCACGTCAAATTGCCGTAGTCATAGATATACATTTCTAGGAGATATTTGTGCCTGTACGCTTACTGTGCCCTCAAAATTACATTTTATGCCCCCATCATAAGCCCCAAAATTGGGGTATCACGTCCTTGTATGTAATTTTTTATTTCCAAGTTATCGATTCCCAAGAGGTATCAAAAGTTGAAATTATACAAGCATGGGACAGCCTAGTGTTGGGGCCTCAGGGCAACCCCGGCCCCCCACCAGCGGGTCTCTACTCTAGAGCCTTGCGCAACGAGAGCAGGCTACACTTTACTACCAGACTAGGCTTGAGCAACCGCAGCTTTCGTCAGCGAGAGGATGTTCGTCCGCACGAACCCACGATTCGCCTAGCAGTGACACATCGTCGATTTCTCCCCGTCTCGCTATAGACGCCCTCTGAAGGGCCCCTGAAAAGTGCGTTTACAAGGGTCACGCCACCGTTTTCCTTGTCCCTGATGTATATTTCAGGCTCAAGGATTAGCTCAGCGACGTCTTCAAGCGGCCCAACCTGGCAAAATACCTACGTGTCAGCTTCGGCAGGATCTTAGCGTAGAATACTGGATTCGGCTTTTTAGCAAAGACCGAACAGGGGTTTTGGGTCTACTATCGCTACCTGCCAGCGCCAGTTAATTAAACAACTTGCATTGCGTTCGCCAATCCGCCTGCCAATCATGGTGAGTATGGCTGTACCCCCCGATAAGGGGAGGTCCATGTCCAGCAGTGGATTGTTGGGAATGATAAGTTTGAAAGATAGCGTGAACTATTGATTAGATAAAACTCTGCAAAACGCGCGACACAATAAGGTCGAAAGTATGTCAATGCCAAAGTTTAGTTACTTCTCATTGGTTGTCGTTGCATCAACATCGTCGTACTCCCAGGTAGTACTGCAATCTGAAATAAGCTTTGAGTTTTCCTCCCCGTGTTGGTCCGGCACGAAACAAGTACCTACAGTCTATGTAAGCCTTTATGGTTTTCGAATGCTTCACTTTTGACAGTTTTGATTCAAAAGGTTGTCAAAGTCCTAAATCGGGCGTTAAAGCTAATGACAGCTCCGGGGACCTGTTAGATTTTTAACGACCGATTAGTTGTTGTCAAAGAAATGTGACATGCGCCGCATACAAAGCTGTCAAATAAGTGACTGCTAGAAATGCCAAATTGACGCCACATTGAAAGCTGTCTAAATTGTCAATTGTCCCAATTCATAAAGGCTAACACAGACGGTACGCGAGACATCAAGTTAAATGAGCTAGTATGAAGGTGCGCGACGCAACTCCCGGGAGACTTTCTTGTCCGCGGTTCAAGAGACTACGCCGCGACGCAACTGTCTCCAGGGTCTATATTTGTTTGAAATTTAATGCACAAGTACGGGCACTGCAACAAAGAAGGTTTCCGTTCGGTCAGTTGGTATTTAACCAATTACGCGATAGGCATATAAGCTTCGACTATAATCAACAAGGTAAGTCGTTTGAAAGCATACAAAGGAATTTCATTACCTGCGCATTTGCTACCTCCTTGCTACGAACCTATTTAAAGACAAAATGTTAGTCTGTTTTAGGAAAAGAATGCAGTACATTTTTGTACTTATTTGAAGACATAAATAGGTATGTGCGCAAAATCTACAGTTTTGGAAAGGTTTTCCAGTAGCTATTTCTTTCGGGTTTGAGATTGAAACTGATCTCAAGTTCTTCTTATGTCGTGTGAGAGACCCGATAAACGACCAAATGACCCGGTGTCAGAGTTTTTTGACACCGACTATTTACTAGTAGGTACTAAAATGCATCAGATATGTTTGTAACGGCCGCCGCCGGTTACCAGTTAATCGAGGCCGAGGGCTTAGCGTGCTCTCCGAAGCACGGCACCATCTTTTTATCAAACATTTAGGTGATTGAACCAGTTATGAGGTAAGAGATGTGTGAAAATTTTTAAAAAGTGATAATTACTAGGTTTTTAGGGTTCCGTACCTCAAAAGGTAAAAAACGGAACCCTTATAGGATCACTTTGTTGTCCGTCCGTCTGTCTGTCATTCTGTCAAGACCCTTTATCTCATGTCAAGACCCTTTATCTCAGGAACACGTAAAGATATCGAGTTGAATTTAAAACCGTATACTCAAATTTATGAACGCTAGTAGTTGTGAAAAAATCAAGCACCTAACTTCAAGTTAAAAAAGATATAGCCGTTTATGCAGTGAAAACCCGTTATTCCCCGTTGGGAATTTCTCGTCCCAACGGCCCCCAAATTCAAACTTTTAGAGATTCGGGGGCCGTTGGGAAGAAAAATTCCCAATGGGCCCCTCGGGGGCCGATCTGCGGGGCCGTTGGGAATAACGCGTAAAAACGCGTGTTTTTTACCCTCTCAAGGGAATCAAAATTCAGAGGGTACTTCCCGTAGACCTAGAACAATGAAATTTGGCAACTAGTTTTGTTTTTAAGTACGAATTAAAGAAAAACGCAAAAAAAATCATTTTCATAAATTTATTGTTTTTATAGAGGCCGAAAAATAAACAAAATTTAAGAAATTCGGCTAGTTGTCCAAGTGGAGTATCATATGAAATATAGGTCTATCAACCAGAATAACCTACAAATCTTGGAACGGAACCCTCGGTGGGAGCCCAACTCGCACTTGGCCGATTTTTTTTACGAAGAATTCATAAGCATTATACATAATTTTCTCAGTATATCTCCCCTATTCTCCACTCCATAATGGACGTAGTCCTACACAACATTGTTTTTCTCCCAATGTTTTTTGTTCTCAAAACAAGCGTACAGGGACAACTATCTCCCAGAAATGTATATTTATGACTGCGGCACGTCAGCCTTACTATAGCGGCGTGGCAGCGGAGAGGCTTGGCCTTATTTGCATGTGATACGTAACATATTTCTACAAGAACCAAATTTGCGCCGCGCCGCTCCTCTGCCGATTGTTTTCACCTAAAATATATACTCCGCAAATAAATAGGTATATAGCGCCACACCACGCCAATCCTCTGCAGCGATATTGTAGTGTGGTTTTAGGTTGATGTAAACAATATTAGTTGTAACGCGTGGCGTCGCCGCAGTTCCGCGCGGTGCGTTGGTGCGATTTGACCTTTAAAATATTTAACGGAGCTTCAAATTAACTAACATTGTATGGAGAAATTGCCCCTATATCTCGTAAATACATACATAAGTACATAATTGCATACATACCTAGATATATATTATGTATACATAGGTACATCACGCCTTTATCTCTTGCGGGGTAGTTAGAGCGTAAACAGCTGTAATAAAATGTTTACACCACGTCTGCCAAAAGTTTGAGAGTTATTATTAAGAAGGTTGTGTATCACCATAGTGACAGATTGTCAGCCTGATGCCTAAAATTACAATATACCTCAACTCTCAAATCCTTTAGTCGTTTCTTACGACACCCACGGGAAAGATATGGTGTGATGCTATTCTAAGCCGGCACCAATCGTAAATCTGTAGGATGAATGGCTGGATAACATTTAGTTCCTTAATTACATGTATACATACATAAATCGCGCCTTTATCCCTTGCGGGGTAGGCAGAGCGCCAAGGGTCGTAAAAATACGCCTTTTACGCGAAGAAAAATATTGTCTCGATTAAGTAGAGTAAGAATCAGGTTTTAGAGGGGGGGGGGACGACATTACCCTTATGCTTCCCCATCCCCGTGTATCCGCGCCTGCTCTCCAGCGTCTCAACTAACTACACACTAAAGTCGTATCTCGTCATGGTGAGATGATTATCTTTACTCCTTGCCTGATTGACCTGTCAGTAACATTGCACCACGTTTTCAGATCGCATTCTCCACCATTTTCCAAACAGAAAAAGATAGATAAAGATTCAACACATGGTTATATGCCATTGGAGAGAAGAGCAATTTTACAATAAGATAACCAGCACATTTATAAACACCACCGTCGTGTGTGCCATGCACATTGTGAACAAAAGTACCATTATCGGAACCAAGGACTGAGCAATGTAGCAGTACCTTCATTAAATATACCAGGTTTGTGCATTAATTCATACCTAAATTAAATATTATTATCAGATCTATGTAAAAAATGCGAAATGCCTAATAAATAGGAGTTCAAATTTAAAAGGATAACTGAAATAAATGTCATCCATCACAACATTTCTCAGCTCATCTTTCACCTCGTGTGTGCCGTAAAAGGTGACTATGGGATTTTATCCAAGGAATGGGCAGCACCACTCTCTGTGAATGCAACATCTTACACAAGCCTCCCCATTCCGCCTGCCAAACGTGGTGTGTATGGCAATACCCCAGAGCCATGGGCTGCAGCAGTGGACTGTTGTGACTGTTGAAGTTGATGTAATGAATATACTAAGCTAACCTGCATTTTTTCAGATCTATAATGTACCTCCAAGTTTGTGACGTCACATACCCAAATGAAGATGTGGCCAATAACAACCTTGGGTAAAAATATATTTCTACTTCAGTAACCACGAGTAACATTTGAAAACATTTATGATATAACACATTCAACAACTTTTGTAGGTAATCAAATTGGCTTTGTATGTATGATCCCGCTTACAAAAATATATCAGTCTCATCAAAAAAATACTCACAACTAAATATTCCATTTCCACCATCTATAATAGATTTTATATGTTGTATTCGTATATGATATTTGTTGATTGAAGTGCTAGTTGATTTTAAATCTACCGTATTACTTCCAACCACACATTTCACAACCATTTCTACTAGTAATTTTATTATCTTTGAGTGTATATATGAAATAGCCACCTAAGTTATTTAATTATACTAATTTACAGATCCCATAGTTGAAGGTGGAACAAACGCTGCATTGCATCAACAGGGACCTGTGGCTTTCGATTCTCAAATAATCTAGGTAATTAATTAATCATTTTTAACTTTTTACTACGGGCAAAGATCCGATTCCTGTGGGGAGGCGGGTACCTAAGTAGTAGTGGGTGAAACCGCTAGTGTATTATATTTTTACCCGACTGCCTCAGAAGGAGGGTTATGTTTTTCGAGAGTATGTATGTATGTAAGTATGTACTCGTATGTATGTATGTAAGTATGTATGTATGTATGTATGTGGACAAGAAAATTCTTTTTCACAGGCTACAGCCCAAACGGAAAGTTGGATTTTGACATATGAGGTGTCGTTAGATTCGTCTTAGCAGCGTGAGTGACACTGGCTATATTAAAAAATTATAGATTCAAGATGGCGGATTTTTACAGCAAAATACTACTATAAAATTACCGCAGTCGGGTTTTTTGTTTTTTTACACATCTACTTGTATTATTTGTTTGGTATTTATTTATATAAAGTACCTATTTCTTATAATAGTCTCTATGAAAGTGATAGAAATATATTAAGCTTCTTCCGCCCTTATGATGGTAGGTTATGCTGCAGGGTGAACCACACGTACTGGTTATGCAGTCGGTGCCCGGAACTTGACTGTCGAAGATCTCCTGAGGATGCTTCGTGGAGGAGTGAAACACGTGTAGAGTGTAAAACGGTGGTGTCGGTGTGTTGTATTTGTGTCGCTAGTACATTTGTATTAAGTTCCGGTCGTACGTGTGGTTCACCCAGCAGCATAACCTACCATCATAAGGGCGGACGTAGCGTTGGGCGCCCTCCGGCCAGATGGACCGATGACTTAAAAAAGGCGGCTGGTAGCGACTGGATGGCAAAAACGGGAGATCGTGCCTTATGGCGTTCCCTGGGGGAGGCCTAAGTCCAGCAGTGGACTGCAATAGGCTGAAATAGAATAGATAAGGGCGGAAGAAGCTACATATATTTCTATCACTTTCAACAAGATGGCAAAGTAACGCCAGATATATATAATAGAGATAAGTTCACCTATTGTTTTCTAGTTTTTAAATCATTTATCTTTTTTTTTAGGTGTGAGGCCGTGCACGTTATGAAGCTCGTACCGGTTGTAGATAATGTTTTGGACTGTATGAAAGGCGGCACACCACACTGCCTGCATATGCGTGCAAGTCATCACGCTCGTACGGCTGTGTGTCGTGTCATATACGATCCCGGTGCATTACAACGTTATAGTGATTTCTGATGTAAGTACCTCTAGTAAGTTACTGTAGTACCCAATGAAAAATAAATAGTTTGAATTGTTCGTTGGTGAGTTTCATTTAATAGTTACTAAGGTGCCCTAAACATCGAGGGTTTACTGGTAGAAACGGTTATCTGCTGTACGATTGTATTGCACGTAACCGTTTCTACCAGTAAACCCTCTATATAGACACAAAAAGTTATATGAAAAAAAAAAAAAAAACTGTCGGCGTTGTTGTTCCAACGCTGGCAGCTGATGGCGCTAGTTATGCGTTTCCCTTATTGAAGCTCGAGTTTGGTCTCTATACCCCCCCATATAAAAAGGTACTCTGTGGTAGGCTGCCACAAGCGAAAGAAGACACGCGCGCGCTATTTGTTCGACCGCGTTCAACTTTCTCGACAATTTTTTGCAAGATGGAATGGATACGCGAAAAAAAGCAAAAAAATACTGTACTGTATTTAATTGTTTAATTGTTTAAATACAGATCATGATCAGAATTTAACTTTTTTTTGCTTGCCTAAAGACGCTGACATGTAGGTAAAATCTACTTTGAAATTAATTCAAACTACAAACCCTTTCTTTTTTTGTTGAACAAAGTACTATTACCCTAATATACTAGTAAGTACCAAAACCCTAGAAGTATTTAAAAGTAAAATAAAAAGACATTTTATTTGTATCATTCGAGTAGCAATTCAGTTATGAACTTAAACTACATGAACATAACGTACTCGGCGCTGCCTGCTGAGCTTTGCCCGCCAAAAGTAGGAGTAAACACTCGTGCTGTGCGCTAGATGGCGTAAGAAATTTCTCGAAGTAAGCAACCCTACTCCGCGGCTTTTTCAATACGTATAACCACGTCTAACTTATTATGAACCGTAGTCCAGTGAATTAAGGCCCATTTTCCCTCGAAACAAATTTGAAGGTATTTAAATGAACACGTGCTCGACTGGAACGCGAGCTAAATTAAACCATATTGTCTATCAGATTGAGTACATATTTCTTTGAAAACCATTGCGAAGAAAAGCTTCTGTAACGCCTGTTACTAGTTATTATTCTGTGCCCAAATCTGTTTGGACGCTCGGTCCGTATGGACGCAGTTTTGAACTCCAACTGTTGTAAGGTCACTTCTCTACACACCTGTAGTACAATGAACAATACATCTTATTAAATATTATCTTATCGTGACGCAGTTTTAAACTCCAACTCTTGTAAAGTCGCTTCCAGCTAAACAGTTGCCTACATATGTTGCAAATATACTCGTGCTTTTCGTCTTTCGATCTGTCTTTCCTAGTTCAGCGTAAAAACTGAACTAAACTACATTTTATTAGGACGTGTAAGGCAGGTTATGCTGGGTGAAATTTGACTAGTGACCGATAGCAAAAGCTCATAAGCGGCTTGTGATAATGAGAAACAACTTTCTCCAAGAAACATAGGGCGATTTATTTCTGTACCCCCACACAAAATTCAGCTGATTTGAGTTACTGAGGGGAGGCCCAAATTTTCAATCAAATTTTGACCTATGTTCAATGGGGAAAGATGTTCCTTATCACCAGTTTATTTATGTAAAAATTAAGACCACTATGTAAGTACATGGTCTCTATTACATTACATACACAGCAAAATGGGGGTCAAGAGCGTAAGCGTGCCAGCGCGAATAACATACATTATTGCATGAAAATATTAATGGGTTATTACACAGGGTGGTAGGAAAAGTAGTGTTTTCGTTTTATAAGTGTATAATACATCTGCTTAGTCTTTAAGTTTTATTATATGCTAATAAATAACAACTAGCTCGATGCCAAATTTCAGCTTTCTAGGTCTTCTAGAAGTAGCCAAACATTGTGATCATCTGTCTGTCAGTGAGTGAGTCAGTGACTAGCTTTGCGAAAAGCCAGATGGTTCCGTGTTTCGGAGGATACGTTAAGCCTTCGGTCACGGTTGCTGTTTATGATTACTTAGGCGTCGTAACACAACCATATCAGAGGCCTGCTACTTGTAGTAGGTGCGCGCGCCGTTTCCTTAATTTGTGTCATCGGGTCCCACTCGAAATACAAGCGGAGGAAGTGAGTAGGTAGGTACCAAATTTTCAATTTTGACGAGCCCATTACCGCGGTAGCCCAGTTGGTAGTGGCGTCGGCAGTACAGATGCCGAAGGTCGCAGGTTCAAATCCTGCCTGCGGTGGAAAATTTTGCAAGCTTTCCAAAAAAATAAATACACTTCTCATCAGAAAGTATACTCGGCAAGTTTACGTTCCCATTATCTAAGAAATATTTTTTTAGGTATAAATGTCTAATGTCGTAGTGTGTAATGTTAAAGAAAGAAAATAATAGTAGTTTATGCAACTGTCTCATAACGGAAGGCTTTAGGACGCGAGTGTCTGTATATCACACGAGGCGCAGCCGAGTGTGATAATTATAATAGTTTGACACGAGCATTCTAAAACCTAATTATATGCAGTTGTATACACTATTTTATGTACACTCTTCAAAACAAAACTATGAAAAATAATTCAAACCTCTGCACTGCACTATGGCGATTGCAAGCCTATCAACTGAACCACAAACTGAACGACTAAGTACCTAAGTAACTGTTCAACCAAATGTTAAAATGGATTCTCATAAAAACTGAACAACTTTTAAATTTAAAAAGCATTTTTAGGTATATTTTGATTCGAAATTTGAAACAAAGATTTATTAATAAATAAGTCCTCTTAATTTCAAGTCTCATCCCGCCCAGGTGACATTTGTTTTTTTATTGGCGTACTTTTGGCACAGGAACTAAAAAAGCGGCATATTCATTTCATATTTTTCCAAATACTTGAAATCATGTTACTTTATGTAGATGGCGGTGTTAAGGAAGTTTTTTTTAAAGGCTGCATATTTATAAAGCAGTTAATTACGAACCAGCATTCGATTCTATAAAACGCACATTACTAAACGAGTGTAGACAAAATAAATTACGAGGCCTGTGCCTAGTACTTGGGCAGGCGGTGGTGGGCTTCGATTATACACAGTGGCAGATATCCCACTAGGCCCGAAATGTTTAGGGTTGGCCGCAGGGCGTGTGTCGCGCGTCAAAAAAGTTGCACGTGTAAATGCGGTCTTAGGTCCAGATTAGGGTCAAATCAAATCAGCCGTAACGGCCCATCATAACATTACATAATCTCTCGCACGAGAAATTTACATCATATTATTATACAGCAAAATAAGAAAGTGTGTTCGATTTGTTTGCATGTCCCACTTTCGCGACAGAAGCAGCAACATAGTAAGGTGGAGGGCTGGTGACTGCCTAAAATAACTCAACTATATATATTCTATTTTAAACTCGACTAAAACTATAGCAATGAGGTAGAAAACTGGAGAATTAAGGGGCATCTTTCGAGTGGTTGGTCTTTTTCCTGTGATTTATTTTATTTTACAATTTATAGCATTGTGAGTGGTCCAAAATGTAAGGTGTGAAAAAATCAACTGCAAATATTTTAAGGGGTGAATACCATGAAACTGAACAACTTTCCCACTTCTACGCGAAATGTAGAACTCGTTACGCTCGCATACCTACACCGTGTCTCGTCGCATGCCCTTTTAACTTGTATAAGGTCCTATTAAATTCACTGCAAATATTTTAGAGGCAGATCAAATAAAATATAAGCATATATGAGGCAAATTTTTAAAAAAACCTACACGCTAGTTTTCGAGAAAATTGCATTTATAATAAAAAAAAAAAAAAACTAACAAAGTGCACCCTGTTTGTCCTAGAAACACACAAGAGTTTTTCCCATACAACTATAAAAGTTGAATAACTCGGAAACTAAAAATTATCGCGAAACATACATGGAGTATTTTCGAATACCCCAAGATGTGAGGAATCTAATTTCTTTTTATCCTCTCACCTTGTGTATTAAGGTTTTATTTTATACTGCTTAGGTATATTGTATATTGATAACATGCCGGGAAACCGCTGCGCGGGCCGCTCGCTAGTAGATTATTGACGTAGGTTACAAAATCGTGTGAGTCTTATCATAGATTTTTTATCTATGATAAGACTCATCGGCTTCTTCAAGGAGATTAAGATAGATGATACCATCATGTAGTAGGTATACAACAGAACGAACAAAAAACCGGCCAGAGCGTGTCAGGTTTTCGTAGTCAATATCAGATTTTTCATCGTTACAAAGTTAATTTTGTTGCTGGTTTGTTTGCAGCTGTATGGTTACCAACCGCAAACAGAAAAACTTTTATTTTTCTGGAATCTTTAGTGGTACAGTATCCGTTATAGTTTTCATGGTAACTTCAGATTGTAATATTCCATATTTCTTTCAGATTTTTAGCGCTTATACTTTAGAAGTTACAATTGGAACAAATGATGGGTCAAAAACGCCCCTTTTAAAAGCAAATATCTCGAGACAGAAATAGTTACTTTGTTTCAAAGAAATCTCCCCTTATTTTTAAAATACCTATTCAACGACACCCTATTCAATATAACAGGAGTTTTATTTTTTTGCCCCCTTTCACTTGTATGGGAGGGGGTCCAAAAAACATTTGATATATTTTTTTCTCAACATTTCTATATTTGGGTCAACACGATCTATCTTCTCACCAAATTTCATAACGATAGCTCTAAAACTGACGAAAATACGAGGGCAAGGCATACACACAGACAGACAGACACACTTGACGATATGATAAGGGTTTCTAGTAGACTACGAAACCCTAAAAAACAACATTTGTCATTAACATTATCATCAATCGATTTAATAATCACATCACTAGTCTAGGTCATAGACTCTTTACAACTGACCCCTTCACACCCTTTCGACCTTGTTCGTTGTACGTTTGTCCCCAGTAGGTATAGGGTGCAATTTTACTAGTGACCGATAGCGAAAATGCAGGACTGGCTGGTGTTAAGAAGCCATTCCTTAAGGTACCTTAATATAACAATTATCAGAATGGTAAACTAGTTCTAGTGACCGATACAGTAAACGCAGGACGGGCTGGTGATAAGGAACAAACTTTCCTCTAGGAATTGAAATATAAAAAAAATCTGTCCTCCAATATTAAATCAAATAAGCAGATCGGAAATTTTGTATCATCATCTCATCATCATCATCATCATCACCTTCCTGCTCTTATCCCAATTACGTGGGGTCGGCGCAACATGTTTGTAGGCAAGTTACAATTTTTTTTTTTAATTTTTCGGCTAGGTATGTTCTTTGGGTAAAAATGGCACACTCTTCGCAACAATTAAAGTTATTTTAGGGTCCCGTGCCCAAGGGTCAAAACCAGACCCTATTACTTACGATACTTCGCTGGCTGTCTGTCTGTTCGCCTATCTTTCACCTCACTAGGCGGAATCTCCTAAACCGTAATAGTTTGAAATAAAATTTTCACAGAACACGTGAAATTAGTTATATTTTGAGGAGCTTCTTCCACACAACAAACGTGTTTTTTATGCCATTTTTACTGTAGGTACTGAACCCTTGAAGGGGAACCCTTAGTGTGCGAGTTATTTATTATGTAAGGTGAAATTTTACTAGTGAGTGACAGATAGCGAAAACTCAGAATCGGCTGGTGTGGTGATGGATAAGAGTTTCACACACCTCAATTTCGCTAATAATTGTAACGAAACTATGCGGCACAACTTTTCCCAAGGAACAAAGTTCGAATCATAATTTTTTTTGAAGCTCCTATAATAATAATAATAATAACCCCGCAG
Organism: Phthorimaea operculella; assembly: GCA_024500475.1. Classification (NCBI taxonomy): domain Eukaryota; kingdom Metazoa; phylum Arthropoda; class Insecta; order Lepidoptera; family Gelechiidae; genus Phthorimaea; species Phthorimaea operculella. Next base: position 3,379,637 of record JANFCV010000049.1, read on the forward strand.
GGCAGCTTTGGCAAGCTGTTGGTGAGTTGGCGCCACCACGTACCCGAAGTACTCCTGGGTTACCCTTTATGGGAGCCCGCCTCTGTCTTGCCTTAACCGGCCGGACAGAGTGGAGCCGCAAGAGTTTTTCAACTCGAGGGTGGAAGTGTTAAAGGCATAAAGCCGCGAGTAATGCTGACGGGAGAAATCCCTGAACTTGAAAGTGCAGCACACCTCTCTACACCCTTGCTACCCGTAGGGCAGCTTGTGACGAGCTGTTGGGGAGTAGCGCCCCCACGGACCCCAGAAACCCCCGAGAGTGTAGACTGGCCGTCTCCGGCTCGCCGGAGTGGACCCCAAGGCCAGGACTCTCACCTCTTGCTTGCCTTAGTTGGCCGGCCAGAGTGGGGTCGCTAGAGTTCGAGCTTGAGCTTGGACTCGGGGGGTGGAAGTGAAACATGCGTAAGTCGCGAGTTGGTGTATGTTCTGGGTCTTGCCCAGGACCTCTGCGCAGAAAGCGGTGTACACCTCTCGACACCCCTCAGTCGCCCGCGCCAGTGTTGCGTCCCAGGGCACCACGCACTACGCGTAAAAGCCCTTTAGTGGAGGCCCACCTAGCGGGCGGCGAGTCACCGTCTGCCGAGATTATCAAGATTGAGACATTTGATTTGGCAGGCGTCCCGTTGTCTCAATCAATATCCCAGCAACCGGTCCAGCAATTTCCTCCCCATAGCCCTAGTATTCCGACCCTCACCTGCAATAGTCCTTGCATCATGCGGGTGCTGGCTCTGGGTGTACTCTGTAGTGCAGACAGAGCGAGTATCCGCTTGATGTACACATCACACATTAGATTATTTGGTATAAAAAGGCCTCTGTGCTGTTGGCTTCGGCCCCACGCATGCCTCAAAGGACCGGGTCCCTGTGGGCCCGTGATTCGAAAAGAATACCAACATAATAATAATAATTTCCGATCAGCTGATTTCAGGAAGTACTTATGGGAGTATTTTATTTTTGCACCAGCCGGGTCTGACGTTTCGCTATCGGTCACTAATATGGATTTGCCATACTCTCCACGCTTGGCAGCCGGATTGGCTGGCGAGCGCAGAGCAGGGTGTTGAAGATCGCTTAGACGCCTTTTACAACACCCAAGGGTAGAAACGTCGTCACACGGCACGACACGGCAAACAAACTCTCGAAAAGAGTCAGAATCGTTCCACTTCTTTTTACGCGACTGCTTAAAAAGGGAGGGTTTTATCCAGGTTCTCACCCCACAGGCCAGGGTCGTCGAAGCACGAGTGGTGGTTGGAGACGGTCAGTAGGGGCACGCCCGGGGGCCGCCGCCTCACCGCGTCCTGCAGGGCTTGCTTGTTGTACACCGTCGTCTTGTTCAGCAACTCTGGAAGAAAACGCCATTTTCTTTTAATACTCATTGTTTGATATTGTTTTTATACATATAGTTTGAAATTTTACTAGTGTAGTGACCGATAGCGAAAATGCAGCATGCGTTGGTGATAAGGAACAACATTTCCCAAGGAACATAGGAGGACATGTTATGGTCCATTTTCGCTATCGGTCACTAGTAAAATTTCATCCTATATAGAAATAGCGCGGGTGCTCTACACATACCTTGGTAAATGAGTGCATATAATAATAAGTAATGGGTTTCTAGAAGGAAATCCCTGAAGAAGCCACAACTTTTACGACGCAACTTTGTTTGGACTAGTAAGGAGATGATAGTCATTGATCACACAGTACTTATTTTAGCTTATATTAACATTCATTTACCACTCTTAATCTAATTTTCAACCCTAATTAACGAAATAATATTATGTCCTTTTAATCTAGCCTGTCAATAAAAGAATAAGAGCTCCCACAGACCCACTACAATTGCCCGCAGACAACCGACACATCTCCTACAAAAGAATACTGCAAATTGAATAAGCAAATGTATTAAAAAACAAAAACCCGGCTGTGGTCATTTTAAAGTTGTATTTGCGATAAAAATCCGCCATCTCAAGTTAATGCATTTTTAAGAATTTCTTGTCCACATAGATAGGTACATACCTACATGCTCTCGAAAAACATAACCCTCCTTCTGAGGCAGTCGGGTAAAAATAAAATAGAAGTTGCTTGGGTGTGTGTATATGCCTATTTAACTAACTTCCTGTTCACATTAGAGAAGAATGTTTAACATTGCTGAAATGGTAAAATTAATGTAGGTATTTTATACAACAAATGAATATCTAGAGTGTAAGGAAATCTTAATTCAATTTATTAATAGAGGATGTAACTTATTATAACTTGAAATGGTTTTTTGATTTAAGTTTATTGACATTTAAGTAATTATTATAACTTAAATCCTTAACCGATGACACCATTGAAAATTTGCACGCCTGGACCTGGTGAGACATGGTAGTGGCATTCCCTGTAAAATGTAGTATGCAACACCCTGACTATCATATTTGTTGCAAAGAAATATATTTTAAATTTTGCATTTTTAAAGCCATCAGACAATATTTATATTATAACCACCGATAAGAATCACCACTAATAGATCAGAGTGGAGAAAACATCCATAGGTGTTCATCCAACAGTCATCAATATTAAGCTGAGAAGATATCACCGATAGTTGTCGATACCTGTTGCAGGCAAAGTATTGCTTGTCTGTGGGCAAAGTGTTGCTAGTCTGTAGGAGCCTTAAGATCTGGTCTATTTTACCTTCTAGAATATGTGGAAGTCAGGCAACAGGTAGCAAAGAGGGACAAAAGCAGAAAAAAATTAATAGGTTAATGACACATAGTATAGGGACCACAATTAAGTTTTTAAGTTTGCATTAAGTTCTGCGTCTGTCTATCACAACATGGGATGCTTAAGGTGCATATTCATTGAGAATATTTGTTGGAGTTTCATATAATAATGTATATTATACTGCATTTCACATAAGAAGGGTAGGCTGACGTTTTGTGACATAGTGTTGCCGGCACTCGACTATAGTCTGATTTTTATTCAGATGGACTCAACTGACAGCTAAGAATGACCTATTTTTTTTTAAATGTTGCAATCATTTGTCTAGTGTTGTGGTTTGACTCATTCATTTGATTCTTTGAACTTTAGTGACATGATTCCTCGATGTATTTGTTTTCGTTAATAAATAGCTGAATAAATACTTGCGTATTTATTACGCATCTTTATTTTACGTAAAAGAGTTTACATTACGCGTATATTTTATATTTATACGCATAATTTTTTTCTTATTTTATGAAAATAAAATTATAAAATTAAATTGTTTGTGCAACTACTTGTAAATTTGTTTCAACTATCTTTTTCAAGGTAAAGGTTGCCTGGAAGAGATCGCTGCAACTGCAAGCGATAAGGCTGCCTTTGCTTATTTCTAGCTTTAAGTTTTCTGTATTGTTGTTTTAATCATTTGTGGTGTATGTTCTATCTATCTATAAAAACATCTGGTTGATTTGAATTTTTTCCCAGTCAAAGTCTGAGATACGACCAAAGTTACTACATGGCTGCGTTCTCCTTAGGTGTAAGGAGGTCTGATGTCAAGTCATTATCGATTTTTCCGTAAGAAGAAGTTTATAAATTAGATTTTATTTTAAAAACTAGCTTTCCGCCCACGGTTTCACTCGCGGTATTATCTGTTTGGTCTAATAAAAATGATTTAAATACATTGCATTTAAAATCCAAAATTTTGAAACAGATTGCATCAAAGATCACGAACAGTGGAGTTCGACTACTTGATACTTGAATAGATGGCGTCACTACTTGAGGGATAGAAAAAGCCCTTATAACTTTAAAAATACGCCCTTTAAGTTAAAACGGGAACTTTCTTGTTTGAGGGGAGATAAAGGGCTATTGCACTATATAAGTCCCTTAATCGTACCGGAAATCCTTTTAAAGTTTTATCGGCAAGTACATTTTATTAACTTAGTTTTATTATATTATAATGATTAGATTAAGTTTTAAATTATGAAATGTTAGGGGCTGTATCAAGGGTGATGTACAGGACTGTGGCAACTATCGAGGAATAAAGCTCATGTCACATACGTTAAAAGTATTTGATAAGGTGATAGAAAGACGATTGCGAGTGGAATGTGAAATTACTTAAAACCAGTTCTGGTTTATGCCGGGCCGGGAACAACGGATGCCATTTTTGCACTTCGCCAATTGTGCAAAAAATACAGAAGTGCCCAAAAGAACTTGCTGCTTACCAAAAAAATGCTGTCGATGAGCTCGCTGCAGCTTACGGTGTCACCATTTTAAGACTGCCCCCTTACCACTGCGAACTGAATCCCATAGAGTTAGTATGGGCACAGGTAAAGGGGCATGTCGCGAGAAATAATAAAAGTTTTAAAATGGCCGACTTGAAACAGTTATTCAATGAAGGGCTGCAATTGGTGACACCAGAACGGTGGTCGAGCTGTATTGATCATGTTATTAAGAGACCAAAATGATGCAGCTCGACCACCTAATTGATAACGTGACAGAAACTTTTATTATTATGTCACAGATTCGGATTCCGATACCGATTCTTCAGAAATAAATGGTAATTAAGATAATTTATTGCTTTTTTTTTACTTTTTCGTACATTTTCCACCAGATTTTCAAAAATCTGTAGGTAGGTCAGATAGAAGACTGTAACGTTTACCTATAAGGTAAACAATCTTTACAAGTTACTATGCTAGTGAACCTGGTGAATAAATACATTCAAATCCTCTGACAATAACGACAAAAACGTAATGTGGTCGGTCGTCAGACAGGAAATAAATATGAAGTTAGTTTGTTTGTTTTTACAAAATATTAAGTTTGTCTTTTAGAAAAATTAATTAATGAAAATTGAAATTAACTAAATTTATTTTCAAAAAGATTCAATCACAATCTTTGAATCACAAAACTTAATCATTTGGGTACAACACTATTTTTTTACCATTTTTAAATACAATAACGTGGCAACCCACCAAATGTCAGTTTAGTCCATCTGAATAAAAATCAGACTATACAAAATATTTGAAAACTAGTCTGACAGGTTCCAATCGGATTCGATGTTACCCAGAAGGGTAGATTAAAATTTAACTATATTGAACCATTACTTTTTAACCACATTCCTTTCCTACACTTGACTTGTATATTTTTTTACGATTTTCGTTGTTTTTTCTCATGTTTTACCCATGGATACCCATCCGTTGTTTACAACACGCCAGTGTGGCGAGCGCGTAAATGCACGCGCTAACCCACCACTTGTGTGATGCCACGTTAGGATCCGCTCATACTAAAAATTATCCGAAATAGCATCTAATGATCCGCGCCGGCAACTTTACTAGAGATGTAGAAGGGTGAAAAGAAAATCGAACGAAAAATAAACGATTACCTATTTCGAGTATTATTACCCTAATAACCTAAAAAAGGCATTTTAATATTATATACTACTTAAATAGTTATTCTTTATCCGATGAGTCGCTTTAATTCTCACCTAAATGTATGACTAATTGGTTGTCAATAAGATTATTGATTTGTATACCTAATGTCTCCCCATCCCCCCACCCCCAAAAGTGGAGAACAATTTTTCTTTGTCTTCAACCATTTTGTCCTCCAATTTCATCATTTTGGTAGATAAAAACCGATTATTTTTTTGTTTGATTAAACACTACTACATCACTAGTTATTTCAAATTATAAACGTCACAGTACCCATCGGCTGTGAAATACACTATAGGCAAAGTTGCAGACTCACCTGACAATAATTCTCAAAATGTTCCCTATGGATATACACTCTCATTAGTAACATTAATTAATTGTTTTTTTTATTAGCGCCTTAGACTTTGTATATACCTACAATATATCTGCAAAGGATGTAGTGGCTGTTGGTCTGTCCAGGACCAACCCCTTTTACTCAAACAATAATAATAATATACTTTTGCCGTGTGGTGCCGCATTAGACTAGCATCATCCTATTTCTTTCCTGTGGTGTTGTAAGAAGCTACTAAGGGATTTGAGGGTTGTGTATGCAATTTTAGGCCACAGGCTGACAACCTATCACTATTATGATACACTTAAATGATCCTTAAACTTTTGTCAGAGACAGTGTAAATGGCCATTATTACAGCATTTAATACCCCGCAAAGGATATAGGCATGATATATGTATAATAGTCTTCAAGTAACAAAATAATTTTCCACAAGTTGCTTCAAGTAGTAATGAATGTGCATTTGTTCATAGCATAACTCTAAATACTTACTACAATTTTCATTACAAATACTAATCAGGCGCGGTCACAGGGGGGGGGTCATAGGGGTCATGACCCCCCCTGAAATCCAAGAATGAGCTTAAGCTTGTTTATTTTTTGATCATTCAAAACGGGCTATTATATGCAATGTATGCTTGTTTGTAGCGTGAAAAGTCGGGCTCGCTTCGCTCGCAATTAGGGAATGCAATCTCGAGCCGAGATTGACGACTTGAGATCTCGGTCGAGATCTTAGGGTTCGAGACTGACCAACACGAGATCTCGTTGGACTTTTAGTCGAGATCTCGGACTTTCGAGATCGAGATCGAGGTTTTGCTTCCCATATAAAAATCATCAAAAATATTTTTTAATTTTAATCATGTCGGGGGATCCATCTCAGCTTCTAGGCCGAAATTTTCGGTGTATTACCGGGTACGCGTACGCGATCCCGGCTCCCTGGCATGTCAGTTGGATGGTTTTGGAAAATTCGTATTCTGCTAACAGTTTTAGTATGGAAAATCACATTGGCTATAGAATGAGAGTTGAGTGTTGCTGGCAATGGACTATTATGTATTCTGTGGCAATGGCTAAAAAGTGGCAGACTTGAAGCCCCTTTTATATCCTGTCCATTCTATTCGTTTTCCCTATAAATATCTAACAACAGCAGTCTTCTCTTGCTAAATAATTAAATACGCTCGGGGTAGACCGGCAGACACTGGAAACTAAGTTACGCATATCAAGAAACACGTCAATGCATTCAAGCTCAATCTCGAAATCTCGTTCAAAATCTCGACGGATTCTGTCGAGATCTCGAAGGATTTTTCAGAAACGAGATTTCCTTTTTTGAGATCTCGATCTCGAAAAATAGCTCGAGATCTCGGTGATTTCGAGATCTCGGTGATTTCGAGATCTCGCGAGATCGAGATTGCATTCCCTACTCGCAATACGTACACCTTTCTACCTGTTTTACATCTACTGCTAGTATTGAGGCCTCTCACTTTTTTATAACGCGAAAAGTCGAGCTCGCTGTACATGTATCTTTTGGTCTGTATTTTACTAGCGGCCAGTTTTTAAGCTCACATGCTCGTTTGTAGCGAAAAAGTCGAGCTCGCTTCGCTCGCAAATTAAAAAATCTGCGTCCACCCGTGTTCAGCGTGTGACGAGTGGTATGACGTCACTATGACATTATGCCTATGCACGCAGTAGGAAATTTTTCTATAAATCTAAAGTGTGGGTAAAAAAAACTGGTTCTAAGGTATTTCAGCCGCCATGACCCCCCCTGAAACTGAGGGCTGTGACCGCGCCTGATACTAATTAGTTTGCAAAGTATAACTATTACTTAGCATTGATTATTCAAAGTATAATAATTACTTAACATACATTACTTGAGGATGTTCAGATTTATTTGTGAAAGACAAACTGTAAGGTCGAGGGTCAGTTATGGTAGGTATTGAGAAAAAATAGTTTCTATAAGCATCCCAGTAGGTAGTAGACACAGAACGTGAGGCAAACGGGGTTATTGTTGATGTGCAAGTTTCAAGTTTCGCTGAGGCAGGCAACCAGTTTCCAGCACGCATAGGACTGCTTATTTCCCAATTTTGCGTGCGTCGTAACGTAACCTACATAATTGATTTTAATAAGAACATTGCGTGGGTTTCATAGGTTGGTCTTGTTAGGTAGGTCGAGGGTGTGGTTGAGGGTGCGTACCGACTATGAGTTTCCCGAAAAGGCCCACAACAGCCACCGTGATGGAGCTCGCGCAGGACCACAGTCGCCCCGGGCTGCGCAGCCGTGGGATAATCCAGCTGATGTCGTACGCCATGGCGCCGCGAACAAACACGCACGATACCACACTAAAAATTCATGCTTACTGTGATTAACTTTAATAAAATGCAATTTCTTTTATGTGCAATTACAGCACACCGCACTCTTCCCCATTGGGTGCGCTCTTTGTGCAACAAAATTTGTGCGACGAGGAAAACGCGTCACGTTTTGTGCAGTAAATAATTGACGACATTGACAAGAATGCTCGGGTTGCACATATTTTAACGCGAATTACTGTGTTGCACTTTTCTGTTGTGAACGTGGTTTACGCGACGTATATTACGCAGAAAAAAATAGGCGACAAATAGAATGCAGCCCGAGAATCGGTGTCAAAAGTTACTGCTGACATGAAATACTTGTTGCATGTTTTCTACTGCGCAATCTTCATGCGCTCCGAAATTGTGCAACCCGAGAATATGTGCTAGCTGTCAATCGTTTTTTTTTTATTTGTTAGAGATGAACCCATGACAAAGCCATAGCGATTCCAAATATAAATCGATGTTTTATAAATTTTTGTTCCAGACCTACAAATTACGCATACAAGCTACTTGTTCCAGAATCCAATGTTTAACTCGGTCTGCCGCCTACCGATTTTCTACGTATATTATAGCATCATTGCCGTGTGGTTGCAAAAACATTTTGCCATCGATTGACACGAAAAGACGAAGAAGTGTGGTGCCGGCTTAGAATAGCATAATCCCATATCTTTCCACCGGTGTGAAGTTAGCAGAAAAAGTTATCAGAAAATGTATAACCCGACCAAATTGAGAAGGTCAAATTTAAAATTTTCTAAATTGACTCAAAATGCTCGGAAATGCCTCGAATGTGATGTAGGATGACTAGAAATACAACATTACATGCATTTTAATCACATTCAGCCAGTAAATCGGCCAAAATGCCTCAAAATCTACACCGTACTTTGGGCGCGCAATACGCTGGTTTCCTGGGCTTATGGCTGCACTAAGGGTGCTTAAAACGTAACTAATAACACAGATATAGGCATGTCCAACGTAAAAATATTAATACAACGACAAAAAACGTTAATTAACCTAAATCTAGTAACTTTGAGAAAACCATAGACAACTAGCCTACAGCTCGTTCGATTTCTCCCAATTTCCTCGGCTTTGCATAAACCTGCCAAATGAAATAAGATATTTCTAGATTCTTCTCAGCAATATCTATCCAACGAGGTATAACTCAATAGGATTAAAACGGAAGAGCTATACAAAATAATGAGATAAGTAAAAATTTTCTGCTGAGCAGAAAATACCATAGATAGGTCAATGATCCCGACAATACGAAATATTAACAAATTATTTCCAGGTTTGTAATTTGCTTAAAATGAAGCTTTACTTATACAGAAATACTAATTATTTTCATAAACATGTTGATCCTACTTTGATTTGGGTAATTAATAAACTCTCCACGAAAATAAATCTCGCTGTTATAATATCTTAGTCACTTAGTCGCGCTAACCTAGCATGTTACGTAGTTGATGTGGTATTCACAGATCGATAATTACATAATCTATCAAATGGTATACTTCATACGGGATTAGAATCTTCAGGTTTGGCAAAATATTAGAATAAAACGATATTTTCTGTTCAACCGAAAATACCCATAGACAAACCGACCTCAGGACATTGCCCCTGACTCCACAAGAAATAAGATGACCGGGCCAAGGTTATTTCCAGCAATGTTGCCAACGTAAATAAAATTTTAAATATGGCGCCAAAATAAAATCGAAAGGCAGGTCAATGACCCCATATTTCGTAAACTTTAGGTATTCATTTTCTCAACTCCACAAGTAGATTCCAAAACGAATGTGGTATCAAACGATTTGTCTTATAAATACCTTTTCAAAAAGGTACGACTCAACAGGCCTGATACGGTCAGGCTGTGTGATAACCTTGATATTATATTTTTTTCTGTTGAAATTTGTTGTGCTCATATCTCAGCTCCACAAGCAGATTCCAAAACGAATGTCGTATCAAACAATTCGTCTTGTAAATACCTTATCAAAACGGTATGACTAAACAGGCCTGATGCGGTCAGGCTGTGTGATAACCTTGATTATAAGTTTTTTTCTGTTGAAATTTGTTATGCTCATATCTCAGCTCCACAAGTAGATTCCAAAACAAATGTGGTATCAAAAGATTCGTCTGGTGAAGACCTTTCCAAAAAGGTATGACTCAACAGGCCTGATACGGTCAGGCTATGTGATAACCTAAAATTTATGTTTTTTCTGCTGAACTTTGTTATGCTCAATATCTCAGCTCCACATGTAGATTCCAAAACGAATGTGGTATCAAAAAATTCTTCTTGTGAAAACCTTTCTAAAAAGGTATTACTCAACAGGCCTGATACGGTCAGGCTATGTGATAACCTAAAATTAATGTTTTTTCTGCTGAACTGTGTTATGCTCAATATCTCAGCTCCACATGTAGATTCCAAAACGAATGTGGTATCAAAAGATTTGTCTTGTGAGAACCTTTCTAAAAAGGTATGACTCAACAGGCCTGATACGGTCAGGCTGTGTGATAACCTTGATTATAAGTTTTTTTCTGTTGAACTTTGTTATGCTCATATCGCCGCTCCACAAGTAGATTCCAAAACGAATGTGGTATCAAAAGATTTGTCTTGTGAGAACCTTTCCAAAAAGGTATGACTCAACAGGCCTGATACGGTCAGGCTATGTGATAACCTAAAATTTATGTTTTTTCAGCTGAACTTTGTTATGCTCAATATCTCAGCTCCACATGTAGATTCCAAAACGAATGTGGTATCAAAAGATTCGTCTGGTGAAGACCTTTCCAAAAAGGTATGACTCAACAGGCCTGATACGGTCAGGCTATGTAAAAACCTAAAATTTATGTTTTTTCTGCTGAACCTTGTTATGCTCAATATCTCAGCTCCACATGTAGATTCCAAAACGAATGTGGTATCAAAAGATTCGTCTGGTGAAGACCTTTCCAAAAAGGTATGACTCAACTGGCCTGATACAGTCAGGCTATGTGATAACCTAAAATTTATGTTTTTTCTGCTGAACTTTGTTATGCTCAATATCTCAGCTTCACATGTAGATTCCAAAACGAATGTGGTATCAAAAGATTTGTCTGGTGAAAACCTTTCCAAAAAGGTATGACTCAACAGGCCTGATACGGTCAGGCTGTGTGATAACCTTGATTATAAGTTTTTTTCTGTTGAAATTTGTTATGCTCATATCTCAGCTCCACATGTAGATTCCAAAACGAATGTGGTATCAAACAATTCGTCTTGTAAATACCTTATCAAAACGGTATGACTAAACAGGCCTGATGCGGTCAGGCTGTGTGATAACCTTGATTATAAGTTTTTTTCTATTGAAATTTGTTATGCTCATATCTCAGCTCCACAAGTAGATTCCAAAACAAATGTGGTATCAAAAGATTCGTCTGGTGAAGACCTTTCTAAAAAGGTATGACTCAACAGGCCTGATACAGTCAGGCTATGTGATAACCTAAAATTTATGTTTTTTCAGCTGAACTTTGTTATGCTCAATATCTCAGCTCCACATGTAGATTCCAAAACGAATGTGGTATCAAAAGATTCGTCTGGTGAAGACCTTTCCATAAAGGTATGACTCAACAGGCCTGATACGGTCAGGCTATGTGAAAACTAAAAATTTATGTTTTTTCTGCTGAACTTTGTGATGCTCAATATCTCAGCTCCACATGTAGATTCCAAAACGAATGTGGTATCAAAAGATTCGTCTAGTGAAGACCTTTCCAAAAAAGGTATGATTTAACAGGCCTGATACGGTCAGGCTATGTGAAAACCTAAAATTTATGTTTTTTCTGCTGAACCTTGTTATGCTCAATATCTCAGCTCCACATGAAGATTCCAAAACGAATGTGGTATCAAAAGATTCGTCTGGTGAAGACCTTTCCAAAAAGGTATGACTCAACAGGCCTGATACAGTCAGGCTATGTGATAACCTAAAATTTATGTTTTTTCTGCTGAACTTTGTTATGCTCAATATCTCAGGTTCACATGTAGATTCCAAAACGAATGTGGTATCAAAAGATTCGTCTGGTGAAGACCTTTCCAAAAAGGTATGACTCAACAGGCCTGATACGGTCAGGCTGTGTGATAACCTTGATTATAGGTTTTTTCTGTTGAAATTTGTTTATGCTCATATCTCAGCTCCACATGTAGATTCGTTTTGGAATATTTCGTATTGTCGGGATCATTGACCTATCTATGGTATTTTCTGCTCAGCAGAAAATTTTTACTTATCTCATTATTTTGTATAGCTCTTCCGTTTTAATCCTATTGAGTTATACCTCGTTGGATAGATATTGCTGAGAAGAATCTAGAAATATCTTATTTCATTTGGCAGGTTTATGCAAAGCCGAGGAAATTGGGAGAAATCGAACGAGCTGTAGGCTAGTTGTCTATGGTTTTCTCAAAGTTACTAGATTTAGGTTAATTAACGTTTTTTGTCGTTGTATTAATATTTTTACGTTGGACAGGCCTATATCTGTGTTATTAGTTACGTTTTAAGCACCCTTAGTGCAGCCATAAGCCCAGGAAACGAGCGTATTGCGCGCCCAAATTACGGTGTAGATTTTGAGGTATTTTGGCCGATTTACGGGCGGAATGTGATCAAATTGCGATATATGTTGTATTTCTAGTCATCCTACATCACATCCGAGGCATATCCGAGCATTTTGAGGCATTTTAGAAAATTTGAAATTTCGACCTTCTTACTTTGGTCGGGTTATAATTTTCTGATAACTTTTTCTGCTAACTTCACACCGGTTATCTTTCCCGCGGGTGTTAAGAAGCGACTAAGGGATTTGAGAGTTGATGTGTATTCGCAATGCAATTTTAGGCGATAGGCTAACAACTTGCCATTGCCACCACAAATAAACAGCGCGCGAGGCGATTGACCCTTAGCTGACCAGGCTAAGGGTCATATCAAAATCCGTTCAGTAGTTTTTTCGTGTGTATTTCACATGGGTATTTCATGAACTGTGATAGCAAGAGAGTTGAAATTTTCACAGGTGATGTATTTCTGTTGCCGCTGTAGGAGGAGTGATGAGGCCAGTAGGCCGAGTGACGACGGAGGAGGGAAAAGGGTTGCAACCCACCTAGTCAGGGAGTTGAGACCAGGGGAACGACTGTTCCGACCGGACATGTTTGGAAGTTGTATTTATAGCGATCGACGGAAACACTTCGATACCGCGTTTCAGGCTTCGTCTTCTGATTGGCTAATCTTCTCTCACAGTGTGACGTAGCTTGCTATACAGTTGCTAGGCAGCTGAGGACTTTGGCATGTGGGGCGCATGCGCGCCGCCACATCACTCCCCCTTTTTGGAGTGTCGAAGACGCTGTTCAGCCATAGATGTCTTGAGGCAGTGGATGCTTAATCGTGCAGTCAGGCGGTGCGGCTAGCAGGCAATTAGCAGTGGTAGAGCAGGCTGCACGCTGGAGTGTGTCGACAGTCGTGGCTGCTGTAGACCGAGAGATGCTTGAAGTGCCGACCGAGGATAGTGCACATGTCGTGCTGTAGATCCAATGCTGGTACTGCGATGATTGACGAAGATCAAGTGGCTTGATGATGCGTTGAGTTTAAGCAGTCCAAGTTGCGCTGATGTCCGGTGGAGTGGTGACGTCATGTTGCGTGGTGCTGCAGTCTGGCGAGGCGTTGCGGCGAGCAGGTATGCAGAGGCGAGCAGGGTACTGGAGGTGGTACTCTGACAGTGACAGCTGCTGTAGGCCGTGCAGATGCTGATGCTGGCTCCAGGTCTTCGAAGCGTCGATGACAGGTGGAGGCAGGAATGATGCCGCAGATGTGCTGGAGGGAAGCTATGACTGCAGTGGTTGATGACGTCTGGCTCCGCTCTCGTCTGATTCCGTACCATCATTTATAATACATACATACATCATCTGTGAAAATTTCAACCATCTAACTATCACGGTTCACGAGAAACAGCCTTCGAAACATTATCTACAAAAACGAGCAAAAAGATCACGTTTCTTGTATGGGAGACCCCCTTAATATTTATTGTATTCTGGTTTTTAGTACCTATTTGTTGTTATAGCAGCAATAGACATACACACCTGTAAAAATTTCAACTTTCTAGCTATTACGGTTCATGAGATACACGCGCAAAAACTTCATATAAAAAGCGGCCAAGAGCGTGTCAGACACGCTCACAAATGGGTTTTCGTAGTCAACGTTTAAATATCAGGTTATCAGCATTAGGTACGAAGTTAATTTTGTTGCTGGTTTGTTTGCAGCTGTATGGTTACCAACCGCAAATTGAAAAACTTTAATATTTCCTTAATCTTTAGTGGTACAGTATCCGTTATAGTTTTCATGGTAATTTCATATTAAGAACTACCTATATTTCATATATTTTTCAAATTTTTACCATGCGTAATTTAGAAGTTACAGCTGGAACAAATTATGGCTAAAAAACTCCCCTTTTAAAAGCAAATATCTCGAGACAGAAACATTTTAGAGACTTTGTTTAAAAGAAACCTCCCCTTAGTTTTCCCTTAATTTTAAGACCTATTCAACGACACCCTACTCAATATTACAGGAGAAATTTTTTTTGGCCCCCTCTGACATGTATGGGAAGGGGGTCCAAAAAACATTTAAAATATTTTTTTCTTAACATTGCTAAATTTGGGTTAACGCGATCTATCTTCACATCAAATTTGATGTCGATAGCTTAAAAACTGACGAAGTTATGAGGGCGCGGCATACAGACAGACAGACAGACTTGACGAAATGATAAGGGTTTCTAGTAGACTAAGACAATACCTACTGTCGACAGTAGGTATTGGCGAGGTCAAACAAACATAGATTTACTAAATCAAATCAATGTGGGTTCAATTACCCTGTACTTATACCTAACTTCTTCTTCTTCTTCTTTTCGTGTGGGACACCGAGTCGTTCAACGACCCGATGAACCCTGGTGTCAGAGTTTTTCAACCGCCTACTGCAAATAGCAGGGCTCTGACATGGTTGTGTAACGATAGCATCACAACAGCAACTGGGACCGACGGCTTAACGCGCCCATCCGAAGCACGGAACCATCTTACTTGCGGACAATCAGGTGGTTCAGCCTGCAATGTCCTAACCCTAACCAGACTGGGAACAAATTCACAAAGTGATAAATATCAACTTTGTGAGTGACCCCACCGGGAATTGAACCCGAAACCTTTGCGTGGCAGGCAGGCATAGGTACTAACCACTGCGCCACATCGGCTGTCATGATTATAGATGTAAGCCCGGTTTAAAACCAATTCAACCAAATCGTTTTAAACGAAAAAAACCGTTTTAAATCATAAACAACCGTTTTTTTCGGTTTAAAACGGCGGATGGTTGATAACAATGTTTTATTGATTTTAATACATTTTCGTAATATTACAAAGGTAAGGATCACTGAAATGGATTAATGATGTGATTTTGCGGGTTTATTACCTAGTTTGTCGCTCCGAGGCCCGAGCGTAGGTAACCTATTAGTCCGATACGCCTGTCCATCCGCAAAAGTACTGGACCAGCCCAAGAAGTGCAGCCTTGTATCTTAAGCACGGTAGATGTGTCGAAGTCAATATGTCAAAATCTGCCTTCTACATAATAGCTCGTGTATTTACAAATGAAAAGCCGTTTGCATATTTCCATCTGACGTATGTATACCGTCGACATTATGTGTACCGCCAAAAAAACGACCTTTTGCCGTATGGCATAGTGCCCGGCAATATGTACGAACTTAATTAAAGACCCACATGATGAATTCAATAATAGAGTTCAGTCACACGATTTACTAAAGTTCTACTTAATTTATCTTATCTCACACATACATCCCTACCATACACATTATTAATATGCAAATAGTAGAATCAATCAATCAATCAATCAAATAGTTTATTCGTAACTGTAGGTTGTACAAAAAGATCTTAAAAACTAATTAGTATCGCTACAGTTTACCTTTTAGGCGTACGAATCATTTTTGAGTAAATACATAGTAAAAAAAATACATAAGTTTTACTGTAAATAATACAAATTGGTAGTAAGAATTAAGACCTCAGCTAATTAAGCTAATTAATAATTAGGAAGCTTAAAAATTTATGAAAAGTTTAACAATAATTAAAAATACTATAATTAAGATTACAGAAGGCTATCATCATATAAATATTCGCTTATACTATAGAGTCTGGCCAGCGAGTCTTTGGACGTCAAATAATTCAAATATTTCAAATGGCAACACTAGAAAAAGAAATGTTAAACTATATGTCAGATCATACATAACCTCTACTTTTAAGGCTCCCACACACCAGACGCACGCAAGGGTTGTAATGTATTTAGTCGTATGAAGGGTGCCACACCGGGATGCGTCGCGTGCGACGCAACGCAACGCGACGCAGAGACGCAGCAATGGCAGCTTGCGTGCGTGCGTGCCCGCAGCAATGGCAGCCAATGATGACGTTGTAATGTATGGATCTCCTTGTAAGATGTCACACCGGCGACGGACGGACAAGCATCGCTCTAGCGCAGTGCGTGCGTTTGTAAGGTTGCCATTTTTATAAGCAGTGTTACCAAATCAAAATATTGGTAGTTACCAATACATACGTATCCCTGTTAATAATTTACTGCTGGTATTTTAGGCAAAAACTATTTTTCATCTACACCCGTGATCAACACGATCTACCTACACTAATGTTATAAATATAAATGGTCCTAAAACATTTTTAATACTTTGTTCACTTTGTATGGCTGTATAACTTTCAATAACAAAATGGCCGACGCGTGCGTCTGCGTGCGGCAGACGCGACGCACGTCATTGTCAATATCAACAGTGCTGCCAGATTTCTCTGTCGATTTCGTATGGTTTGGCTTTTATTTGGGGTATTTTTTATAATTGAGTTGGTTGGCCCCCTTTTCTTTTAATACTGAGAACGGCATAAATGTAATAATTACTAGAATCTGGATGCAAAAAAGTAACATTTAAACACGTTGGTAGAGCGATCGTAAAATTTCACAACATTTTAGATGCACAATGATCACAGACATCATTATTTAACAAAGCAACGAGTAGGTTGAGACCGTCCGAAAAGGGACCGTGGATGCAAAGACACAAAACAGGGACAATCTATCTTCAAAAAGGACGGAAAACGTTCTGTATCCGGACGTTCTGGCAACGCTAGTTTTCAATTGTGAAACTCAAATCAAGATGGCGGACGCGTGCGCTTGCGTCGACGGAGACGCGACGCAACGCAGCGCATCGCTGCGTTTCCGGTGTGGCAGTGTCTGCCCGCATGCGTCGAAATGCACGCTACGCAACGCGGTGTGTGGGCGCCTTTAGTTTTGCGATGCGCGTTTTATGTGTTTTTTTGTAAAAAATATGCCGAAAACCATCAAAAGCAGTGCTCGAAAGGTGTTGTTTACAATGATAACCAAATATGAACGACAGAAAAGCGATACCAATCGAGTTATTGAAGAAAATCTACGACTTTTGGATGAAATTCTATCGGCTACAAGTAAGTACAGCTAAAACATCTTGATACTTACCACATTTAAATAAACTAGAAAATGGGTATTATTGCCTTTGAGTACATATGCTTTGGTTCTTTTTATTCATTTAGATCGATTAATTAAAATTAGAAGCCATCAACAACAATAAATTATGTGATCCACTTTTCAGGGCTTTCAGATGATGAATTTCTATAAAATAAAGTTGAAGACCTGGTGAAACAGCTCAAAAAGGTTGAAATAAATGGATTGATTACATCTGTATCAATTTATTTGGCCCACATATCTACTCTTCTTCTTCTTCTTACTTACTACTTCTTACTTACTTCTTCAAGAAGAAGAAGAAGATCTACTCTAACAGGTTGTATTTCAATTCAATCTTTTTTCTATTTATATAGGTTAATAAAAAATGTATATTCTATCTATACCTACCTACTCTAACCAATATTTTTTTTATTACAGAAGTAAATGTTAACACATTAAGAAACATTAAAAAAGAGGGATCTTTAAACCAAGGCAAATGGATAACGCCCGGAAAGAAACGCTCTCCCGCCAGCCTACGGTTTCAAGTGATTTATAAGCTTTACTAAACTGCTCCTATCGCTACAGCCATGTCTCATTCTATTCTTCGATGAGATATTTTTAACTTTTTTCAGAGGGCAAACTTTTAGCTACTCCGCCAAACGTGCCAAGCTGCGCCGCGGCAGACCACGACCAATCCGAAGTACTCGAGCTCCTCTACCCGTACATAGCTAAATTATTCTATTCTTTTGTGAGGTATGGATTAGACCAGTCGCCGCTCGGGCTAAAACGAAAACTGTTTGTTCATGTATAGACGGATTTGTTTGTTGTTGTCAATAGATGTAAACATAGGTACAATTATCACACTTACTTATTAGTTAATCGCATTGATGTGATAGCAATGCGCGTTCCTTTTTTCTTACATTGTCTGATTTGTAAACATGTATTCCCAAAAAATTGTCGGCACTCAAG
Source organism: Phthorimaea operculella (assembly GCA_024500475.1). Classification (NCBI taxonomy): domain Eukaryota; kingdom Metazoa; phylum Arthropoda; class Insecta; order Lepidoptera; family Gelechiidae; genus Phthorimaea; species Phthorimaea operculella. The sequence goes on from JANFCV010000049.1 coordinate 3,398,193, forward strand.
GTCTTTATTAGAATAAGATAAGTTATAAACAACTATGTACATGACTGTTTGTTGCCAAAATAAATAAAAATAAATAAAATAAAATAAAATAAATCATCTATCTAGGGAGAGGCAGAGGGAGAGGCAGAGGGAGAGGCAGAGGGAGAGGCAGAGGGAGAGGGAGAGCAGATGGGAAAAGTGATGAGGTGTTTGTATTTATGTGCATCAAATCAAACAAAGCAATAGACATCTCTTTGTTATTTCCCTATGAGTACGCGGGCGAAGCCGCGGGTTTTAGCTAGTTAGAAATAAAAAGGTTACATATAAGTAATCATTCTGTTATTTGTAGCACATAATATAACTGATATTTAGTCCATCGAAACTATGTTTGTAGGTAAGTGAAAATAAAAATACCTTGTGACCTAATCCTTTCAAAATAGCGTCAACGGCATAAACTGGCTCAGGTTTGTTTCTGTTGACAATTTCCAGAAGTTGTGGTTTTGTATATTCTTCAGAATATTCAATATTATGCGTTCGCAGCCATTCTATTATGTCACCTTTCCGGGTGTTGGTGTTAGGGGGTTTGTTGATACTCGTATTATGATACGGAGCATTATCCATAATAATAAGACTGGGCTCTTTTAAATTGGGTGCTAATTTCTCTGTAACCCATTTCTTGAAATTCGTGTGATTCATATCATCATGATAATCCCCACTCTTTGTTTGGGATTTAAAAACCAAACAGGCATTCTCTACAAAGCCTTGTTTGCCACCAGCATGGACGATAATAAACCTTTGTCCCTTGGATATGGGCTCTAAGACTCCATCTGTGAACATTTTTATTTTTATTAATTTACCTAAAGAAATAAACGAATACATCACACGAACTCAGCTGACACAAAAACAAATTTTGTTACACTCTTTGTGAATTACTTGATTCCCTTTAGAAATATTTTTTTAATTACAATCATAGCCATACCTTCATCACCATCCTGCCAACACTTCCCTGCTGTATGACCAGAATGAATATATGTTTCGTCTAAATAGACAACGGGTAATTTATCCGTCTCATCATTACGCTTGATTGACTGAAAAAAATAAGTACTTAATAAACAATATATATTTTAACACGTTCGGTGGCGGTAACGGTGTACGCCGTTTTAGACCAGTTTGCGTTAACGACGGTACGGCGTACCCCGGGGTTTTTTAAGCTTCGTTAAAGACACAACGGTGAATGCCGTGCAAAATCCGTGTAAATTGTATGTGGAGAAAATCAACTGTCATCCTTTGAACTAAAGACGAAAACCCTCTGTCACATCACATTTACACAGAACTATATGTCAATGTATGAAGGTCACCCACACAGACAAACGGTTTTTGTAATATTGACAGTACGGCTATACCCGCTGACCTTGTTCGGTCGTTAGTAAGGCGCGGGGGGTCAGTGCTTTGCTGAGCGCAACCGAGAGCGGTTGGATGCCTCATGTATTTCGCGCCAACATTTTTGCACAGGTAAGCATTAATATTGCTAATTGTGTATTAATTATAAACAAAACGTGGATATTATGTATCTCAATTATGTATTTATTTACGCAACTCATTGAATAAATCATCATTTCATATCTTTTTAGATGAGTTATGAGGAAAGAGAAAAATGGTAACGAAAACTATACGATGATGCGTCTACGCCTGAATCATCGGAAGCGGAACATGATCCTTATGAACCCGTTCAAATATTGAGGAGTTGTCCTGTTTCGATGAGGCCTACGACGAGATAGAAGGCGATTCTGAAGAAGAGTCAAGCTCGGATGAGTCGTCTCAAGACCATGAAGAAAGAAGACAACTGCCCAAAAACGAATCACAAAGAACACTTCCGTCTCTGAAGGTTTCGTTGCCACTATCACTTTTGCCGTCTTCTTCAGGTCTCAAGTTGCCTCAAAATCGCCAAAAGAATGTCGTATATGAAACCAATAATAGTTCATACAGCTGATAGTTTACTTATGGCTATTGACTTGAGCGATGTAGTGCCTGAAGTGCCTCCTATGTCCAAAATTCAAATTCATCATCATCATATCAGCCACAGGACGTCCACTGCTGAACATAGGCCTTCCCTAAATATTTCCACCTTGTCCGATTAGAAGCGGCCTACATCCAGCATTTCCCTGCGGACTTGACCAGATGGTCAGTCCATCTTGCGGGGGACCGTCCTACGTTGCGCCTGCCGGTACGTGGTCTCCACTCGAGGACTCTCCTGCTCCACCGATTATCAGTCCGTGCAATGTGGCCTGCCCGTTGCCACTTCAGCTTACTGACTCTCTTAGCTTTGTCGGTTACCTTGGTTCGTCTACGGATCTCCTTTTTTCTGATTCAATCACGTAGGGAAACACCGAGCATAGCTCTCTCCATAGCTCGCTGAGTGACTACTAGTCTATTTAGGAGGCCGACAGTTAGAAACCACGTCTCGGCACCGTAGGTCATCACTGGCATGACATACTGTTCAAACACTTTCGTCTTGAGACAATGAGGAATTTTGGACGTGAAGATGCTGCGTAGCTTCCCAAATGCTGCCCAGCCGAGCTGGATTCGCCTAATGACCTCTTTTTCAAAGATTCTTAGTTGGACTGTTTGTCGTAGATAGACGTATTTGTCCACCACTTTGAGTACCGAGTTCCCTACTGATATTGGGGTGGGCGCTGCATGAGAGTTGGCCATGACTTTCGTCTTGTCCATATTCATCTTGAGGCCCACTAGTTGGGAAACCCGATTGAGGTCCTGTAGCATTTTGCTGAGGTCTTTGAATGACTCTGCTATGACCATGATATCGTCAGCAAAGCGAAGGTGAGTGATGTATTTGCCATTGATATTGATGCCAAGTTCTTTCCATTCCAGGAGCTTGAAGGCATCTTCCATCGCATTGGTGAAGAGCTTCGGAGATAATACATCTCCTTCTCTTACTCCCCTCTGCAATGGAATAACCGCCGTGGTCTGATCTTGTGTTCGAACTGACATTGTGGCGTTTCTATATAAACACTTCAATACTTCGATATACCTGTTGTCCATGTGGCACCGCTGTAAAGCCTGCAGTACTGTAAATTCAAACTGATTCACCCAAAAACCGAACAAAAAATGTATCAAGTGAGGCTCTTCCCCTCAAATCCTATCAAAAAATGTGTCTGGTCAACCGAACGTTGGTCCCTCTCGCCTAAAGACCAAACAGACGATGTCTCTGGCCTCGGTTCAACCCCTGAAAACCAGTTACAAAATGTGTCTGGTCGGTCTGTCGACCTGGTGTTTTCAGAAGAGTTGTTGGATTTCTTAATTTCAAGAACAAATGATTATGGTCAGCAGTCAGTAAACAGTAGTCCACATACGAGGAATAGTCGAAAAAGATGTTTTCGCCCGGTAAATCGAGAAGAAATGCTGGCTTTTTTGGGTTTGTGCCTTTTAGAGGGATAGTACAGCTACCACCGTAACACGGTCATAACCGTACAGTGCACATCAATACTCCAGATTATTTGCTTTATGACAGTACGGTTGGTACAGTAGTACGGTAATATCCGTACTGCCATATTTCAGCTGTAGAAAACAGTTCCAAACGACAGTACGGCTATACCAGTACAGCTGCATTTGCCGTACTGACACAGTTAACCACTCAGAATTTATTGGAATGTGACAGTACGGGTTTTCCCGCACTACGGATATACCCGTTGGTGACGCAGGCAGGTGAGTTTGGTGGATCATTGATGACAGCACGGCAGTCACCGTCGCTGGAATTAGTATGAAAAAAAATAGTGCTTTTGCGTGAGCATGGGGGGCCTGGGTACCGCGGTCGAACGTGTTAATGTAAATATTATACAGAGTGAGCCTATGAGTTGACTCAATCAGTTTCATTTGTTTTGTTTATTTTATTTATACCTGTAGATAACGAGCACGCCATGCAGCTATATCATATCTTTCAATCAAGATCTTTCTGTTGCTTTTTGTCCTTTTAAATCGGAAACCAATTTTTTTTATATGCTGCCTGAGAATCTCTCGACTGCCTTGAAATCCGATTTCTTCTTTAAGCACAGAAAGTAACTTGTTTACTGTAGGTATTTCCCTTCGCATAGTATAAAATTCATGGATCTTTCGTCGTAAAACTCCAATATCAAAATTATCCATTTCAATTTTGTCTTTTCTTGTTTTACGGTCCTTTCCCGGTGTAACTATTTTACTTGAAGAAGCTTCAGCATATCTGCCTTCATTAGTAATTCTCGCTATTGTGCGTAAAGATACACCTGCAAATAAATTTTATTTTTTATTTATTTAAGAAACAATTACGTATGTATTAATCTTAAAACCTGTTTAGCCACAGTGTACAGTCGCGACTACATTGCAAAATCAGTTACTTGCATAAATTTAATCCAAGCATACTGAAAGAAGTCCTTTCACTTTGAAGTTCAGTTAAAAGGTTCGAAAGGTTTAAACTGTCCTTTCATGCAATTAGTTTCATAATGTACTCGCGGCCTAAATGTTTAAGTAGAATAAATTTAACAATGCAATATATCAAAATGTTTGGGACAAAGGCCCATCCGTATATGGTAACACTCACCGGTTGCAGCGGCGACTCGTTCATTTACTCTCTCAAACGGAATTATTGGAGCACCGGACCGTTTTTCTTCCTTAAAAAACTCTTTAACGTTTAGCACCATCTGTCTAACACCACTTTTAATCACTTTCGGCATGTTTTGTATTTAATTTTGTTGAAATATCACTAGACCTATAGCGCGAACAGGGAACTGTCATGCAATGACGTTTTACAAGATGGCGGCGTTAGTTCCGATTTTGGCCACGTGCCAAAAGATCCTTGTAGCGCTGTAAACAAACCACACACAACCCACAAGACTTCAATCAATCAAATCAACCATTCAACATACAGATTATACAAAAATGTGGAGATGTAGACAAAAAATCGAATACTTTATGAAATCGATATTAAAATGCTTTAATTTTTTCAGTACACCTCTAGTAAAGTTCAATGACATGACACCACATGACACCAAAATCCGTGTTGCATTTTTTGTGCTGCATTTTCCTGAAGCGCTTCGGAAATTGGTGTTTCTTCAAAACATGATCTTTTTACTGCATTTTCCATGACGCGTTTTATTTCCTAAGAAATATTTAGTGCACATTCTCTGTCGCTACAGATAGGATAGGTAATAGGTAGGTAGGCACAGATCACAAGTAGAGTAGGTTGACAGCCATGACGGGGTGACCAAATAAAAACAATCTGATTGCCGTCCACATTTTGATCCGTCCGTTTACAAACGAAAAGTTGTAATTAGTAAAATATACCGTATACAGTTGAGTTGAGCAGGTTACATAGGTCTGTGGAGTTGAGGGAAACGCAACGTGACGCGAACTCTCCGCGCGGACCCGCAATGCGAGCATTTGTGAAAAATTCACTCATGTCATCTTTTCTTTACCGCTTGAAGTATCTGCGTGTCGGACCATCTAGATCAGTGTTTTTCAAACTTTTTGAATACGCGACCCCCTTTCCAGGCAAAAAATCAATGGCGACCCCCCTGTTGGGTCATCATAGAAACATTAAATTAGTAATTTCATTAATACAATAGCGGATACAGAAAAACTACAAGCTTTGTGCGCATCCTTAGGATATTTTTCTGGGTAGGCTGAAATTTGAAGCCACAGCGAGGCGTTAATATCGCGAGCGAAGCGAGCGAGAATTATTACGCTAAAAACGACCGTAAAAGCTTGAAAGTTAGTGAAAATGGCTGAAAAATACACGTATTGCGAACGAAGCGAGCTTGACTTTTCACGTTACAATCAAGTCAGAAGCACTAACCCTCGCCGGGAGTGTAAAAACATGCAGAAAGGTGCACATATCGCGAGCGAAACGAGCTCGACTTTTTACGCTACAAACAGGTAAAAAACGTATACAACAATGCATAATTTTGAAAAATAAACATGCCATTCTTTGTCACTTAAAATTGTGTTTTACCGAATTTTATCCGACCACTCACCTGTGGTTCTGCTTTGACTCTTAGCTTTTGCTGGCGAGCCCCCTAGGAAGGCTCCGCGACCCCCCGGGGGGTCGCGACCCACAGTTTGAAAAACACTGATCTAGATGGTCCGCGTGGAAAATCCACGTCACGCAGTGCTCGCCCTGTAATGAATGACACAGCGGACGGGCTGAGGCTGAGGTCTTTTTTTACTGATTCAAATAAGTTACGCTTTTTTACGCCAATAGATGCACATAAAATCAAAGGATTTTGTTGTGATTTGTCATTTATTTAACTGTTTTCTAAGCTGTTTCTGCTCTACGAGCATGCGCAGAGAATGTGGATTTTCCTTGCTCGTAAATGATTTGATTTTCATACATCAAATAAATAATCTTCATTTCATAAAAAGCCTGTGCGTTTCTTTCAGCGGCATCTATCGATGATATTAGTATCTACTAATTTTTACTTTTCTTAGTATCTGTCAAAAAGTGGCAACAGTTGGCAACACTGTAATATCCGTTGTGGTTCGATTTTTGAGATTGTTTTATTTATTTCGTTCCCCAAATCGTGCTTTCCTAGAAAAATCCCTAAATTTACTGGAAAATAGGACTGTGGTAAACATGAACATTCTCTACGTCGAAGCGCTGCAGAAGCGTGACAGTCGCGCAAGTGCGGACCCAAGAGAGCCTCGTGCGTTCCCACTTGTCGAACTTTGCGGCTTTAGCTCCAGGAGCCGTTCTGACTGGCAGCGAGCTGGAGACGGGAGCAGGCGGGGAGCTGAGCAAGCACGTGAGCTCTATAGCGCTGTGCGACGCTGAGCACGAGGCGGGCGAGGAGCTGCGGACTATCGAAACTGAACTCCGCATTCATGTCCTGTCTGAGGACCCTACTGGCGGTGTACTGGAGACCCTCGGCGCGGCGGAGGACGAGCCGGCGCCCGTGGAGGTGTGGCCGCTGCCCGCCGCCCAGTTGCACGGGATCTGGGAGAGCTTAGTGTTCGAAGACTCGCTCAAAGCCGACACTCTGCGGTTTGTTGAAACTGCGTTCGAGTTTGAAGCGCGGGGTGTGGATTCCCGGCAGGTAAGTTAGCTATTTCTTAGACCGTTATTATTATATGTATGCAAAAGTCCCAGTTTAAGTGATCCTAAAGAAAATATCTATATATTCTGGACCTCCTTCCTTATCTACCAACTGGAATTTTGGTATTTTATATTTACCTAAATTTTATAAAAAAAAAATGTGTTTTAGTTAGCAGGCTACAGACTGAAGCTGGTGTGCATGTATCAGTTCATTAGAAAGTTATTTTTTATTTTATTTACAAGTTCATTTGTCCAATGTCCATAGTGTTGTAACACATACAAAAGTATTTTCAAGTTATTTACTCTGCCATTATGTGTATTCTGTAATTTTATACACATCTGTTTGCCTAGAGCACATTCCAACTCATGGCCAGCTGAAGTCATGGCACCATCTTTAAGGCACATTTTCATTTATCAACATTGTTAAGAAGCAACATTGCACCTTCATGATAAAAATCAATCATCTACTTTCAGGTAGCTTGGAATCGTGTGGTGCTGCTGCACGGTCCTCCCGGCACGGGCAAGACGTCTCTATGCCGCGCTTTAGCCCACAAGCTGGCCGTCCGTCTGTCCGACCGCTTCCCACGAGCCCGTCTGCTGGAGATCAACGCGCACGGACTCTTCTCCAAGTGGTTCTCGGAAAGTGGCAAGCTGGTGGCCCGGCTGTTTGATAAAATCCAAGAAATACTCGAAGATGAAAAGATGCTTGTCTGCGTTTTGGTGGATGAGGTAATTAATAAATCCTAGTGCCTAGTAGTTTCGTGGCTAGTAGGATAAAATCGCCAATGAGCTAATTGATTTACTATAGGAGGTCCAAATTCGACCTGTTGGGGTATGCCATGATGGTTGGCATACCGTGTGGATAGCTGATGGGGCGTTGCAGAATGAAATGCTGGACTCCAAATCAGAAGGTTTATACTTTACATTAGATCTCCAAATACATAGTTGTTAGTGTGTGGTGCGCGCGCACGGTCTAAGGTGGGAGAGATGACTGGCGAGTGAGGCTCGCCGCCGCCGCGACTCGATACAAAATTGCTGACAAAGTACAACGTGACTAGGTCCCTACAGACCCATGTTCTATGGGGAAAGTTGTTCAGTTTCATGAGTACCTTGACCTCCTTTCGGCTTGTTATACCCTTTCCGTTACTCCCGGTATATGTCACCATGAAATTACAAACACCGCTAGATTATAATATTTCTCCCTGAATTATAATCTATTGAAATATTGTAAGACATACAGATGCATCACAATTTAATGTATCAATTTTCATAAGATTACAATATTATGATGTAAAACGGTAAAATTGTCAACTCGCGTTCTAATTGGTCGAATGTCATGTATATTGTGCTGCCATGTTTATTTGCCAGCTGATCGCCATTTCGACGGTTATCGAACGTAAGCAAAGTGCTTAAGAGATTATTTTCTTATTTCGCAAGTTTATATGAGCAAATTTTCAACACGAAATTATAAAAAGGAATAAAAAACAGTTTGTTTTCGTTCGAGAATCAACGTGATGGCAATCAGCTGTAAAATAAACATGGCGTTGCTGGCAACATGACATTTGACTTGATCAATCAGAACGCGAGCTGCGTATCGTATCACAGTTTTACGGTTTTGGTTCGTTCGTTATATTGTAATCTACTAAAAAATGATACGTTAAATTGTAATTCGTGTGAATTGTAATTGTATTTCGACAAATTATAATTTAGTGAGATAGATTATAATCCTGCAATTTTACGGTGACATATAAAAGGTCCTATTAAATTCACTGCAAATATTTTAAGGGCATGCGTAAATATGTATAAGAAATACATCTAAGGCATTTTAAAACAAATCTACCCGCTAGATATTTTTTTCATTTTCAAACAAATTTTTTAATTAATTATGTTCACATTCTTTGACTGACCCGACTAACGTTCCACCACGTAGACAGGATTCACTTATACGGCACGCACACTAACAACCAACCAATCACAATCACAGTACCTTTTTTTGGCGCGTAATTTATCGAAGTGTGTGTTTCTAGGACAAACAGGGTGCACTTTTTTCGTTTTGTGTTAAATGCAATTTTTTCGAAAACTAGCGTGTAGATTTCTTTAAAAATTTGCCTAGTACATGCTTATATTTTATTTGATCTGCCCCTAAAATATTTGCAGTGAATTTTAATAGGACCTTATATACTCTAAGGATATGATATAAAATGTTTTCGTCCAGGTAGAATCGCTGGCGGCGGCGCGGCGCGCGGCGGTGGCCGGGTTGGAGCCGTCGGACTCCATCCGCGCGGTGAACGCCGTCCTGGGCGCGCTGGACCGGCTGCGGCGCGCGCCCAACGCGCTCGTGCTCGCCACCTCCAACGTCACCGCCGCCGTCGACGCAGCCTTCCTCGACCGAGCGGACATTGCCAGGTATGAATACCTTGTAGACATTGCAAGGTTTGAATGCCTCGACTGACATTGCAAGGTTTGAATGCCTCGACTGACATTGCAAGGTTTGAATGCCTCGACTGACATTGCAAGGTTTGAATGCCTCGACAGACATTGCAAAGTTTGAATGCCTCGACTGACATTGCAAGGTGTGAATGCCTCGACTGACATTGCAAGGTTTGAATGCCTCGACAGACATTGCAAGGTATGAATGCCTCGATTGACATTGCAAGGTTTGAATGCCTCGACCGAGCGGACATTGCAAGGTATGAATGCCTCGACTGACATTGCAAGGTTTGAATGCCTCGACTGACATTGCAAGGTTTGAATGCCTCGACAGACATTGCAAGGTATGAATGCCTCGATTGACATTGCAAGGTTTGAATGCCTCGACCGAGCGGACATTGCAAGGTATGAATGCCTCGACTGACATTGCAAGGTTTGAATGCCTCGACTGACATTGCAAGGTTTGAATGCCTCGACTGACATTGCAAGGTTTGAATGCCTCGATTGACATTGCAAGGTATGAATGCCTCGACTGACATTGCAAGGTTTGAATGCCTCGACTGACATTGCAAGGTTTGAATGCCTCGACTGACATTGCAAGGTTTGAATGCCTCGACTGACATTGCAAGGTATGAATGCCTCGATTGACATTGCAAGGTTTGAATGCCTCGACCGAGCGGACATTGCAAGGTATGAATGCCTCGACTGACATTGCAAGGTTTGAATGCCTCGACCGAGCGGACATTGCAAGGTATGAATGCCTCGACTGACATTGCAAGGTTTGAATGCCTCGACCGAGCGGACATTGCAAGGTATGAATGCCTCGACTGACATTGCAAGGTTTGAATGCCTCGACCGAGCGGACATTGCAAGGTATGAATGCCTCGACTGACATTGCAAGGTTTGAATGCCTCGACTGACATTGCAAGGTTTGAATGCCTCGACCGAGCGGACATTGCCAGGTATGAATGCCTCGACTGACATTGCAAGGTTTGTATGCCTCGACCGAGCGGACATTGCCAGGTATGAATAACTCGACTGACATTGCAAGGTTTGAATGCCTCGACTGACATTGCAAGGTTTGAATGCCTCGACAGAGCGGACATTGCCAGGTATGAATAACTCGACTGACATTGCAAGGTTTGAATGCCTCGACTGACATTGCAAGGTTTGAATGCCTCGACTGACATTGCAAGGTTTGAATGCCTCGACTGACATTGCAAGGTTTGAATACCTCGACCGAGCAGACATTGCCAGGTATGAATACCTTGTAGACATTGCAAGGTTTGAATGCCTCGACTGACATTGCAAGGTTTGAATACCTCGATCGAGCGGACATTGCCAGGTATGAATGCCTCGACAGAGCGGACATTGCCAGGTATGAATGCCTCGACTGACATTGCAAGGTTTGAATGCCTCGACAGAGCGGACATTGCCAGGTATGAATGCCTCGACTGACATTGCAAGGTTTGAATGCCTCGACTGTCAAGGTATTCATACCTGGCAATGTCCGCTCGGTCGAGGAATACCTGGCAATGACCTATGTTTCTTGGGGAAAGTTGTTCAGTTTCATTCGCTGGTTTACCCCTTAAAATATTTGCAGTTGATTTTTTTACACCTGTATATTGCGGCGAAATAAAGATTTTTGTATTTTGTTTGTTTGCATTGCTGTGTGATGCCGGCTTAGAATAGCATCACCCCATTTCTTTCCCGTGGGTGTCGTAAGAGGCGACTAAGGGACTCGAGGAAACGTATTGCAATTTTAGGCGACAGGCTGACAACCTGTCGCTATAGTGATACACGACAATAGCTAAGACGGCCCTCAAATATTTGTCAGACGTGGCGACAACGACCGTATTTTTACGGCTGTTGACGCTCTGCCTACCAAAGGGATAAAGGCGTGATTTATGTATGTATGTACATATGTATATATTTCTTAAAGTGAATCTTGTAATTCCTACTGAGAAATAAATGCTTTTGATTTTGATGATGTTATGTTTGTTTGCAGGCTGGTGCCGGCGCCGGGCGCGCGCGCGGCGTACGCGGTGCTGCGCGGCGCGCTGGGCGAGCTCATGTCGCGCGGGGTGGTCGCGCCGCGGGAGCCGCTGTTCGCGCTGCGGGTGCTCGCCGCGTCCGGCTGGGCCGACACAGAGGGCGCCACCGCGTCAGTACATACATACATACATAAATCACGCCTTTATCCCTTGCGGGGTAGGCAGAGCGTCAATAGCCGTTAAATACGGTCGTTGTCGCCACGTCTGACAAATATTTGAGGGCCGTCTTAGCTATTGTCGTGTATCACTATAGTGACAGGTTGTCAGCCTGTCGCCTAAAATTGCAATACACATCAAACCCTCGAGTCCCTTAGTCGCCTCTTACGACACCCACAGGAAAGAAATGGGGTGATGCTATACTAAGCCGGCATCACACAGCATTCACATGCATGCACGGCAACACTGCGTCAGTTACCTTATAAATAAATATAATATAATAATAAATATCGCTGGACGAGACACACAGCGCCATCTAGCCCCAAACTAAGCAAAGCTTGTACCATAATATAAAGAAAGGGGGGAAGTAAGTTATCTTAGAACAACCGCACCGCACGCGGCTTGTATGTGTGCGCAATAGTATCTACGCGTCGCCGCACGCACACATCTAATGGCTGCCCCTACCGAGGGTGCCCGAAACGTCCCGAGATTTGTCAGTGTGTGCGTGCGGCGACGCGTACAGATATATTGCGCACACATACATAATGCTGTGTGATGCCGGCTTAGAATAGCATCACCCCATTTCTTTCCTGTGGGTGTCGTAAGAGGCGACTAAGGGACTCGAGGGTTTGATGTGTATTGCAATTTTAGGCGACAGGCTGACAACCTGTCGCTATAGTGATACACTACAATAGCTAAGACGGCCCTCAAATATTTGTCAGACGTGGCGACAACGACCTTATTTTTACGGCTGTTGACGCTCTGCCTACCCCGCAAGGGATAAAGGCGTGATTTATGTATGTACAAGCAGCGCGCGCTGCGGTTGTTCTAAGATAACTTACTTCCCCCTTCCTTATACTATGCTTGTACTATGGGAACTAGACAACTGATATAATACTTATATACTTCTTTTTGTAAATAAATACATATTATACATAGAAAACACCCAGACTAAACACAAATATTTGAAAATTGACTTAACAAACATTTGTGTCGGTGGGGATCGAACCCACGACCCTCGGCGTGGCAGGCAGGGGTACTATCCACTACGCCATCGGGCCAGTCAACCTTCACCTTTACACCCACAATTGTCCACTGCTGGACATGGGCCTCCACCTATCAGGGGGCTCCGATCCATTGCCGTGCTCGCCACGCTTGGCAGGCGGATTGGCAAACGTAGTGCAAGATGTTGCATTTACAGGGAACACGGACGGACGGGTCTGCCAAATACCAGCTGGCAGCCCTGGACTCGATTGAGAAGCGCGCCAAGAAACTCATCGCTGATAGGGCACTTATTGACGCAAAGTTACAGAGCCTCGAACACCGTCGCAAAGTAGCTTGCTTGTCGGTATTCTACAGGATACATTTCGGGGAGTGTGCACAGTCTCTCCATGACCTGATACCTCCGTCACCATTCCATCTCCGGTGCACGAGACGCCGGTTGGGATTGGGATCGTAGACATCCCGCAAATTCGCACAAAGCGCTTCGCTTCTACATTTTTAATGCGAACTGCTAAGGAGTGGAACTCCCTGCCTGCGGATCTGTTTCCGGAACGTTATAACCTGGGCCTTTTCAAGGCGAGAGTGAATAGGCATTATCTGGGCGAGCATGTTCCATCATCGTCTGCATCGTCACTTAACATCAGGTGAGATTGCGGACAAATGCTTACCCATTATTTATAAAAAAAAAGAACACTGCTGCCTATTCAGGATTGACGACAGGCAGGCGGCTGGTCAAAACATAATGCCAAATCCTTTTTGCTACATGTTTTTCTGTTTTATAAAAACATGTTTGCTACATGCTCTGCCCTTACCCGTATTGATTTGGGATAAGGGCAGGAAGATAATGTCGCTGCTCATTTCCTGGATGATTATCCCTCAGTCACTTTTTACGACAACCAAGGGTAGAATTAGGTAGAAAACAGTAATACTCATAACACTTCCGAGTATTCTTATGATATTTTGACCAAGTTCCGACCTCCTTGAGAAAAATTATTGTTTCTTATCATCAGCCGGTTCTGAGTTTTCGCTATCGGTAACTAGTAAAATGTCACCATTAGGTGCGTCCACCTCGCGCGGCATACGTTCGTGCGCAGGCGAGCCAAGTTCGGCCCAATTTGGACGCCTAAATAAGTTGTAGGCAAACTTCTGAGGCGCGTTGATCTTGGCTCGGCCCGCGCGCGCTCGCCCGAGCACCAGCTTGCGCTGCCTCGGGTGAGGCACGTATTTTTTTTGTGTTCAGCAGGAGAGTCAGCGAGCAGCCTCGCTTGGTGTGGACGCTCCTATTTAGAATCGTGACAAATGGGAAAGTTTTAATTAGTTCATCTAGCTTCTAGTAGATGGCGCTGATGGCGAATCATGGAAATGATCAGAAGCGATTTCCCTTACTTAGGGGCAATAATTTTTATTAAACAGTATGTTTTATTTTCGTATTTTGTATAAATTATATAATTTAAGAAACACAAACCATAATTTTGCATAACCGCTTATTTTCGATACCTCCAATCGAGGATAAATACGCCAAATCTACACTTTATAAGGACTTACAGTTTAGAAAGCGGCAACACATGTTTCGTATAATCTGTGATGTTATCGTGTTTGAATTTAACATTTGACAGCTGATCCCTTTATTTTAACAGCGCCATCTAGTTTGGATTCGTGAAGCAGTCAGTCCAAAAGATCCCCATTGATACGCGTGTTGCAGGTCGCTGCGGCTGTGGGCGGTGTCGCGCGCGGCGGCGGAGGCGCGCGTGTCTGGTCGCGCGCTGCGGCGGCTGCCGTTCCTCGCGCGCGCACTGCACGCGCGCGGCAACCCGCAACCGCTGCTCGCCTTCGTCGACGCGCTGCACACCGCGCTGCGCCGCTACCTGCAGGTGAGCCCCCGCCCCCCGCCCCCCGCCCCCCGCACTGCACGCGCGCGGCAACCCGCAACCGCTGCTCGCCTTCGTCGACGCGCTGCACACCGCGCTGCGCCGCTACCTGCAGGTGAGCCCCCGCCCCCCGCCCCCCGCCCCCCGCACTGCACGCGCGCGGCAACCCGCAACCGCTGCTCGCCTTCGTCGACGCGCTGCACACCGCGCTGCGCCGCTACCTGCAGGTGAGCCCCCGCCCCCCGCCCCCCGCACTGCACGCGCGCGGCAACCCGCAACCGCTGCTCGCCTTCGTCGACGCGCTGCACACCGCGCTGCGCCGCTACCTGCAGGTGAGCCCCGCCCCCGCCCCCGCACTGCACGCGCAACCGCTGCTCGCCTTCGTCGACGCGCTGCACACCGCGCTGCGCCGCTACCTGCAGGTGAGCCCCGCCCCGCCCCCGCCCCCGCACTGCACGCGCGCGGCCCGCAACCGCTGCTCGCCTTCGTCGACGCGCTGCACACCGCGCTGCGCCGCTACCTGCAGGTGAGCCCCGCCCCCGCCCCCGCACTGCAACCGCTGCTCGCCTTCGTCGACACACCGCGCTGCGCCGCTACCTGCAGGTGAGCTGCGCCTGCTCGCCTCGTCGACGCTGCACACCGCGCTGCGCCGCTACCTGCAAGTGAGCCCCGCCCCCGCCCCCCGCCCCCCGCACTGCACGCGCGCGGCAACCCGCAACCGCTGCTCGCCTTCGTCGACGCGCTGCACACCGCGCTGCGCCGCTACCTGCAGGTGAGCCCCCGCCCCCCGCCCCCCGCCCCCCGCCCCCCGCACTGCACGCGCGCGGCAACCCGCAACCGCTGCTCGCCTTCGTCGACGCGCTGCACACCGCGCTGCGCCGCTACCTGCAGGTGAGCCCCGCCCCCCGGCCCCCGCCCCCCGCCCCCCGCACTGCACGCGCGCGGCAACCCGCAACCGCTGCTCGCCTTCGTCGACGCGCTGCACACCGCGCTGCGCCGCTACCAGGCCCCAATTAAATAAAGCCTGACAGGTGACAATTATGTCACTTTTCGACAATTAAGTCAAATTGTCGCGACAAGTGCCGTTAAATAAACACGACAAATGTGTCCAAATGCGACAGGTAAAAACTGACATAATTGTCACCTATCAAACACGTTTAATAAAGGTGATTATTGTCAGATTTTACCTGTCGCGCGCGTCCTAAGTTGATCCTCGACTTATTTGTCATGGTCGTTGACAATATTGTCGCGTTTTGTGACATACTTGTCAAGACACAAAAAGCAGAGTAAATAAAGGGAAATATTTTATTTCAATTTTTTCGTTTGATTAAGATTCCTACTTTCTTTAGATCAGTTAAAAGGGATGTTAAATTAACTATTTTGAGCTTAATCTAAAACCAGCGTTTTGTTCGGAAAAATTAGTGATAAGTAAAAGTGCGACTTCTTCTTATTTGTATCTCAAATTCATCTTCACCACTACTGTTATTTTTCGACTAAGATAACATAATTTTTGATTTCAGTTTTATTTGTAGCTTTTTAAATTATGAATGAGTGATCAAAACATAATATCTTAACCGCTAACCATTCTTGACATTGGGTAAGGGTTCCTGTCGAAAATCTCCGACAATTCTACAAATATGTCGAATTGTCATTACAATTTAGTGTTTAATAAAACGAAATTGACAAGTTTTTCCGGACAAATTGTCACCTGTCGCCTGTCAAGAGAAATTGTTTATTAAACAGAATTATGTCAAATTGTCA
The DNA here is from genome assembly GCA_024500475.1 of Phthorimaea operculella. Classification (NCBI taxonomy): domain Eukaryota; kingdom Metazoa; phylum Arthropoda; class Insecta; order Lepidoptera; family Gelechiidae; genus Phthorimaea; species Phthorimaea operculella. Next base: position 3,414,524 of record JANFCV010000049.1, read on the forward strand.
CGACAATTCGACATATTTGTCGATTTTCCACCTTGACAAATTTGTCGACCAAATTCTTTATTAAACAAGAAATTGTCAAATTGTCGGATTGTCACCTGTCGCCTGTCACCTATCACCTATCACGTTTATTTAACTGGGGCCTGCAGGTGAGCCCCCGCCCCCCGCCCCCCACCCCCCGCACTGCACGCGCGCGGCAACCCGCAACCGCTGCTCGCCTTCGTCGACGTTGAGAGGATGAATAAAAGAAGATTAACGAAAAAAGTATACATGGCGAGTGTGGATGGGAACGTTGGAAGGGGAAGACCTAGACGAACGTACCTGTGGCCTATTTAATAAAACTGACAATGTGACAATTATGTCATTGTTGACAATTCCGACAATTTGACAAGTTTCTGTTTAATAAAACTTACAGGTGACAAAATTGTCATGGTGGAAAATTTACAAATATACTCCCCATCAAAAAAATCGAGACACCTTGCAATTTTATGTGTTTTACAGATCGCATTATCAGAGAAATATGAATATTTAGAAATTAATGAATAGTATGATTCAATAGTGAATATTATGGGGTTTATAAATCCTAACGTAAATGTTCCAAATTCAAATAAAATTTTCGTAGACTTCGTGTTAAGTTTAAATTATGTAAACGAAACTGTCTCGATTTTTCTGATGGGAAGTGTATGTCGGATTGTCGTGACAATTTGACAATTTTCTATTTAATAAAACTTTTTCCGCGACAGGTGACAGTTGACAATTTGTCGTGAAAAACTTGTCAATTTTGCTTTATTAAACAGCAAATTGTCGCGACATATTGACAAACTTGTAGAATTGTCGGATTTTATTGACAGGTGCCCTTACCCTATGTCACGCAATCAAGTGAAGGTATAGAAAAGCTCAATATTTCACAAAATGGTGCTTACGTTAAGCAATGAGAGCAGTCATGATAAGGAATGCTTAGTACAAATACAACTCAGGGGCCGCCAAAGAACATGTCAGTAGAATCAATTTTGCATTTTGCCGTTTCGCGAATCAGAGAGAAAATGTAGGGAGACCATTCCCAGACGTACCTATCATAGAATATTATAGTAGATAATTGTATCAATTATTTTATTGTACTTAAGGCCGCCGTTCGTCAAAAATGCCCTTTTTCAAAACAATATTACTCAGTAGATATAAGTTGTAGAATTCTAAAAAAAATATATGTTGCAGTTGAGGATTTAATAGAGGGAATGGGGCATTCAGTTACACGATTTGATGAATTTCGCTCGATAAAAAAAAATTCCAAAGTTGGCTCTGTTCAAAATTTATTTTCAATATTATGCCTAAGATATTAAGTTTATAAACCTAATTTTTATACCAATCTTTAGATAAATTGCTAATCCAGGGAATGGTGCAGTATCAATGTTGTAGGGTTATATTGTAAATTATGATGCCTAAATATCTACAAAAAGCGCGAGCGGCGGGGCTCGGCAGCCTCGTCAGTCGCGCGGAGGCGCTTACGGACGACGGATGTGTGCCAAATCTTCTCCTGACGCGCGACGTAAATTGGTCTATTTTTTAGTGGCGATCAGTCTAGTGCCACAGTAGGAAAAATGAAAGCAGTATTACCACGGGTTTCAAAACTAAATTTGTCTTATTCGAATATTAAACTTAATTTTTAAAAATATGCCGTGGCATAACAAGATACAAGGACACAGTCTAACAAAGTCAGTACATCCACATATTTTTGTAATAGTTAGCAGTAGATATGTATTAAGATTATTTTACCGAAATGTTAAAGTTTTGGGATGATTGTAGAATTATGTTTGACGTTAATATCACAGTAAGTATTAGTAATTTATTGTATTACCAATATTGATTTATAACAACAAAGTAAATTTTTCTTTTATTTATTTCAGCTCATTGATAACTGGCACTTGTTGCGAGTTGGTTTACTCGCGCATTGATATTGTTGATATAATTAAACTCTGATAGCCAATTTATGATTTTATTGATGCTAATTAACTATAGAGAAATTATAATGATGAGTACACGCGTTATGAATGAGTGGTGATCGCGGACTGGCGGGTAATGACCTAATAATCGCTATGTGGAGTAAACTGCTGAGAGTACAATCCGTGTAATCCGTACAGTGTACAGACCGTACATGCTCCCGGGCGAGAGAAGAAGAGGGTGAGATGAGATGATGAGGTGAAATAGCAATTGGATATTAAAAGCAACCCTATGCTTAAACTAAGTTTAACTTATAAAAATGCATGTCATGTTCTTATGCTAGATTTATTAAAATTCATCGACATTAATTATCGGCCTTCTGATAATTGGTGACGTTGCTTTGTCTTGTTTGATCGCAGCGTGGGTGGCGTTAGAGAGCGTCTTCAATTCAATGTTTTCTTGCGCTAACGTCAGAGTCGTGTGCGCGCTTCTTGGTTGAATTGCCGGTTTAGGGATCTCATTAATGGGTGTTGATAGGTTTTCAACTTTCGACTGCAAGTTGATGCTTCCCCTCAGACGACGACGACGCACGCACCGGACCACGTAAACAGCTGACGCTACCATGCATCCTATCATTAGGATGTATATTGCAGTGAATTGATGTATGTCATGCTAAATTAAAGTCTCGGGAAGTGGAGTTTCTGATTTCATCTGTTTGATTTGCTTGCCGATTTTTGTAATTTCTGAACTTTGCTCTGATGTGGAATTCATCTCGATAAGAGGGACTGATACATTTATAATGTGATTAATCGGAGCGACGCCTAAGATTGATGGCTTTAGAAATGGTTTTTTGTTCTTGATGCACTGGATGTGTTAGTATCGCTTTACGCGCTTTTTGAAAGAACGCTGCAGTTATATCATATTAACCATAGGAAAAGTAATCATAGTTTTTATTTTCAGACGCGCTCAAGGCTATGATTATCTTGAAATGCTTGCCAGAGTTGGTCTACGGTATCCATCCGACGTTTGAGATATGCAGCTGTCTTCTTATCCGGTGGATCATTCTCAAATTTCGAGAATATCTGCTCCATTTCCGCAATAATCTGGTATTGATTATCAATTTGTTCCATTATGTTGATTGCAGTTGTATGATGAATGTGAAATGACCTCAAAATATTCCTTGTGTACACAATCAAGCCCTCTTCCGTCACCCTCGGGGCAAATCGGTGAGGACCTCAAATTTGTTGCTAACAAAGACTCGTATGCATCCTCGTGTCATATTCATAATAATATGAATACGTTAGTGGATAAAAATGAGCCTGGATGTAGCACCAGAAATCTGAATTTTAACGAATTTTAATTAAAAGGAAGTATCCGTTCAGTCATATTAGTTTCATTCATTAATTGTATTGTGTAGATAACTAGGTAAGAAACTATGAACCATCCAACACGCTCCCAGCAGTCCCAGCACCATCCATCGCGCTCTTAGCACCATCTATCACGCTCCCAACACCATTCATAACGCACCCAGCAACATGTATCACGCTCTTAGCACCATCCATCGCATTTCCAGCACCATTTTTTTATAAACCATAGGTACCTAAGCATTTGTCCGCAATCTCACCTGATGTTAAGTGACGATGCAGACGATGATGGAACATGCTCGCCCAGATAATGCCTATTCACTCTCGCCTTGAAAAGGCCCAGGTTATAACGTTCCGGATCCGCAGGCAGGGAGTTACACTCCTTAGCAGTTCGCATTAAAAATGTAGAAGCGAAGCGCTTTGTGCGAATTTAGGGGATGTCTACGATATAAGGGTGGAATCCACTGATCTCTATTATCTATGGCACTGGATAGGTGGACTGAGCAACACGCTTGACCAGCATTGAAAATCGCCATTTTGTAAGATTTAGTGATGTCCAAAAGTCAGCTGTATAATAACAACATATCGATGATATGATTATCATCGTAAAATCATATACGTGTGGAAAGAAAATAATCTAGGTTCTACCAATGTATATGATTGATTATTTCTATGCATTTACTATTATGAAATTTGTTCCAAAATAAATTTCTCGATGACTTTAAGGATAAGTAATTATTTGCTGCATGCAAACTTTGTCGGCAATTAATTATCGAAGCTGTGCTGTGCCGCAACAGTTTCGCTGCCTTTCACATTTACTGACTTTATGGGCAGCAGTAGTGCTGCGTATTATTGCTGTAGATAGGTGTCATCCATCAGTAGTGTAAAGCCCGTGAGTACAAAATGGAGCGAATCCGTCAAGTTGCGGAACAGCTCCCAGCTCCGATAATAACCAACAAAGTCTGCACGCAGCAAAAAAATCCCTGTAGTAATGAAAAATTGTGATGTTAATATCAAACTTTCATTAGACTTGGGTTGTGGAACCTAAACAAATTTCAGCAATAAAATAAAATAACAGACAAAGAGCTTTAAACGAAATAATATAATTTAATGATAGAAACATTTTATAAATTATGTAACATAAAATTAAAAATACCCTATGATCCACTCCAAGTTTTACAAACTTAAGAAACACTTAACTCAAAATGTTTTGAGCAAAGAAAATAAGTTGAATTTGGGAGCCAATTCAAGGCGTTCATGTTTTAAAGCCATTGATTTCTTAGCGTCAAGTCAGAAGGAAATCTGAAAAATAAATAATACTAATAAATTAATGCAAAAATAAGGAATACAGCAACGTCGTGAAACATAAATCGATTAAGGACTTGTATACCTACCTAAGCTAAGTAAAAAAAAAAATATTAGGTACAATAAGTTGCTTCTTTTTCAGTACCGCTAAAGGTGAATTCCGACCTACAGGATTATTTTATTACATACTCAATCCGAACAGTATCAGCCCTTGGTAAATTGATAAATATTTTGCTTATCGATAAAAAAATACCCATCACTAGTGCATGTAAACAAAATAAGTTTTGCACAAAATTTTCTTGGATATCATTGCAATATTTATCAGATATTGCTGAAATATTATTGCAAACAATCGTCAGATAGTAAATGGGTATTTTGGTACGATTTCATGCATTATTTTAGGTAAAAAGATCCTTAAAGTACACCCACCTGTGAAATTAAGTTTTACATCCTTTTTTGTAACGTTTTTTGCAAAACACACACTTCAGCATCTTTCTTGAGGTCCACTTACACAAATATAAACAAAATATCACGCAAATATTAAGTAAATTAAACGAATAACTTGAAAAAATCACGCCGCAATTTTGGAGGTTTGAAATTCGTATCAAAAATAATCAAAATTACGTCAAATATGTCACGTAGTTCCCTGTAAAACAAAGGTAGGTGGCGCACCAACTGTGGGCGCGAAACAAGCTGTCAGTTGAATGAGTACGTCCTATCCAGTGCCTAGAATAGGTAATATAGATCAGTGGTGGAATCCCAACCGGCGTCTCGTGCACCGGAGATGGAATGGTGACGGAAGTATCAGGTCATGGAGAGACTGTGCACACTCCCTGAAATGTATCCTGTAGAATACCGACAAGCAAGCACCATCGATCACGCTCCCAGGACATTGACCATTTTACGAGTTTTGATTAGCTTTAATTTGTTTAAAAACAACCTTTTACTGATTTTCAGAGTCAAAATGGATTTTGACCGGCTAATAAGTACTTATATAATAATTACCTAACCTTACTAAACATTTGTTTCAATATTCTAAAAGAAAAACTAATAATACAAATAAACCTTATTTTCCTACTGCATTATTTTATACTGTGGCATTCTCGCCCGCCGACAAAGGTCACCGGAGTTCAAAACTAAACAGCTCCCTCGTAGAGCGGAGGCAAGCCGCCTTGGCGCCAAAAATACCTAAACCCGCGCCAGAACGCGCCCTTAATATCCCGTTCTCTGTTTCGTAAAATCAAGTCTGACAATTATGTCAGAACCGCGACAATGCAACAATTTTGTCACTGACAATTGTCAAAGGTTTCGACCATGGTTTTTGACAATTGTAGAGTTTTATTAAACGCTTTTACTATGGTGACAAGTTATCACCATTTTACCTGTCGATTTTGGACATAATTGTCACCTTTATCATGACAATTCGACAAATTTGTAGGCTTTTGACAATTTTGTCAGATTGTCAGTTTTATTAAACGAGGCCCAGTGGCCTATTTAATAAAACTGACAATGTGACAATTATGTCATGGTTGACAATTCCGACATTTGACAAGTTTCTATTTAATAAAACTTGTCAAAAGTAACGTAAACCGACGAGCGTGCATGAAAAGATTGATGAATGTTGAAGAAGCGAAAGAGGTATGTCAGGATCGTAGCAAGTGGAAGGACGTAGTCTCTGCCTACCCCTCCGGGAAAGAGGCGTGATGTATGTATGTATGCGGAACCTTATTAATGGCTTAATACCGTACTATATTCTTATAAACCCATTTTTTGTTAATATAGCTGTAAGATTCCCGAAAATAAATAAAATAAAATAAAATAAAATAAAAATATGACGTTCGCGGCAACTAACTTTCCCCTGAGATCCCGGCTATTTCCAGTTCAAATCAGATAGCGTCAAAATCTTTGCTAGTACTATACTGAGTGATCTGTATAGGCGCCGTTTTCCTAACTTGTGATACCGGTATAGTTGTATAATTTTAGCACTTGTGTACTTGCAGGACGCGACGGACCTGCAGGCCGACTCCCTGCACACGGTGTACACGCACCACACGCAGCCTCCGCCCGCACAGATCAGCTGATCGCGACCCATTGCGACCCATTGCGACGACCCGCTGTTGTGATATACAGGGTTATTTTTTAGTCAGTGCACAAACTTTGCAGGATGTTTCTACTCGTGATTCTGAACAACTTTTATTATGGGGCCACCTGCGAAATCTAAAAAAAATTTTTGGTTGTTCCATACATTTTTGCAGAGTAGGTATGAAATTTTCTATGGAACATCCAAATTTTTTTTTTGCTAATTCGCAGGTGGTCCCATAGTAAAAGTTGTTCAGAACCACGAGTAGAAATACCCTGCAAAGTTTGCGCACTGACTAAAAAATAACCCAGTATACTCCTAGATGTACATGCAGGGTGAAAGTTTACTAGTCACCGATAGCGACGACTCAGAACCGGCTGGTGATAAGGAATAATTTTGCCTAAGTGACATGGTCGAAATATTTATAAAATAAAAATTAGATTTCCCATACGAAATTGCCGATCAGCTAATTTCAGCTAGTATGAGAGATATTTTTTTTATATTGTTCTTTCCGACCTATGTTCCTTGGTTCCTTATCGCCGGCCGGTTCTGAGTTTTCGCTATCGGTCACGAGTAAAATTTCGTCCAGTAGGTATGTATGCTCAGGAGGTTAGGTAGATTTATTTTTAATGTTTAATTTGTTAAGAATGATAAGAAGGTAGTTGCACGGAGGAAATATACCTACCTGGAGTGTCACTCCTAAACTGAAAAACTTAATGATATGAATAAATTTAAGGAATGGACAACAAATAATACATTTAATGTGTGGCTCAACTAATAAGTTACAATTTACCCATTATTATCCTTGGATTATTGGACAGCTTGTAACTTCCTAACAAAGACCGGTCATAGATGGTAGCCCAGCGAATTTTGCTATGGTTTTCTTTTGTATAAGATAGGCCCGCATTTGTATGCTGTCTCACCTGATGGTAAGTGATGATGCAGACGATGTTGGAGCATACTTGCCTAGGTAGTACCTATTCACTCTTGCCTTGAAAAGGCCCAAATAAAATGTTCCGGAATCAGATCCGCCGGCAGGGAATTCCACTCCTTAGCCGTTCGCATGATGAGAGTTGAAGCAAATCGCTTTGTGTCTCAAATCAGAAACGATTATTTTGTTTAAAGTAGTAATTTTAATCTTGCGCTTACGGGCGGGGTTCACGTACTACTCAAGGCTAGTGTAAATTAGCCGGACGTAAAAAAAGATTGCAAATGTGACTTTAAGGCTTTCAATGCATGATTGGCCGGACGTAGAAAAAAAAGGACTTTAAGGCCTGTCACTAAAAGTATTGGAACTATAGTCCGACAACTTCGTGCGCGACCTTCCCTAGGGGTGCCAGACGTTGGGAGGGAAGATGTCAGCGGGTACCGGGAGGTGTAGCGGGGAAGGGTGACGCGCGCTTCAGCGCACCACGTCATATTAAAATGACGTGCTTCCTCGCCCCCCTACCGTCTGTACCCCGCAGGAAGGTCGCGCACGAAGTTGTCGGACTATAGCATATATATCTATGATTGTATTGGTAACTGGTTTAAGGCGAAACGTCCGTCATACAAACGAAAAACTGCACTTCACTCGACTTCAACATGAGTTGAAATACAAAATACAAATACAATCCATTTATTTCTACAAAATTGGTATCACAAATTACAATAATATCGTAGGTACATTTTAACACTAGGCAGTTTTACAATGGAACGTTGCAATGTTGCAAACCAAATTTAGAAAAAAAACTTTATGAGTAATTATTAGATTTAAATAATCTTTGTGGTTAGTTAATTGGTTTTTAGTTGACTAGTTAACGTGTTCAGCTTTTTCCTGTTTAGAGGGCGCCACTAGTCTGACGTTTAGCCTTAAGTTGCCGTTTTTAGCAATTTCGGCATACATATTAACCCTTTATTTGGCAAGGAAATTTTCTTTAAAAAAAGACTATTTTGCGTGAATAGTCTGTCTTTTGACAACCTTAGAGACACAAAAAAAATATTTAAAAAAATCTATCTATACAGATTTTTTGGAAATATGATGTTCCACACACGGAACATTGCCAATTATCCAGTCTCAATGTTTGGTGGTATATTGGTGGGGTAACTAGTACTACTACGTTATGGATATACACTGTATAGGAAGGACCAGCTCAAGTAAGACACTTGCAGCGTTATGTTAACTCTTAGGCTGTTTTACACATGCACCGCGGCGGTAGCAGCATCTGACTGCCTTGGATTTCTATGGAGCCTTACGCACGACGCCGCGTAAGTCTCCATACAAATCGAAGGCAGACTACTGCAGCGGCGCCACGTCTGCGAGGGTGCCGCTGCTACCGCGGTGTGGTGTGTAAACAGCCTTATACACGACGCCCGTGGCGTGCAGCATGCTGCGTGCAGCGTCGTTTGTAAGGCTTCATACAAATTCAAGGCAGACTATTGCGCGTGTCGTGTATTATGCTCCATACAAATTCAAGGCAGACTACTGCGTGTGTCCTGTGTAAGGCTTCATACAAATTCAAGACAGACTACTGAGCGTGTCGTGTGTATGGCTACATACAAATTCAAGGTAGGCTATTGCAGCGGCGCTGTGGCAGCGACGCTGCCGCTGTCGCTGCGGTTTGTGTGTAAACAGCCTTATAATGTAAGAACGGTGCAAATGGCAAACTGTCTAACTTGAGGTACGTATAATACACGTGACATACACATTAATCATGCCAATAAAATACATATTTTTGTGATATTTAGAACAAAAAGCAACATTTTAGTAGTTTACTATGTCGTTGGCAATGTGCCACACAAGGAACAAACCCGCGCTCCGGTAGTTTACGGTGTATTTGGCAATGTTCCGTGTGAGGAACACGCGACTTAAATTGTAATTTAGTTAATAAATACTGGATTATTTCTTAAAAATCGTATGTGTTTGACAAGATAATATATTATCTTAATAAAATAATATAGTTTATGCAATGGTGAAGGCCTAAAACCAACAAGAAAATAATAATAAGCTTGCACAGTACATGACATCTCTGTCTCGGTGGCATGATTTTGACACTATTGACATTTAGGTGTTGACAGGGCTCACATTTATTTTTACGAGAAATAAAATAGTGCTGCCAAAGTATTGACAGAAAAAGTTTTGAATAAGTGCATGTTATTTCGCCACCAGATTTTATTTTTACTTATGTTCCACACACAGAACACCGTCAAATTAAGGGTTAACTAAAGCGCACAATTTTCCCAAGGTTTTACTGATTCTAAAAATACTTCGTTGTTAGTTATTATCGTTAGTTCATAATGTGGTTTCACAAGTTTCACAATCACTATTCAGTCAGTGATTTTTTTCACTGAGCGGCGCTAGTGTCGCTAACGTTGAGTCTTAAGATTGGTGTGCACAGTGCAACTGATTATCTGTGACAGGTTCGATGTTTCTAGTCTAGACTGAGCGGGAACACCATGATTTTTTGAAATAGTTATATAGGGTGAAATTTTACTAGTGACCGATAGCGAAAACTCAGAATCGGCTGGTGATAAGGAACAACTTTCCCCAAGGAACATAGGTCGAAATACGAAAGAAATTTTTGGGCCTCCCATACAAACTTGCCGATCAGCTGATTTCAGTTACTATGGGAGGTCCAAATTTTTTTTCGTATTTCGACCTATGTTCCTTGGGGAAAGTTGTTCCTTATCACTAGCCGGTTCTGAGTTTTCGCTATCGGTCACTAGTAAAATTTCACCCTATATATATCCTATAATATTACGTGTATATTGGGTGAAATTTTACTAGTGAGTTAGTGACCGATAGCGAAAAATCAGAACCGGCTGGTGATAAGGAACAACTTTCGCCAAGGAACATAGGTCAAAAATGAAAAAAAGGACCTCTTATAGTAACTAAAATCAGCTGATCGGCAATTTTGTATGGGAGGTCAAAATTTTTTTTTCATATTTTAACCTTTGTTCCGTGGGAAAAGTTGTTCTTTATCACCAGCCGGTTCTGAGTTTTCGCTATCGGCCACTAAGTCACTAGTAAACACTGGGCGGACGTATGTTGCGCGAACTTTTCACAAAATATATACGAAAATTACTTTAAAGTAATGGTAATGACGAACGTCGCTGATAGCTTGTCGATCTTGAGAAATGTTTGTCATTTACAACGTCATTTCATCATCAATCACGATACAGTTCATTTTCATATGACCTGTAAAATTTCGTGCGAGAAATGTCTGCTGTGTTCGGGCGCGGAAAAACGTTCGGCTGTCTGTGGCGGCCCTAAGGCTCTTATGTATCACTGTATCACAAGCTGTTTGGAAGCAGATGCGGAGCGGAAGCGGATGCGCAGCAAATTTGTCGAGGACGCGCGGCGGATGCCGGCGATATTTCTACCTTTTTTTTTCCTAACTAGTCCCTACGATATCTACCTACTTAGGCAACTATATCTACACCTAGCTGATATTTCTACCAAAACGTGCAAATCCACGACTAATTGCTGCGCATCCGTCTCCCCTCCAGACCACTTGCGTGATAAGAGCCTAAGAGACTTCAGCCATCATGGTCACTAGCAAATATTGCCTCTTCCGAAAATAGGTCTATCCAAAAAAGAAAATGTACCGAGTATTTGGTAAAGGCCATTTTAATAAGTAAAATTTTAAAATTGGTTTCTATTTATGAGATAGCTAGTTTTTTTCTCCACTTCATATTTTATTTACCTACTAGTGCCGTCTAGGTTTATGGGTGAAATTTTTGAGCTTCGATTTTTATTTCTAGATTGACTCTCCTCTAGTCTTAGAGCCTCTATGGTTAAGATGGCCATTCGCTGCATTCGCCGCCATATAACAGTTGTATGTTGTTTCAAAGTTGGAAAGGGATCGCCATACAACAGTAATACGGCGGCGAATGCATATGTGGCCGTCTCTACTATAGTGAGTAGGTATATTTCCTCCATTATAGTTGTAAGAATATGATGTAAAGTTGAATTTTTAAATGTTAATTTTAATAATAAAGGAAATGGACAATAATTTATCTTTAATATTTTTTTCTACGTTTTAAACTACTGGTATAGGTTGTGCCTTTGTAAAAGCATATACAGGGTGTAATGTAAGTAGTCTATAGGCGAAATATTAAAAAGTCGTCTCCTTCTCGAATTCTGTGCCACCCTCCTATAAATGGCTAAGACTGGTATCGATAGATTCCTTGTGCTCTACAGAACTCGGATTAAAGAAAATGGTGCGTTTGACATCTGTGACGTCACAAAGATGGCCGCTAAGCATTTTATGATTTTGCCAATATCTCAAGTTTTAGGATTTCGATTTTAGTGTTTGATATGTCATATAAAAGGTACTTAAATTGTCTACAATTACTTCTGGGATACCTTCTACCTAAGTGTTGTGGTTGTAAAAATATTTACAAAAATATGTGTTTTTTTGTCACAGTTGCACTTTATTAGAAAATATGGCCACTATAACTCAATTGTGAGATAGTTTACCTGATACATTATTATTTCAAATGAAAGCCTGTTTCATTACCTTTCCAAAAATATATGTTACATTGTTGTACAAAATCAAATAAACAATTTATAACTATTACAGTGAATAAAGTGCCTGCTCCGCGAATGATTAAAAACGCGGTTGAGCGTTTTATGATTTTGATAATATCTCAAGTTTTAAGAAATCGATTTCGATGTTTGATATGTCATATAAAAGGTATTTATATTGTCTACAATCACTTCTTTGATACCTACTACCTAAGTATAGGGGTTGAAAAAATATTATAAAACTATGTGTTTTTTCTCTTTATTAGAAAAATTACCTTTCCAAAAATATATATTACATTGTTGTACAAAATCAAATAAACGATTTATGACTATTAGAGTTAATGATTAAAAAAGCATATGATTAAAAACGCGGTTGAGCGGTTTATGATTTTGTTAATATCTCAAGTTTTAAGAAATCGTTTTCAATGTTAGTGAAAGGCCTAACACTTTTAACCCAAAAAAAAAGTTATATTTGATGAGCTCCATCACATATGTTCCTAGATTAATTCTAAGCATTTCTAGTCCGGGAGCCAGAAAAAAAAGTGAAGAATGGCGGAGAGGGAGGGGATCAAAGATGGCCGCCGCCAATCATCTTTAAAAAAAATCCTTTCTCCTTCTGGTGGCTAGTAGGGCATGTTTAGTATCATTTCCATACAAATCGATGCCGTAGAATTTGTTTCTGGTACTATTTCTTGTCTATTTCATAATAATTTCAGAAGAAAAACGTAAAAATGTGAAAATTTAGGTTGAAGATTTTTGTTTGTAAGCTAATAACTTTTAAAAAAAGACAAAATATGACATATAAAAAATACTATTATAAAGTGTGATTTATGTGGATTCTAAAAATAAACTCACCGAATAATGATTTAGTGCAAAAAAACTGTGAAAAAAATTAAAAAGACTTCAGTCTGGGCAGTGGCTGAACACGCGCTATGTGGCGTTAATCTTACAAAAAAGTCGAGTGTGAGTTTTTGCATGCTCATTTAACATCACATCAGCCTATTTTAGTCCATTACTTGGATATTGGCTTTCCCCCTGGGAACAAGACGATCTTCTGTTGCTGCCTTCTTTCTACTTCTACTCAATACCAGCCGCTTTCTTTCTTTTAAATCACCGGTCCCTCATGGCGGCGTCCGCTACGCTTGCCCAGACATAATCTCCATTCAAGAACGCGTATCTGAACTCCACCGTCCATCACATCGGTTAGGTATACTACTGATCAACAGATGTGCCCAGCCAACTGCCATTTCAATTAGCTTCACTTCTAGACGAAAACTAGATATCAAACTTTTAAGCAACAGTTTAGACTTTTTACAATTTGTCGATAAGAACCCGTTTAAATAAATTATAACTATGTATACCATGTTGGTTACTATAATCTCATTCTGGATTTTAGTAAATTACTGGGATCTTAAGCATATAACTCTCTATGAGTCTGTGAGGGATATGTAGCCGGTCAGTTACTTTTGCTGTCAGTTTTAACTTTATGTAGTTCAGTCAATGATATTATATGTAGGTTCTAGGTTGTAGATACGCCACCTGAGCAAAAATTTGTTACTTCAAATTGGTTCACAAGACGACCAATGAATCAGTCAGGCTATGAGCTGTTACGTGACACATGCCAATTTTTCTGTTCAAGCTTTATGGGGGTACCGTATCTACTATAATAAAATGTCTTTGTAGTTCAGTTCATTTTTTACGCTGAACTGATGAAGCATACCCAAGTACGAAAGACGCAAACTATATTTGCATAATTTGGAAAATACCGTTAAGGAGGTTCTACGTATTGGCTAGATTATTAGTACTCGTAAGTATCATTCGTTACTAGTAAACGACCGATCGAATACCTTTGTTTTGAGGCATTGCGGCAAAGATGACTCTAGGATATGACGCAACTTTCCCTGCCCAGGAAAACTGCGTTCTACTGGTGATTTTAGCCTCAAAATTGTGACCAATGTCGGCGGGACGTCATTTAATTTCAAGAGATACATCCCATCGACCGCCTCAGAGATAATCAAATGTGCTAAAGGAACTTTTTTATTTCAAGTTAACGTACGAACATTGACGTATAATAATTACCAAAATATTTTTATTTTAAACCCGAGCCATAGTATTTCCTAGATCCATGGCTCGAGCACTTTCCAACCGTGACTAACTCGACGACGAGTGAATAACTTATAATAGCTATTGAGTAGCATTGACTGACTGTATTGTCTAACAGCATATACCCCAATTCAAACTAGGGTTCTCTGCATCACAGTGCTATCCATGGATAATAATGGACATACACAACTCAGATCCGGTAAACAGTAGATTCAAGAACAGATATTTAAATTTAACATTTCAAAAAATATGGTTCCGTGCGTGGAGGGCACGTTGAGCTGTCGGTTTCGGTTGCTGTCATGATTACTTAAACGGTGGTCGTTACACAACCATGTCAGAAACTCTGCTACTTGTAGTAGGCGGCTGTAAAATTCTGACACCAGGGTCCATCGGGTCGTTGGATGACTCGGCGTCTCACACGAAGATAGAGAGATACCTCTTTGCGCATCAAACAGACCACTACACCACATCAACACATCATTTACTAGCTAGCTAGCTGTCCTGAGAACATCCCACTAATGAAAACTATTATTTGCGAGCACATACTTCGGGCCATAATATTGCCAAGACGAAATTAAATTGGTATATACCAAGAAGTTCATGTCTGGGTATAACCCTCAGTGCTTCTCTAAACGTTTCCGTGTTTTTCTTCTTGAGGTCGCAAAATGAAGACTCTTCAGGTTTACCAGATATCAAAGCACCTGTTGCATACGAGTAAGATTGTCTTTGCTGCATTCATATTTTCTTTAAAAGAAAGGTAAAGTTATTAGATCTATATCTGTGTGATGGAAACTGTGGTCATATTTTTTTGCATGTGACCTACCTAAATAACTTATTTTATGTGGTATAATCTCTATTTGTAAGATTAACGCCATATAGCGCGTGTTCAGCCACTGCCCAGACTGCAGTCTTTTTAAATTTTTTCACAGTTTTTTTGCACTAAATCATTATTAAGTGTGTTTATTTATAGAATCCACACAAATCACACTTTATAACAGTATTTTTTATATGTCATATTTTGTCACTTTTAAAAAGTTATTAGCTTACAAAGCAAAAATCTTCAACCTAAATTTTCACATTTTTACGTTTTTCTTCTGAAATTATTATAAAATAGACAAGAAATATTACCAGAAACAAATTCTACGGCATCGATTTGTATGGAAATGATACTAAACTTGCCCTACCAGCCACCAGGAGGAGATAGGTTTTTTTTTAAAGATGATTGGCGGCGGCCATCTTTGATCTCCCCCCTCTCCGCCATTCTTCACTTTTTTTTCCGGCTCCCGGACTAGAAATGCTTAGAATTGATCTAGGAACATATGTGATGAAGCGCATCTTCTGACGCAAAAAAAAGGGTTATGTATGGGAGACAATCGTTATTCCTCTAACTATGTTTGATATGTCATACAAAAGGTACATATATAGGGTGTATTTTTATTAGTGGCGGATCCGTTAAGGGTGTCTTCTGTCAATGAAACTGAACAACTTTCTCCAAGGAACATAGGTCGAAATATGAAAAAAAAGTTGGCCCTCCCATACAAATTGACCCGGTCGGCCAACACACTTAGTATGGGACGACCAAAATTTTTTTCGTATTTCGGCCTATGTTCCTTGGGGAAAGTTGTTCAGTTTCATTGACAGAACACACCCTTAACGGATCCGCCACTAATAAAATTACACCCTATATTGTCAACAATTACTTACTTGATATCTACTGCCTAATAGTAGAAGATATTTTGATGGAAATTGTGACACATCACCTAGAGCTAGCCAAATTTTTACCACGAATAGAGTGCCCCTAGATGAGCATTTTAAGATGTGGAGGGAAAAAAAAATCAGCCAGGGGGCGCGGGGGGAGGGCGTCAAAGGGGGTAACTAACGCATTTCTATGATAATTTTTTAACGGGCTCATTTAAGTGAGAATAGCAAGTTTGGTATCATTTTCATATAAAAGAAACACAAAGAATTCATTTCTGAGGCTTAAAAAGTATGATTCCATACTAAAATATTATTTATTTAACAATTAAATGACCATCAATTTTCAAAAAATATTTTCAACACAATATATTTTATTAAAATCCTTGGTCTGTATGAACACAAAAAATACTATAACAAAGCTTATTTTATGTAGTTTACAAAATATACAATAATTGTATACTATTCATACAAAAGTATAGACAAAAATCAAGAGCATGTGTAGAAACTGATGCGCACGATGCTCTGGGGTCAAGTTACTATTTTTAATGGCTCAATAAATGCGACAAGTACCTATGTAGTATCGTTTTATAGAAAACAAATACAAGGAATTCATTTTTGATGCTTAAAACGTATGATTCCATACATAAAAATATATTTCAATACGATAATAACAATACAATTACAAGCAATGTTGGGTATAGAAAAACTGTAACTCGTCATATTTATTAAAAACTTTCATTCCTATAATCATCTAGTTTACAATTACTTTTAATGGTTGTGTACTTTTGAATATTAAAACGCATTGTGAGACAATTTAAGGAGTATCTACTTAGGTACTCCAGACATAGCTAGCGATGCGATGCATGAGCGATAATTTTACAGGTAATGTATTCTGTTATAGAGTAGAATAAATAGATTACCTTACTTTTTAAAGAATATGTAAATTAGCCGGTTGTTGGCCAATCTTGCAAACTTTTGAATTTAAGAGGATATATTTGTATCAAAAGGTGGGTAGAAATATGCAAAAAATATTTTGAGCTCAGCAGATATTATAGTATTTGCAATGAATTAGCATTTTATTATAAACTGCAAGAAAAAGAGTAAATAAATAATATATCCGAAAAAGCTGTTAAGGGTTCTCGGCCACTTCATTCAGTTTTCGGCCGTTATATCAACTACTTCTCGGCCACCTTGCAACTCATTGAAAAATAACCTTTGTTCTCTTGACGTTAGAGTTAGTTTTTATTGAAAGAGACAAAAAGGTATTTAATTAACATATTTTTATTCAAATGGATGAGAAAGGGGATGAAAATTGTATATCAATGCGCAGACCGAACCCATGAAGCGTCATTTTTGGAATTGGGTAGATACACTTGTTTCTATTAACATAAGCAGTTAACATAAGCAGCATTGTTTTATCATATAAACATCGTTTTTATCGAGGCCGAAAATATAATTTATTATAGACACTTTTTCGGCCGTCTTTGAGGCATGGGCCAAAAACTAAATTAATGAAATCAACTTTCGGCCGTTGTATTGCTTACGGCCGAAAACTCGATTATTTAAGTTACTTTATCGGCCATATCAGCTACCCTAGGCCGAGAACTAGAATATCAAAACCCACTTGTTGGTCGTCCGTTACAGAATATTTTTAGCGGAAATTTGTGCAAAATATTTGTATGAAATCGCAACGGAGGCAACAAAGCCAGAAAGCAGCTGTTCTTTCTCTTCCTGAACTCAAAACCCCGCACCGTTGAAAACATGCACCCAACGATGGCAGTACTCCTTTAGCTCTTAAAGCGCGCCTCTTATCAAGCCCACGACACAAGCATTAGTAAAAGCTCTAGACATGCCTGAACCATCTGATTGGGGACGGAAGAAGGACAGGGACAGTGGCAGCCACTTTAGACTTCATGTGGAAAAATGTTAAGGTGCGGCTGTAAAATAGTGCACCGGTAGGTGCAAATACGGAAAGCTGCACTGGTTGAGTTATACAACTCAAGAATAACCTGCTTGTTGTGATCCTCGTTAAAGCAGACGCTGTTAATCATAACATAATTTTATTCTTATCTACCATTAAAAGCAAATATCTCAAGACAGAAACATTTAAGTGACTTTGTTTCAAATAAACCTTTCCTTAGCTCTAAAAGACTTATTCAATATTACTGAAAAAGAGTTTTGTCCACTTTCACTTGTATGGGAGGGTTCCACATTTGATATAATTTCATGTCGAAAGCTCTAAAACTGATGAAGATATAAGAGCGCGGCATACAGATAGACAGACAGACTTGACGAAATGATAAGGGACTACGAAATCCTAAAAAGAAAGATAATGTATTTATTCTACCCTTTTTTCTCTAGTCAAAGATTCTACCTTACCTTCGCTCAACCAGAATACATTAACTAACCTGTAAAATTATCGCTCTTGCATCGCATCGCTCGCTTGCTATGTCTGGAGTACCTAAGTAAAATTGTCTCACAATGCGTTTTAATATTGAAAAAGTACACAACCATTAAAAGTAATGTAAACTAGATGATTATATGAATGAAAGTTTCTAATAAATATGACGAGTTAAAGTTTTTTCTATACCCAACATTGCTTGTAATTGTACTCGTATTGTTATTATTATCGTATTGAAATATATTTTTATGTATGGAATCATACGTTTTAAGCATCAAAAATGAATTCCTTGTATTTGTTTTCTATAAAAACGATACTACATAGGTACTTGTCGCATTTATTGAGCCATTAAAAATAGTAACTTGACCCCAGAGCATCGTGCGCATCAGTGTCTACATGCTCTTGATTTTTTTGTCTATACTATTTGTATGAATAGTATACAATTATTGTATATTTTTGTAAACTACATATAATAAGCTTTGTTATAGTATTTTTTGTATTCATACAGACCAATGATTTTAATAAAATATAACGTGTCGAAAATATTTTTTATAAATTGATGGTCATTCAATTGTTAAATAAATAATATTTTTGTATGGAATCATACTTTTTAAGCATCAGAAATGAATTCTTCGTGTTTGTTTACCATGAAAATGACACCAAACTTGCTATTCTCACTTAAATGAGTCCATCAAAAAATTATCATAGAAATGCGTTAGTTGCCCCTTGAACTGAATTTTTTTTCCCTCCACATCTTAAAGTGATCATCTAGGGTTACTCTATTTGTGGTAAAAATTTGGTTAGCTCTAGGTGATGTGTCACAATTTTTGCCCTTTTGTAGGGAACGTATCTTCTACTATAATCGTTGAGATTGTTAAGATATTTTTAAAAGTATGTATTTTTTCTTAACACAGTTCACTTTAATATAAGATATGGCAAGTAAGTATAACTCAATTATGAGATACTTTGCGTGATATATTATTAATCAAAATAAAAACTTTTCAATAATATACCTATGTAAGAATGTTGTAGGGAAACAAACAAACGCTTCTTCTGCTGTCTCTGCTCGTGTGCATCGGACTTTGTTAAAATATTTTTCATATTGTGAAATCGTTGTTAAGGGGAAATTTAGTTACATGTATTACAACCAAACACCGATATCGACGCAATCCGATGCGTATTAAATAACGGGGCGACAAGCTACAAGGAAGAGACGAAATTTTGTGAGCGTCAGGGTGGCCGGTGTACCTATACAGATTTGAATGAGACCTATACTGAAAAATAGTACCTAATTAGTACCAAATAGTACCTATAAAATAAAAGTTAGTACCTCAATCCTTTAGGCGTAATATTAAAATTCTGGTACACCGGCGGTTCTGACGTCCAGGATGGCCGGTGTACTGTTATATCTTCTTAAGAGGCCATTTGACATTTTACCCAGCTGCATTTTGGAATTCGCCGACTTGATGACAGCCCGCGACCCGTCCGACCAGAACCAAATTATCTTGACCCACTGTCGTCTGCCTCGCCGCCGTCGCGCTTTCTTGGTGGTTTATTGTGGTTTTAATGTTATGAAGTTTATGATGCAGTATGGTACCCAATCTGTATAATCTTTATAAATAGAACAACTACTACTACTAAAACCACAACAGTCCACTGCTGGACATGGGCCTCCCCTAATTGGAGGGTATTGCAAGCGGATTGGCTAACGCAGTGCAAGATGTTCAATTTACAGTGAACGCTACTGCCCATTTCCTGGATGAATATCCCTTAGTCGCATTAGGGCCGCCGCCGACAGAGAGCCGTTTTTCCGCGCGCCGTCGCGCGACTCTAACAGAGAAATCGGAAAATGAACCGTACGCAACTGACGTAACGGCGATAATGGCCGGCCAGGGCTTTGTACCGGTACCAAAAGTACCGGTTCGGTACCAGTATATATAGGTTCTTTGCCATTCGGTACCTAGGTACCGGTACCAGATGAGTACCGGTACTAGAACCTAAATAGTACCGGTACCGAGTAAAGGTACCAACCGCGGAAGAGCGACGTTGCCGTTCTGCACAGGCGGCCTGCGCCGGTGTGCGCGAGGTAAACAGCCGCGGAAAAGCGACGTTGCCATTCCGCACAGGCTGCCGGCGGTGGTGCGCGCGAGATAGATACGCGCAGTGTCAGTATGCGTCGTTATACACTGTAAGGCTTAAACTGGGTTTCGTGATTAAAAAATGTTACAATATATATAGTGTGAAATTTTACTAGTGACCGATAGCGAAAACTCAGAACCGGCTAGTGATAAGGAACAACTTTCCCCAAGGAACATAGGTCGAAATACGAAAATTTTTTTTTGACCTCCCATATAAACTTGCCGATCAGCTGATTTCAGTTACTATGGCAGGTCCAATTTTTTTTTTCGTATTTCGACCTGTTCTTTGGGGAAAGTTGTTCCTTATCACTAGCCGGTTCTGAGTTTTCTCTATCGGTCACTAGTAAAACTTTACCCCAGATATGTATTATAGATAAACATTTTCAATGTTGAAAGTCCATGCTAGTAAGTAAGTAAGTTGTTAAGCATGATGTGCCGCTTCTGTTGGCTCATAAACTTCCCTTGGTTTACATTTTGGATGACAGCTGTCAAACTAAAAATACTTTTATCTCGAAAACTGTGCATGCTAGACCACTAGTTTCTTAAGGGAAGTTGTAGATTTTGTCGAGATCTGGATCTCGAATGATAGCTGTCAAATTAAAAACACTTTTATCTCGAAAACTGTGCGTGCTAAACTACAAGTTTCTTAGGGGAAGTTGTAGATCTTGTCGAGATTTGCATCTCGAATGACAGCTGACAAATTAAATACACTTTTATCACAAAATCTGTGCGTCCTAAACCTACACCACCAGTTTTTTAGACCCTTAGGTACTAAGTGACAAACGTTTGTATGGAACGTCCATTTTTAAATTATTTTATATTAATTTGACAGCTGTCATTTGAAATGCAGATCTCAACAAGATCTACAACTTCCTCTAAGAAACTAGTGGTCTAGCATGCACAGTTTTCGAGATAAACGTAGTTTTAGTTTGACAGCTGTCATAAGTAATTTTGATCTTGTCAAGATCTTCAAATTCCTCGAAGAACCAGAAAAGCAGACTGGTTTGAGATTTTGAACTGTTGCTCAAAGAAACTGTTGGGATTTTCAGCTGTTGGGATTATGAACTACTAGCTGCCCGTCAGCGGTTTCACCCGCTGCAACTGCAACCTATTATTCCGCGGGATAAAAGCATTATTCGCCCAGAGATGTCGCTGTTAGTTTTCGGCGAAAACGTTTAAAACGCAAATCGGCTCAGTCACGCCACCTATTTTACGTTTATCGTAATAACCTAATGCACTTACAGCAATTTGGTTTCACACGGGGTCGTTCTACTACTCATGCAGGTCTTGACCTCATCAACCATATAATGGATGCCTGGGAGGAATCTCATGACGCCATAGGTGTATTTTGTGATTTGTCCAAGGCATTTGATTGTGTCCATCATGAAACTCTAGTCAGAAAGCTATGTCATTACGGCGTAAAGGACCAGGCTCTAAGCCTTTTGGAATCATATCTGAATAATAGAATCCAAAAGGTTGATATCAATGGTGAAAGATCATCTGGATCTAATTTAACCATGGGCGTTCCACAAGGTTCGATTCTTGGTCCTTTCCTGTTTCTTGTATACATTAATGATCTACCGTATCTTGTTAAAGACAAATATGATATAGTATTGTTCGCCGACGATACCTCATTGCTTTTAAAGTAAAGAGGCATCAACTCGACTATGACGACGTGAACAATACTATAATCGATGTAGTAAAATGGTTTACAGTAAATAATCTCCTATTAAATGAAAAGAAAACTAAATGTATAAAATTTGCATTGCCAAATGTTAAACCGAGCACTACAATTATTAAGGTAAAGGATGAACAGTTGAACCTTGCAGATTCAACAGTATTTTTAGGTATAACTTTGGACGCCACGCTCCAATGGGGCCTCATATTGAGAAATTGTCGAAGAGACTGAGTTCAGCAGCATACGCAGTTAAAAAATAAGATATCTCACGGATGTAGATACTGCTAGACTAGTTTACTTTAGTTACTTCCATAGCTTAATGTCTTATGGCTTATTATTGTGGGGCCACGCTGCGGATGTAAAGAACATTTTTGTTCTGCAGAAACGGGCTGTTCGTGCAATTTATAAATTAGGGCCTCGTGTCTCCTTAAGGGAAAAATTTAAAGAAATCAATATATTAACATTTGTGTCACAATATATATACGAAAATTTGATTTACGTCAAATCTAATATTAATACTTTTGAGAAAAATTGTGATATACATAATTTCAACACTAGAAATAAGGACAAACTTGTAGCACACAAGAGCAGGCTTAGTAAAGTAAGCAAATCCTTTAAGGGAAATTGTATACGCTTTTATAATAAGATTCCAAAAAATATCCAAGATTTACCCTTAAATAAATTTAAAGAAGTAATAAAACATAAATTGTGCAAGAAAGGCTATTATGAAATATCCGATTATATGCAAGATAAATCTTCATGGGAGTAGTTTTACATGTTTGTTTATATACAGTATTTTTTAAGACGATACAGTTAGAATATTCTACTGTAATTTTTATTTTATTTTTACTTATTTTTAATTTTGTGTTGAGCCGTTTTTCGGCTATTACTATTCTTGTTTTTTTCAATCTTAGCTAGGGTAGCTTAGGGCCTACAAAGATTGTAATCTTTAGAATAGGAGCACTTCTGGGCAGGTTTTTGGGGGGTTTTCCTGTCCAGGAGGTCCGACTAACTATACACATGTAACACCTTTTTAAAATCTTGATCGAATTTAGTTTCGCTTACTGGTCGTTAAGGCATAAAGTTACATGACGTGTGGTTAGCCTGGCCAGCCCCGAGGCAGTGCCTTTATTTTTATTTTTTTATCCCGCCCGAGCCGCGTTTATAGTAGGAATAAAAATTGTTATAAAAAAGAGAAAATTGTGCTTTGCAAATTTCTCTTTTTTACAATGTCTAATCCATTTCTGCGTAATGTAATGACTATCAATAAGTGATATTTTAATATCCTATTTTGAATAAAAAACTTTCACTTTCACTTTCATTTCAAAAATATTGGAAAATGCGTGATCCCGTGGGAATGAGACATTTTTCCGTGGTAAAAAGTATCCTATGTGTTATTCCAGATGCCCTTTTATATTTCTGCAAAGTTTCATGTCAATCTAATCAGCCGTTTTTGCGTGATGTCGTAACAAACACACACACAAACATCCGCCTTTATAATATTAGTAGGATTGTTCAAATGAGTTGCTGATATTTCGGTGTTCGTATTATGAGTATTGGGATTATGGTTATTGATATTATGTATGTAGATCGTTTTGGAGATAAATGAATTGGTAACATAATTTTTTGTATTTTACATAAATAGGTATAATCCAAATGTTCAACATGAGAGTATTTTAAGTTTTCAGAAATTCCGAAATGCGAGTAATTGTTGTACAACTTGTCATGGTGCAACTGGGATAATTATGTTCCAGTTGTGCCGTCAATGGCACTGTCCAAGTGTACAACTGGTCCTGCCTGCGTGGCGAAATCGATTTGAACAGGCAGGATTTTGATAGCAAAATTTACAAATTAAAAGAGCAGTTTTGACGTATTTTATTCATAGAATACGAATAAGTATAATAAGTATAATAGAATATAATAATAAAAACAAACCAAGTCTCAATTGAGCTGATTGGTTATCTCTAAAAAGTAATGAAGTCTGGACAAAGTCATGCCAAGTCTAAGGTTCCTTGTTGATGCTCTTTATTATTATAGTTAAAGTTATATGACTGGCCGTTAAACATTCTTTATACTTTTGTAGATACAAGTCAACGGCCAGTCGTATAACTTTAACCATAATAATAGAAATAGCATCAAGGAACCTTAGACTTGGCATGACTTTGTCTAGATTTCATTACTTTTTAGAGATAAACAATCAGCTCAATCGAGACTTGGTTTGTTTTTTACAGAATGTTTTTGGTGGGATTTCACTTATTTTTGTAGAAGCGTCCTATCAAGCTGAACAACTTTTGCTTTGAAGTCATATCTCTATCTCCTATGATTTAGCTGATATCTATGATATAACCTTGATATAACCTATGATATAACCTTCGAATATCCTAGTTTTTATAGTTTTCCCTTCATATGACCATCAAACTCTACCTTTGTACCGAATTTCAGCTCTCTGAGTTTACGGGAAGTACTAGTTCTATTTTGATGATCATGAGTGAGTACGTGAGTGTCTGTCTTAAATGCGAAACTTTGCCTTCGCTTAACTTCGGAATTAAATGACCTACAGACTTGAAATTTTGGATTTTAAGTATGTGATTACATCTTACTAGATGACGAAAATTTCAGCGTTCTAGTCTTATCCAAAGATTCTCAAATAGAGTCCTGAAAACGCGGCGAAATGGTTCCAGTAAAGTATGGTACGGCAGTGTTTGCTCCGCGCTCGACTTGGCGGGGGCACTGTCGTGCCCCCAGATAGTATGACTAAAATAAATAACATCGAAATAAATACACTGCCTTGGGCTGTAAGAAAATAGCTTGCCACAAAATAGGATTGAAGTTTAGAGTATATATAAGCAAGCTATAGTAGAGTGCGCATTAGGCCCCGCGGCGTACTGTCAAAGCGTAAGCAGTTGCTCCCTAGATACAGACATCAAATGTATGAGAAGTTATAGATGTTCACTAGTGCTGTCACTGGCGTTTTGCTACTGACAGACAGAGAGGTGGCGCCCAGACTACTGACGTCAGTTTTAACTTTTTAGGCGCACTCTAGGGTTGAAGCAACTCTTGACAGGACCAACAGCGAATTTTATTAGTTAGCTAATTTAACAATATCCAAACACAGTCTATGACCTAACAACCTAACAAATCAATTTCGTTGCACAAACAAAAGCAAAAGTAAATATGAGGACATTTAGTTTACGTATCTACGCTCACTTTCAGATAGAATCAATCAATCAACTTTGCACTCTTTACTGCATAACGTCGGCAAATCGAAGCGTGCGAAAGAGGTCTAGTTTAAATATGATTTATAACTGCAACAGCGCCATAATTTTCTTAGCACTTTTACTATCCCTTTCCTACTAACTCCTTCTCTTTTAACGTGCCTACATATCTGGCTGGTACCGGTACTCAGCACCGGTACTGGAACCGGAACCGGTACCCAGTACCGGTACTAGAACCGGTACCCGTACCGGTACTGGTACCGGTACCAACGGCCTAGAACCGGTACCAGAGGTACCGGTACCACGTTGGTACCGGTACTGCTTCAAGGTCATAGGTACCGGTTCCGAAAAGTACCGGTATTTCAAGCCCTGTGGCCGGCAGCGGAAAAAGTCCGACCGAGCGCCATTTGTTCGCGCGGCGCCGCGCGAATTCGCGAGACGGCACGCGGCGCCTCTTGAGTGCGCTTGCGTCCGCCGGGCGACCCAAGGCCGCGAGCGGACATTCTCTCGGTGTTGCCATCACAATAGGAATCAAAAAGTTAATGTTTCATGAAAGAAAAGTGTCGATTAATAAAATAAATCAAAATGCAAAATATCTAACCATTCTTTTGAATAAATATTTATGTTATATATAGGGTGAAATTTTACTAGTGACCGATAGCGAAAACTCAGAACCGGCTGGTGATAAGGAACAACTTTCCCCAAGGAACATAGGTCGAAAAACAAAAAAAAATTTTTGACCTCCCATAGTAATACAAATCAGCTGATCGGCAACTTTGTATGGGAGGCCCAAATTTTTTTTTCGTATTTCGACCTATGTTCCTAGGGGAAAGTTGTTCCTTATCACCAGCCGGTTCTGAGTTTTCGCTATCGGTCACTAGTAAAATTTCACCCGATATAATAACCTACAACCTTGGAGTTTGTTGGGTTGTAAGGGTTAATTACGTTGGTCGTTGGTTTTTGTTGGGTGGGTCGTAAGGGATATATGTGTGGTCATTGGTGTTTGTTGGGCCGTTAGGGTTTTTTTACGTGGGTCGTTGGTGTTTGTTGGGTCGTAAGGGTTTATTACGTGGGTCGTTGATGTTTGATGGGTCGTAAGGGCTTATTACGTGGGTCGTTGGTGTTTGTTGGGTCGTAAGGGTTTATTACGTGGGTCGTTGATGTTTGATGGGTCGTTAGGGTACCGTACGTGGGTCGTTGATGTTTGATGGGTCGTAAGGGTTAATTACGTGGGTCGTTGGTGTATTTTGGGTCGTAGGGGTTTATTACGTGGGTCGTTGATGTTTGATGGGTCGTAAGGGCTTATTACGTGGGTCTTTGGTGTTTGTTGGGTCGTAAGGGTTTATTACGTGGGTCGTTGATGTTTGATGGGCCGTAAGGGCTTATTACGTGGGTCGTTGGTTTTTGTTGGTTCGTAAGGGTTTATTACGTGGGTTGTTGATGTTTGACGGGTCGTAAGGGCTTATTACGTGGGTCGTTGGTGTTTGTTGGGTCGTAAGGGTACCTTACGTGGGTCGTTGATGTTTGATGGGTCGTAAGGGTTAATTACGTGGGTCGTTGATTTTTGATGGGTCGTAAGGGTTTATTACGTGGGTCGTTGATGTTTGTTGGGTCGTAAGGGTATCTTACGTGGGTCGTTGGTGTTTGTTGGGTCGTAAGGGTTTATTACGTGGGTCGTTGATGTTTGATGGGTCGTTAGGGTACCGTACGTGGGTCGTTGATGTTTGATGGGTCGTAAGGGTTAATTACGTGGGTCGTTGGTGTATTTTGGGTCGTAGGGGTTTATTACGTGGGTCGTTAATGTTTGATGGGTCGCAAGGGCTTATTACGTGGGTCTTTGGTGTTTGTTGGGTCGTAAGGGTTTATTACGTGGGTCGTTGATGTTTGATGGGCCGTAAGGGCTTATTACGTGGGTCGTTGGTTTTTGTTGGTTCGTAAAGGTTTATTACGTGGGTCGTTGATGTTTGACGGGTCGTAAGGGCTTATTACGTGGGTCGTTGGTGTTTGTTGGGTCGTAAGGGTACCTTACGTGGGTCGTTGATGTTTGATGGGTCGTAAGGGTTAATTACGTGGGTCGTTGATTTTTGATGGGTCGTAAGGGTTTATTACGTGGGTCGTTGATGTTTGTTGGGTCGTAAGGGTATCTTACGTGGGTCGTTGGTGTTTGTTGGGTCGTAAGGGTTTATTACGTGGGTCGTTGATGTTTGATGGGTCGTATGAGTTTATTTTGTGGGTCGTTGATGTTTATTGGGTGGTAAGGGTTTATTACGTGGGTCGTTGGTTTTTGAAGTGTCGTAAGGGTCTATTGCGTGGGTCGTTGATGTTTGATGGGTCGTTAGGGTTTATAACGTTGGTCGTTGGTGTTTTTTGGGTCGTAAGGGTTTATTACGTGGGTCGTTGATGTTTGATGGATCGTAAGGGTTTCTTACGTGGCTCGTTACGTAATAAACCCTTACGACCCAACAAACACCAACGATTCACGTAATTAACCCTTACGACCCATCAAACACCGACGACCCACGTAAGTAACCCTTACGACCTATCAAACATCAACGACTCACGTAATAAACCCTTACGACCCATCAAACACCAACGATCCACGTAATTAACCATTACGACCCATCAAACATCAATGACCCACGTAAGAAACCCTTACGACCTATCAAACACCAACGATCCACTTAATTCACCCTTACGACCCATCAAACATCAACGACCCACGTAAGACCCATCAAACATCAACGACCCACGTAATTAACCCTTACGACCCATCAAACACCAACGACCCACGTAATTAACCCTTACGACCCATCAAACATCAACGACCCCCGTAATAAACCCTTACGACCCATCAAACACAAACGACCCACGTAATTAACCCTTACGACCCATCAAACATCAACGACCTACATAAGAAACCCTTACGACCCATCAAACATCAACGACCCACGTAATAAACACTTACGACCCATCAAACACCAACGACCCACGTAATTAACCCTTACGGCCCATCAAACACCAACGACCCACGTAATAAGCCCTTACGACCCAACAAATACCAATGACCCACGTAATAAACCCTTACGACCCATCAAACATCAACGACCTACGTAATAAACCCTTACGACCCATCAAACACCAACGACCCACGTAATTAACCCTTACGACCCATCAAACATCAACGACCCACATAAGAAACGCTTACGACCCATCAAACATCAACGACCCACGTAATAAACCCTTACGACCCATCAAACATAAAAAAGACCCACGTAATAAACCCTTACGACCCATCAAACACCAACGACCCACGTAATTAACCCTTACGACCCATGAAACATCAACGACCCACATAAGAAACCCTTACGACCCATCAAACATCAACGACCCACGTAATAAACTCTTACGACCCATCAAACATCAACGACCCACGTAATAAACCCTTACGACCCATCAAACATCAACGACCCACGTAATAAACCCTTACGACCCAACAAATACCAACGACCCACGTAATAAACCCTTACGACCCATCAAACATCAACGACCCACGTAATAAACCCTTACGACCCATCAAACACCAACGACCCACGTAATTAACCCTTACGACCCATCAAACATCAACGACCCAAACAAATACCCTTACGACCCATCAAACATCAGCGACCCACGTAAGATACCCTTACGATCCAACAAACACCAACAACCCACGTAATTAACCTTTACGACCCATCAAACATCAACGACCCACGTAATAAACCCTTACGATCCAACAAACACCAACAACCCACGTAATTAACCTTTACGACCCAACAAACACCAACGACCCATGTAAGAAACTCTAACGACCCAACAAACACCAACGACCCACGTAATAAACCCTTACGACCCATCAAACATCAACGACCCACGTAATAAACCCTTACGACCTAACAAATACCAACGACCCATACAAATAACCCATACGATCCATCAAACACCAACGAGCCACACAAATGACCATTTTTTTTTTCAAACGTGGCAAAAATTAGTTCAGTGACAATCGTAACGTAATGTTCTTTAATTTTTAATAGGTTGGATTCATCTGAACCACCCAATTTATTTTTAATAAGATAAGATTAGCGGGCAACACTGTCTAGCGAACCGGCGGACGCACGCGCCACGTGGCGACGCCGCGCGGAAGAATGCCGCTTGGTGTGCTCCGCGACCAAGAGGCGTCGCGCGAAAAGTGTCGCCGGCGTCCGGTCTATGTGCGCCGGCCCTTATACGTCACCCACGGGTAGGAATGGGGTGATGCTGTTCTAAGCCGGCACCACATAGCAAGGTAAACAGCATCAGATAGAACAACTATTGTATGATTATTGCACCCTTCATAATCGTAAGTGAGCAGAAGATACTAAATATTGGATAGGTAGTTAATTTCAGGGGTACTAATTAAACGAGCATCTTTTTATTAACATTTTTGCCTCTAAAAATATAGCACCGCTACCGAATTATTAGCGTGGCCACAAATAAAGTGCATCTGAATAATACTATCTTCGCCACAAGATAACATAATTATTGGGAGTAAATGTTAATCTCGCCACTCTGGGCAGACAAATTTGCGAGCGCAGTATTTACGTAAGGTAAGGTAACATTATCATAGAATAAGTTGCTCTTTCCTATAGCATATAGCTAATCAAGTGTTGAATAGTGATTTAAATCGTGTGTTGAGACCAATATTAAGGTAAATAGTTAAAAGACATAGGCACTTAAATGAATTCATTTTTATTATTTTTATTCGATATATTACTTATTATGAATCATGTCGCAGAATCATGATAAAATTAGGTTTTTAATCAAAACCCGGCACTAGTTTAAGTCAAAGTTATATTAAAGTTTATAATCAAATTCTTCCTAGATATTATATAAAATTGCTTTGTTTTCTGATTGAACATGCTGCTTGAAGGCAAACGGTACTGAGTAGATGGCGACTTTTCATGTTCATTTATAATAGAACACTTTTTTCACAAAACACGTTTTTGTTTTTTTTTTCATTGTTTAATTTTAACAATTATACTGAATGCGAAAGGTTTCAAACATCATCGCCCGAAGATGCGAGCAATGACGTTCATATTAGATCAATTGTAACTTGCAGCAGACAAGCTTCTCTTGAATAGCATTATTAACCTCTAAGAATCTAACTCAGCCACAATAAACGCGCCTCTCAATAAAACTATTTTAGCTGTCATCATCATCATTATCATCATTGGCCTCATACGTCTGTGGCAGACGATTTATTCAGTGTCTTAGGCAAGATTTTTCATGGCTGTATAAGCCGATACGGGAGCGGCATGACTTTCCGCACGCTCTATAAGTGAAGGTGGAATTAGAGACTGGCACATGCACGTTTAGATGTCGTTTTTATGCGAGACCGGAGAACCAGGCATCATCATGAGTTTAGCTGTAGCTTTATAAATATAACTCAATCAAAAATATTTCAAATTATTACTTAGTAATTAACTGTAATCTTCTTTTTTGAGTGGGACACCGAGTTGTTCAACGATTCGATGAACCTTAGCATAGTTCTGTAACGAGCGCCGTCTGATAAATGCTTACTTTTTTAAAGGTAGAATAAATTTTCGGGATACTGTTATACTATACCGAGTGGTGCTAAAATTACAATGGCGAAAACCACGAGTGACTTAAAACCGAAAATGTGCTGGTGACATAAATCCAAATCTGGTGACAATAAAAATAAGTGGGTGTTGGGTGGGTGACATAAATAATTACTGGAGGACTAAAATAATAGGTAGGCGTCTAAGATAATTAACGAGCATAAAAAAGTAAGTGGGTGAATAAAATACAACTAACGAACCCAACCAGACCCGACCAACCCGATTCGACCCGCCCGGACCCGACCGATGCGACTCACCCGACCAACCCGACCCAAAAGAGCCGACCAACGTCACCAACCCTACCGAATCAAGTGACTAATAGTATCAGGCGTTACTTTGCGGAACTCCATCTTGAAGAAAGTGATAGAAATATGTTAAGCTTCTTCCGCACTTACGATGGCAGGTTACGCTGCTAAGTGAACCACACGTACGACCGCAACTTAATGCAAATGTACTATGTACTAGCGATGCACTTCTACTCATTAGACTTTGTTCTGCCAGTACTTGGCGAAAGCAATGGCATTATCAGTCGCCAAGTTCAGATCTTCTTTACTGCAGGTGACCGGTAACAGAGCAAGCCAGTAAATGTGCCATAGTTTGAGACAGGGCTCCACAGTTGCTGACGGCGAAGCCAAATTTCACCATGTTTTCTCTGCACCGGCTAACCCGAGTACGCAATCGGTTGAACGATTTCCAGGTTTGCCACGGTAATTTATGCCCCCGCGGCAGAGTCTCGAACGGTGAAATAAACCCGGATGGAGTTGGGCAACGTGTTTTCTATAACTGCTCCCTTGCCTCTTGCGGAACACAAAGCTTCTGCGGCTTTTCAGATGTTCAGGAGGCATTGAGTAGCTGTGTAGTGAGTGCTGAGGATCAGTTTTTTGTTTGTATATCTCTTCTGCACAGGCTAATTCTCACCGAACGTCCAGTGGACCAATAGAGAGAGAGAGCTAGAGAGTACAGCATGCTAAGCGGTGTCGGTTTCAGGCAGCCTGATATATTACGACAAATCTCATAAGTGAAACATCGACAACACTGAAACTAACGTTTTACACTCTACACGTGTTTCACTTAACTACTTTCGTTGTTCTAAATAACTCGTAGCAACGGTGAAGAGGAAACATTCACCTGCTCGTTGAAGATGATTCCATTACACCTATGTCGTATTATTTCTAATTGTTCCAACACGTTCAGTCTTCGGCCCTGTTACAAGTATGTAAAACTTTATAGGAATGGATGTCCGCTAAACTGTGCCCAGAGTCTGCGAAACACGTGCAGAGTGTAAAACGGTGATGTTTAGTTTCGTATCATATGGGCGCGCGAATGCGATTTGAATTTCGCGCCATTTTTTCTGACAGACCGCGGTTTTCTGAAAGACCGCGGTGGCTGTGACACCTGTTGTTCGGCCGGCGCCATCTTGACGCGTTCTCTCGGTTCCCGTGTGCGCCGCGGCCGGCGTTGGGCCCATTTTAATGTAATTTTAGTGTTCTTATTATTCACGTGCGCAATTTCTACCAGGGAAGAGTTCCCTGTTCGGTGTGGAAGTGAAACCAAGTGTTTTTTGGTTCTTGCGCTTTGATTGCGGTCTAGGCAGGTTTCTTGTCAGCCAACGTGGCCGATTTCTTGTGCGGAGAAATCTTTTGTTATTCGCGTATTGAAAGCAGCGAACGTTTTAATGCTATCCATTTGCTGTCGCGAACTATGAACAATAGTGTTTGTGAAAATTGTTGGAGGAACGGAGTGCGGGCTCGAGCTGGTGTCCGGATGCCGTGAGTTTAGATTTAAGTTCCTCCAAATGTGTTCCAAAAATCCTGATACCTGTTTCCTCTCATATCTAGACTCACGAAGGAACGGCGTCATACCTACCACACGGTGTCATACCTACCACACGGTGAGCAGTTCGCTGTTAGTTTTGTATAAGTACTTTATTTGTAGTGATTTAGCAACATAACGTTGATGTCACCCACTTGATGACCTTTGGTACAACCGGAACTTTGGTACATTTATTTTAGATATGAGCTGTGGTAGTACAGTAAAATATTAGTCATCTTGTAGGAGATTAAGGGCCGTCGCAGACATCGGAAACAAAAATTTCTCGACCGGAAATTTTCCGGAACAGAAAATTTTCTCATTAAATTTATTTTATTTAGTAGCAGTAAAGAGCACTACGAATCGTAGTCAAATGTTGTTCCGAGGCTGATTGACCATTTAGTTTTAGATTTTAAGATAACTTTAATTTGCTTCCACTGCGCTAAGATCAGCTTCGGAATCAAACATTTTTTGGTAGCAGAGCGTGGTTTAGTATTAAGCGTGTTTTTTTATACTACCCACATATTTTATTAATTTTGGAAAATATTGTTTAGTTTTTGTTTCTTGTGACTATTGTTTGCCTAGTGAACGGTACCTTATCGGTAAGGTCTAGGCCAGTCAACTAACATTTATTTTGCGGTATTTGTTTATTGGTTTTTCGTTTTTATTAAGTCGAGTGTGTAAAAGTTGGTACCATGGCT
Organism: Phthorimaea operculella; assembly: GCA_024500475.1. Lineage (NCBI taxonomy): Eukaryota > Metazoa > Arthropoda > Insecta > Lepidoptera > Gelechiidae > Phthorimaea > Phthorimaea operculella. The sequence goes on from JANFCV010000049.1 coordinate 3,448,114, forward strand.
CCCTCGATCGCCAGGTATAAGGCTGCTATAAAGACAGAATTAAGGTGGTTTACTACCACAGCGGCAATGATCGGCCGCGAGGACCGGGAGGACGCGCTCTTGAAAAGTGCACTACAGGTAGATGAACGGGTTCGGATTGTGTCGGAACACCTCACAGAGTGCATCATGCTCCTTGAGGAGACTCCTAACCCTGAAGATCAGGAGCGGGTCGAGGCCGATGTAAGCCAGTGCTTGGAGCTGGCACAGGACATTGAGCAGGCAGCTGCGGACATAACTAGGCGACGTGACGGACAGGGAAAGCCATTCCGTGGTAAAGAAGGACAAGGATTACAGGTGCCTCTTCCGCCTGTTTCGGTACCAGTCTTTGCAGGCGATTACGCCGACTGGCCGGCGTTTGAAGACCTGTATAGCAGTGTGGTCCACACACGGACGGACATAACGCCAGCGTACAAGATGGCTCAGCTGATGTCCAGGCTACAGGGAGAGCCTCATGAATTGCTGACGCATTTGGCTGTCTCGGATAGCAATTATGAGGTGGCGTGGAAGATCCTTACCGACCGGTATCGGAACAAGCGCCTGATTGTAGACATGCTGTTAGACCAGTGGCTGTCAATACCAACCATAACGCGAGGAACGGACCTCCGCGAGAAAATCTTCCACCCAGTCAGCGTCGCGGTCAGCGCACTGGAGCGACAGGGTTTGCCAGTGGCGGGCTACGGTTATATCTTGGTCCACACAGTGCTTCGCCGCCTGCCGAGCGAAATGGTCGCTCGATTCGAGCAGCTCCATGGGGGCAAGTCCTCGGACCACCTCCCGACCTACGAGGATCTGAAGTCGTTCCTCGAGGCCGAAAGCAGGCGAGTGGACGTCCAGGCTGGTGAAGCCCCTCGCAAGGAGACCTCGGCCCATCGCCACCCGGAACGGCCGGGTGCACCGGCGCGAGGAGGCAACAGTAGGCAACCCAGGCGGTACAATACCGCATTGGAATCAGGGTGTGCCTACTGCAGGGAGACAGGCCACAGGGTAACAGCGTGTCAGGAGTTTGCTGCGCAGCGGGTTCAGAGAAGACGGGGTGTGGCACAGCAGAGGCGTTGGTGTTATCGGTGCCTGGGGCAGCATCAGGTGCGAGAGTGCCCTTCAAGCACCAACTGTAGGTACTGGCAGGGTGCACACCATCCGCTGCTCTGCATGAATCGCTCCGGAGACGCCGGGGGCAGCGCTGGATCGGGTCAGCGAAGGGAGCCTGCCCACCAAAGGAGGGAGCAACGCTCCCCACCCCCTCCAAGGAGCTCCAAGGAGGAGCCCACCTCCGCATCGGTCACAGGGACAGGCAGGGGGACGTCAACAGACGGAGCCCACTTACCAAAGGACGTGGGGACGATCTCCACCACGGCAGCAAGTGCCGGATTGGGGAAGAACGGCACAGGAACATGGCCAAGGACACCCATCCCAGGTACGGGATCCAACGGGCGGGTGTCAGGAGAGCGCTAGGCAGCCACCAGGGTACATGCAGTATTCTGCGGGCTTGAGCCACCTGGTTGGGCCTCAAGACCCACGCATGTCTCCGCCTATAACTGAGTACCCGCGGCTACAGGCGCAACCTCGGTACGGACGTTTGCCGTTGGGATACTATAGAGCTCCAGCCATGGCCTTTATGGGCAGACCTCCCTACCAGCAGGAGTGGGACCCATACACAGGTTTGGGTAGCGAGGGGATACCCCCGCGGGACGCGGCCTCACCGCGTCTAGATTCCCGCTAGGTAATCGCCGCCTACTCGTCAGCTTCGGCTCCCCGTCCAATCACGGTACTTTTGCCAACGGCTAAGATTTGGGTATGGGGATACGGTGGCCGGACCATTCAAGTAAGAGCCCTACTGGATACAGGGGCTCAGGGATGTATTGTATCGAGTAAGCTGGCGAGTAGGCTAGGCCTTAATGTACAGCCAAGTGCGGATGAAGCTGTAGGCATCGGGGGCCTAAATGTGCCTGACATTCGGGGTCAGACGAACTTTGAGTTCACATTAGGTAGCACATGTACAGGGGTCAGCTATCAAGTCTCAGCCGTGGTGCTGGATGAAGTGGTTAGGAAACTCCCTCAGGTTAGGTTACCACCAACGGTACGAGGGTTAACCACAGGTTTGGAGTTAGCTGATCCTGATTTTGATACTCCTGGTACGGTAGACGTACTTCTCGGGTCAGACGTCCTCGGAAGATTATGATGCGGTAGGAAGAAGGTACTCCAGGAAGCTGGTTTGGTGGCCGTAGATACCACAGGGGGGTATGTTGTTTTCGGCCCAGTTTGGAGACCTCAGGACCTACCAGAAGGGGATACGGTCCTCTATGGTAGTGTGCTGTCAGAGGTGCTGCAGAGGTTTTGGGAGTCTGAAGAGCCGCCCGAGGCGGACAGACGGAAGCCAGAGGATGACGAGTGCGAGTTGTTCTATCAATACAACACTGCGAGATGCCCGTCAGGCAGATTCGTGACCAGGCTACCTTTTCTCCCAAACCGCCCCGCTTTAGGTAGTTCGCGACAGCTCGCGGAACGGAGACTGCTCGCAATGGAGCGGAAGATGAGGCGAGACCCAGCACTTCGGCAGAAGTATATAGAATTCATGCGGGAATATATTCAATTGGGCCACATTTCGGTGTCCAGCCTGGATTGGAGGTGTGTCGAGCATTATTACATTCCACACCTGGCTGTCCTGAAGTCACCTGAGGCGAAAATACGGGTGGTGTTTGACGGTTCTGCTCCTACCTCGAATGGTGTGTCTGTGAACCAATGTTTGCACGCGGGTCCTAAAGTGAACCGGGACATTGTGGACATTCTCACAGACTTTCGTTTACACCAGGTAGCGTTCGTCGCAGACGTCAAAATGATGTTTCGCCAAATCATGATACATCCGGATGACCGTCGGTATCAGCTGATTTTGTGGCGTGAGAGCCCAGATGAGCCGATGGTCACATACGAACTTAACACGGTGACGTATGGACTTAAGCCAAGTCCGTATTTGGCAGTACGTACGCTGCGAGAGTTGGCCGCACAGGAAAGGGTAAGATATCCTCGAGCCGCAGCAGTACTGGATCGCGACGTCTACGTGGACGATATCTGCACGGGTGCTGATAGCGTGGAGCAGGCGCTAATTCTACGAGACGAGCTGATCGCGATCATGGGTTCAGGAGGTTACGAGTTGCGGAAATGGTTGTCTAGTTGCCCAGAGCTCCTGGCCGGTTTGCCAGGCGAGTTCCATCAGGACCCGCACCTCTTTGAGAACCCGGACAATCCAAATACGTTGGGCATCCTCGGGGTGCAATATAGGCCAACGCATGACGTATTCACGTACAAGATCGAGCCCGACCTTTTGGAGAAAACTTGGACTAAGCGGTCGGTACTGTCGACAATCGCTAGAACGTTCGATCCTAACGGATGGATCGCCCCAGTTACGTTCATGGCGAAGTGCTTTTTTACACAGGTTGTGGCTAGCCAACTTAGGATGGGACGACCAACTCTCCGGAGAGTTGCTGAAGGATTGGCTCAAGTTTGTGACCACCTTACCAGGGATTGTGCACATCGCGATACCCCGCAAGTTAGTCCCATCGGCGGGATGTAAGGCTACCCTACATGGGTTTTGTGACGCCTCGGAGCGAGGGTACGCGGCAGCTGTATACCTTCGGACAGCAAGTTCAACGGGAACTGTGGATGTGCGTCTGGTTATGGCCAAAAGTAAGGTGGCACCAGTCAGAACTAGATGGACCATCCCCAAGTTGGAATTGGCAGGGGCAGCTCTTCTAGCGCGCTTGCTAAATCATGTAACATGCAATCTGCGTGGTACCAACAACTTGGATGAAACGGTGTACGCGTGGACCGACAGTCGGATAGTTCTGTGCTGGTTGCAGACGTCGGTACATACACTTGAGGTTTTCGTGGCAAATCGGGTGTCACAGATTACGGGGTCGGAAACTCCGTTAGTGTGGAGGCACGTACCGGGAGAATGGAACCCAGCGGACTGCGTATCGCGCGGGTGCAGGGCCCCTGATTTGATGGCTAACTGAGTCGCCACAGGAATGGCCATTCAACGAGTGCAAGGCGCCGCTTGGGCCACCTGATCGAGGTTTGCGAGTAAACGCGGGGCAACTCGTACCGAAGCCTAACCCAGCTTTCTTGCTGGAACGGTATAGCTCCCTCGACAAACTTCTTGGGGTGACAGGTTGGACCAAACGGTTCGTGAGCAACTGCAGGAAGCCTCAAGCAGAACGGAACTTTGCACCTATCCTCTCGCCCGCGGAACGGAATGCGGCTCTATGCTCATTAGTTAGAGTCGTCCAGGCGGAACATTTTGAAGAGGAGGTCAGGCTGCTCAGGGATGGACGTGGAAAGCTGAAGGGAGAAATTGTGCGCCTCAACCCATTCCTGGATGAGCAAGGTATGCTCAGGGTTGGAGGCAGACTTCGGAACGCTAGCCTGCCCTTTTCGGCGCGGCATCCACTGTTACTTCCAAAAAAGGGACCCTTAGTTGAGCTCTTAGTCAGGGATCGTCATGAGAAAAACTCGCACGCGGGCTGCAATGCGCTATTGGCCATCCTACAGCGCGAGTTCTGGATCTTATCGGGACGACGAACGGTACGTAGCGTTGTGTTTAGGTGCTTGCCTTGTTACCGCTTGAAGGCAGCCACAATGCAGCCACAGATGGGAGATCTTCCACCGGACCGGGTGACGGAGGCCTGGACGTTTGCAGGTGTGGGAACGGATTTCGCAGGCCCTTTCATGGTAAAGGCATCACGCCTGCGGAACGCAAAGTCTATCAAGGCGTACTTGTGCGTGTTCGTTTGCCTAGCCACCAAGGCCGTCCACTTGGAGCTCGTGGCCGACCTTTCTACGGAGGCCTTTTTGGCAGCGCTGGAGAGATTTACGTCGCGACGAGGGCGACCAGCGCTGATCAGGTCGGATTGTGGTACCAACTTTAAGGGTGCTGATCGGTGTATGAAAGAAATTGTAACGTTCTTAAGGGAGAACGAAGAAGCCATCAGCACGGGCCTCTCCCGTCAGGGCATTACCTGGGTGTTCGATCCACCAGCGTGCCCTCACTGGGGTGGTATTTTTGAAGCGGTTGTAAAGTCCGCTAAGACGCATTTGTTGCGCGTCGTAGGGTTAACAATTTTGACTTTCGAGGAGCTGGCAACCGTGTTTTGTAAAATTGAGGCTGTACTCAATTCGCGTCCTTTGTGTCCGCTCAGCTCAGACCCAAATGATTTAGAGGCCCTGACGCCAGGGCATTTCCTAATTGGCCGCCCACTTAACGCCTTGCCGGAATATCCCTATACGGAGGTGAATAGCAATCGTTTGTCGCGTTATCAGTTGTTGCAGCAAATGACTCAAAACGTCGCTTGAGTACTTGCACATTCTGCAGCAACGCCTTAAGTGGACGGACAGGAGTGAACCCCCTGCATCGGGGATCTCGTTCTGGTTAAGGATGCCAACCTACCGCCACTGCGTTGGCGCCGGGGGCGCATTCTCAACCTGTTTCCGGGTAGTGATGGCACTCCTCGAGTTGCAGAAGTCCAAGTGGGGGATTCAGTTCTTAAGCGAGCAGTAGCTACATTATCACGCCTGCCATGCATTGAGCGGACCGATGGGTCGGTCCGGGGCGGGTGAATGTTTAGTTTCGTATCATATGGGCGCGCGAATGCGATTTGAATTTCGTGCCATTTTTTCTGACAGACCGCGGTTTTCTGAAAGACCGCGGTGGCAGTGACACCTGCTGTTCGGCCGGCGCCATCTTGACGCGTTCTCTCGGTTCCCGTGTGCGCCGCGGCCGGCGTTGGGCCCATTTTAATGTAATTTTAGTGTTCTTATTATTCACGTGCGCAATTTCTACCAGGGAAGAGTTCCCTGTTCGGTGTGGAAGTGAAACCAAGTGTTTTTTGGTTCTTGCGCTTTGATTGCGGTCTAGGCAGGTTTCTTGTCAGCCAACGTGGCTGATTTCTTGTGCGGGAGAAATCTTTTGTTATTCGCGTATTGAAAGCAGCGAACGTTTTAATGCTATCCATTTGCTGTCGCGAACTATGAACAATAGTGTTTGTGAAAATTGTTGGAGGAACGGAGTGCGGGCTCGAGCTGGTGTCCGGATGCCGTGAGTTTAGATTTAAGTTCCCCTCCAAATGTGTTCCAAAAAAATCCTGATACCTGTTTCCTCTCATATCTAGACTCACGAAGGAACGGCGTCATACCTACCACACGGTGAGCAGTTCGCTGTTAGTTTTGTATAAGTACTTTATTTGTAGTGATTTAGCAACATAACGTTGATGTCACCCACTTGATGACCTTTGGTACAACCGGAACTTTGGTACATTTATTTTAGATATGAGCTGTGGTAGTACAGTAAAATATTAGTCATCTTGTAGGAGATTAAGGGCCGTCGCAGACATCGGAAACAAAAATTTCTCGACCGGAAATTTTCCGGAACAGAAAATTTTCTAATTAAATTTATTTTATTTAGTAGCAGTAAAGAGCACTACGAATCGTAGTCAAATGTTGTTCCGAGGCTGATTGACCATTTAGTTTTAGATTTTAAGATAACTTTAATTTGCTTCCACTGCGCTAAGATCAGCTTCGGAATCAAACAGGTGATTGCAGTATTATTAAAGTGCATCGCTAGTACATTTGCATTAAGTTGCGCTCGTTCGTGTGGTTCACTCAGCAGCATAACCTGCCATAATTAGTGCGGAAGAAGCTAAATAAATTTCTATCACTTTCACCCACCGAATCAACCCGACCATCTCAAACTGACAAACTCGAACCGACTAACCCGATCAAACCCACCTGACTAACCAGAACAACCCGACCCAACCAATCCGACCTGACCAACCGACCCGACCACCTCGATCAACCTAACTTACAAACCCGATCAAGCAACCCGATATTTGTGTGAATAAAATATATGCCCGTTTTTAAGTAGGTATAACATGACCAATATGGGCATGTCATGAGGAGGGATGAAGAGCATGTAACAAAGATAATAATGAACATGAATGTATGGATGGACGCAGAAGAAGAGGAAGGCCTAAAAAGTTTGGATGGATTGTACAAAAGACGATATGAAAAATAAAGGCGTAAGTGAGGATTTGACTGCTGATAGAGATGAATGGAAGAAAAAGACATGTTTCGCCGACCCTAAATAAATTGGGATAAGGGCAGGCAGATGATGAACATGCAATTAATTGTCACTCAAATAATAATTTGTTCGCCCAAAAAAATTACACTGTTCATTATCTTGTTACCAAAATTTGCATTTTTTTTCTCCTTTTTCGAATTATTCACGTTGTCACCTACTCGATATTTCCGTACGCCACGATTGATTTTTTTATATGTTTAAATGTTTAAATACTACCCAAATCAAAAACATGGTAGAACATGGAATAAATAGGTTGTCATTTACTAAACATACATCCGTACCTTTTCGCAGCGCTTGCTATTTTAAACTTTCTATTCTTGATTTTTTGGATCTTTGTTTGATCTTTCCCACGACGTTTTTTTTTCTTTTTATCCATTATCTAAAATAATCAATTTTATAGAATCAATCTGACCGAATGAAATAATATGTGAAAGACTAAAATAATAAGTGAGCGACAATAATTATATGAGTGAACAACGGGTGAAAAAAGAATTAGTGGGCAACTAATTCTTAAACTTAAACTTAGAATACGACTTGTATTTAGTGTATGAATATAGGGAAAACTACCTCTATAACATTCTGCAAATTCGGATGCAACCGCATAATTAACTTTGTATTTCCATACAAATGTATAGGACTACAAAGTTAACTTTGCGGATGGGCTTTGAAGAATTCAGCTGTAGCTGAGGCTCAAGAAGTAGTTCCAGAAAAGCTTCGAGCATCTTCCGTCCCGTTCCGGCCCGAGGGGAGTCGTTATAGCTACTTTACTCTATACAAATATTTCTGCCATTTTTTGCGGGGGGAGAGGTAAAGCTGTCAAATCAAGCTAGTGTTGGAATCGACAATATCGATACTTGACCTTTTGGATTTTGTAGTAAATAGAAATATAGGCGCAATAACATCATTTTAAATATTGCATAAGGTATAAATTAACCAAAATATGAATTTCTTTCCCCATAGATTAGATAATACAATTATGTAGGTACAATCAATGCAATACCTACCTTCTATTTACTGATCATTAAGTATCATAGGATATTATGTAAGGGAATTTACTAAAAAACCATCTATACAACAAGTCATACATAATAACTTCGACTATCTATCTGTCTTCTACGCCGAGGCTCGTGGGTTCGATTTCCACCGGACACAAATATTTATAAAGTAAATTTTCAAATATTCGTGTTTTGTCTGAGCACTTCGGCTGATAAAAGACCACCGACTGGACCGAAACGGTCGCGAAACCGCGATGTAATAAGAAGTAGGTAAGTGCGAAATCCTTTTTATATATGTAATTAAAGTTAAAATGTCGCACTTAAGTTTAAACAGTTTAAAGGACACCAAAACGTCCAACGACCTGATGAACCCTGGTGCCAGTGCTTTTCAACCACCTACTGCATGAAGTAGGCCTTTGAAATAGTTGTGTAACGACAGCCGTCTAAGTGACCATAGACAGCAACCGGGACCGACGGCTGAACATGGCTCCAAAGCACGGAACCATCTTGCTTCTCGGACAATCACGTGATTCAGCCTGTGTGGTGTCCTGACCAGTCTAGGAACATATTCACAAAGTGATAAATATCAACTTTGTGAGCGAAAGGAATTGAACAGGCAGTCGGACTAGCCATTGCGCCACGTCGGCTGACATCCGATGTCACCCGATCAGCTGAGACTGACATTAATTTTCAATGAAACTCGAACAAAATCAGGGTTTCCCAAAATCTATAGTAAAAGTTGTTCAATTTCATAATCTGATCATGCCTGCAAAGTTTTCGGTACAGACCGTCTTTACATAGTATAGGTTTGTAACTATGGCGATAGAAAAGTATCGACGTTTTGTATTACTTGGGTCACTGCACTAGCTTGGGTTGAGTGTGGCTCGATACTTCAAGTTAAAATTATCGTTTTTTCATTGAATATCGACTGGAAATGACCATCATTGAATAAGTAGAACAATCCCAAACTAACATTCTAATCTTACTTAGCAAGCTATTTACTGTTTTTAAAGGCATCAATAAACTAAGATCGTTAATTGTTACCTATTATATGGTGGAATATTATAATCTTTATTTGTAAATTAACGATACTATGATTAACACCATTGTTCGACACAAAATAATAACAAAAGGAACAAAATACAATTATTTTATTGTAGATCCACCTACAAAAAAACTCCACATCAGACATTTTGTACGACTTACTGGCAACACTTATGTACAATTTTCAATCGCTAATTTTATATATTATTTAGTGATATTGTACTGGAGGAATACTTTCAGATGAAAAGTGATATTGTTTTGTTGTAAATTTGTATTTTTACATATTTTTAAAGGCATTATTATCTCTACAATTCGGCTTTTTATCGGAGCTCATTTGACATGCGCGACTGGACTCGTTCTAGTGAAAGATCTGACAGCAACTGGTTTTTGTAATAAGATAAGCCCAAGTGGGCATAGGCCGTGACAGAGGGGAAGCTCTTCGTATAGCGTCTCCATACCTAGCCTTCCTCCAAGCAGAAAAGAGAAAGAGGAAGACCACCTACAAAAAGAAATGAGATCCCACCAAAAACATTCACTTGTAAAAAGAACCAAGTCTCGCCTCTCAGTTCTTCTACTGTAAAAAGTTGTGAGATCCATGTGATGCCAAGTCGGTTATATATTCAAGGACTACTTCAGGGAACTTTCATCTTAAGCTATTGCGTAATTAGGTAACAGACATCATCTTATAGTAACCATATCGATATTTTAAATCTTTTATATTTACAATAACTAGCGCCTAGTAGACATGTGCGCCGATGATAAAATGATCGGCGGCGGCGTCCGGTCGAAAAAAGACCGGCGGCGGCGGCGTAATCGGCGTGAAATCGGCGTGGGTATAAATTTAATATTTTTAAGCAATAATTCCCAAATAACCACACTTTTTGTGCTGAAACTGTTGAAAAAAATTTATTAAGACTGGAAAGTCAGCACTTATTTCATAGTAAAATCGACGAATTACGTCCAAGTTCCTTAATTTGATCAGGAGTTTTATGTGTTTACTAATAATCTTAGAAAAATATTAGCACTTGATTCTCCTGGTTCGCGTAAAAAACTATCGTCAAGTAGGCCCTTGTAATCAGCCTGAGGTTACACCGGTTCATTGATAGTATCACGGAAGTATACGTCTGGGAGAATCCCCGTATCAGCAGCTTAGAGTGTGTTAGGCCTGCTGATCTTTTCCAGAGCTCTTGAGCTCGCTGATTCACCCATATGTTTAGGACTCTCCGCGGTGCAGGCTTATTGTTGCCTAGGTTGGGCTCCGGCCCCACAGGTCGTGACCGGAGGCCTTCCCAGCCAGTTCGTCTGCTGTCTCATTTCCTCCTATGTTTGAGTGACCTGGGACCCAGCCCAAAGTCACATAATTTCGGGTGCCGAGATTGTTCAGGAGCGCAATGGTCTTCATGGTCAGCTTGGAACACACATTATCGGATTGTAATGTCTTTAGCCTGACTGTCCGATAAGATGAGTATCCTTTTGCCTTCGTATTTCAGGCTGAGATGCACAGATTCAATGATAGCGTACATCTCAGCCTGGAAGACGGTTGCGAATGTTCCCAGGCTAATAGACCCGGTGACCTTGGGTTTCTGACATAACACTCCAGAGCCAGCACTTCCCTCCCTCCTGGACCCATCCCTGAACTCATACTAGTTAAGCCTTCCTGAAAATGGGAGGAATAGTGTCTTCCTTCAATTCAGCCCTTTCGGGTATTATAACTTTGAAGAACCTCACAAAGTTATGTGTTAACGTCATCGCATCAGATGACATTGTCATGAGCGGAATATTCATGACACTATCCCTCAGGTTTCTCATGACACTCGAGTGCCAGCTCTCCCTTCCCATCTCAATCGCTCTAACCATGGACGATCTAGCTTCTTTCTGCACAAAAATGTGTAGTGTCGGCGGGTTAAGCAGCGCCTCCATGGCCAAAGTGGGCGTCGAGGAGATGGCCCCAGTTATTATCAAGCAAGCAAGTCTCTGGAGTTCATTTAGAGTATTGATGTAAGTGGTCATGAACATCTTCTTGGCCCATATTACACAGCCGTAGGTGATCATGGGCCTCACCACGGCGGTGTACAGCCACATCGTGTATTTTGGCTTAATACCCCATCTGGACCCTGCCAGGCGACAGCTTGTGCCTAGCGTTGACTTTGTTTTCTTGACCGTCTTGTCTATGCGTTTGTTCCATATGAGCGTGTGGTCCATGTGCATGCCCAGGTATTTAACCTCATATGAAAATTCTGCCGTTCTGTTAAAGAGTGTGGAGGCCGCAGTCCTTCCAAATTCCTCCTCCTCGTTAACGGAACTATAACGGTTTTGCCGGCATTAAGCGAAAGTCGGACCACCGTTAAACAATCCTTAGAGCATTCTGCATGAGATCTGACATCATATGGGGGCTCTGTCACAATATGAATGACCAGGTCGTCGGCGTACCCTTGCGTGGGAAGGTTAGCCGAGTTCAGCTCGTTGAGCAGACAGTCCACTCCAATCGACCACAGCAGGGAGGACAGGACACCTTCCTGAGGGCAGCCGCTGTTCACCCTGACTTCAATAGTCGTGCCCATGAGGTCCATTTTGACTGTCCTTGTAGTCAGCATGCCATAATCTTAGTAAACAAAGTTATTTTAATACATTATTCCGCCATTTAAAGGACTTCCGATACAAATTATATAAAAAAAGTCACATTTAAGTCCACGCCGATTTCACGCCGGTCTATCCATCGGCGGCGGCGGCGTGACCGAAATCGTCGGCGGCGGCGGCGCGGCGGCGCGGCGCACACGTCTAGCGCCTAGTTGTTTTCAAAATGGTTCCAGCCCGCAGTAAAAGGTCTTGGAGCAAGGTCCAATTTCTAAAACCATATAATAACCACCCGTATTACGTATACTACTCGAATTTGCTTATTTCAGGGGTATGTGTGAATGGGTAAGTACCTATAGTTGAACGTGTGATACAAGCACAATCATTAGCAAACTTGCGAAAATTCAATAACAGAGCTCCAGGTTAGTAGAACTCCGCGTTTCTTTGCTCGTATATGCAATTTTGCGATAGATTTTCTTTTGTAGGGTGATGTCCAGGTGAGGGTCTAGAGGTAGACAAAACTTTGATCACTCCTTTTTCTGTCCCGATGACTCTTGCTTAGCTATGAATGTAGCTCTGGGAGCCAACGTGCAAATCGACCGGTATGTTGGACATAAGCCGTACCTCGACAGACGCCGAGAAGTGATTAAATACAGTCCGTTTTAGCACAAAACAAGTATGATTAGAGTTGAGGTCAGATTTTTCAAATAGTTTAAATTTCAACGACTGAGGCAGTATTGGACAGCTAGCAACATCATCATTATCATCGTCATCTTCATCAGCCCACATCCACCCACTGTATCTATTGTTACAATAATGACAAAACAAATATACTGAAACTCACTGGTTGGCGGTATAAGCGTAGTTTGCGTGCCTCGCCCGGAAGACAAAAGGCGGGAGGACGTGAAGAACAGCGTTGCCAGAACGTAACTTTTGTTACGTTTTACGTAACTTTTCACCCTTAAGCGTAACCTTGGCGTAACCTAGCCACGGGCGTAACTTTTACGTAACATTTCGTGAAAAAAATATTTTTCGTTTGTTTTTGTTTTGTTTCGTTTCGACCGTCATGTTGGTAAACTTGGAGCTAACCGAACAAAATAAAATGCCTTTTAATAATCACTCCATCTCTCTCTGCGGTATTCATTCGGTCTAAAGAGAAAAGAGCAAGTCACTAATAGAATGTGGCTATTCGTTCTAGTACATTATTTATGGCCACGCGCACACAGGCGAATTGATGAAAAAAATAAAAACCTTTGTATCTATACTGAACTCGCAAAAACATATATTTTTAAGAAAAAAAAAATGTGGCGTAACTTTTTTCTTCAAAACGTAACTTTTTCAAAGAGTGTAAGTAACTTTTGAACATACGGTGCTGGCAACACTGGAAGAAAAAGATGGCGGACATTCGTTTTTTGCAGTCAAAGAGGGAAAAAGATATAAAATTATGTTTTATTGTATAAAATATACTGTAAAATGATTGTTTTAATGTCTGAATGTATTATTGTAATGTTTTAAAGGGTCTACATGTGCAAAACCAAAAGTTTTATGAGAATATTTATCCAGATAATGCTAATGGAATAAAAATCTGTTGTTGTTGGCAAACGTGTGCTTTTATTGAGTTTCCACATAATAATAGGTACACACCCAAAACTAACTCAACCTTATCAGTTTCAGAAGTGCTGGATCCAACGCGTCTTGCCGGTTGTGCTGATGAATTTCATGAAAGACAATGTCGAATCGAAAACACGAAGGAAAACGCATAAAATGTACTAAGACAAAAAGGAAGGCGTCAGGAAAGTTTGAAAGGATAAAGAATTCAATGTTCAGTACCTAATTTATCATTGTCACAGGAATTATGCGGTAAGACTGTTCCTATATGATATGGGGATAAAGTAGCTACCTACCTGGTACCTACAGGAATGCTAATTTTCAATAGTTCTGGTCTGATGATATTTGAAAAGAATAACACAAGAACTCTGTGTAGATACAATTAAACAAGAAGTTTACAATTTGTTATGTTGGCTGGTAGCCGGACTGGTAGAAATTGTTAGCTATTCGTTCAACAGCTCGGTGTCCACTCAAAGAAGAAGAATAGATATTCACATATTGCAGTGTCTGTAAGGGTATATGAGTCTAGGAGAAACTTCTATTCACTGAATACTAAAACAATACATATGAGCATTATTTAATTAAGTACTAACTTACTTTTTAATAGTTAACTGGAGATATTTGTTGAGTATCTATGTACCTCAAAACAAAAAGGATCAATCCTAATAGGATTGTATTAAGTTTTATTATAAATATGTAAGCTGTGTTACTGACCTGTTAAGATGACTGATTAAAGAAAAGTAATATTATAATAATTTCAAAAAAAGAAAACAAAACCCGACTTTGGTAATTTTATAGTTAGGTATATTTTGTGTTAAAAAAAAACATTAGCTTGAGTTTATACCATTTTCATATAGGCTGTCTCACTTGTGCTGCTAAGATAAATCTAATGATACTTTATTTATCAAAATCTGGAAACGGTTTGAGCTAATAGCCCATGTGAAAATAATGTTCTTTCCTTGAACTCAATAAAAATAACCTTCCTTCTGAGGCAGTTGGGTAATGAAATAAACACTTTGTACTTAGTTTCTGTAAATGAAAAGAGTGAACCTTACACTAGCAAATCATATACAGTAATCTGATTAAACCAAAAATTCAACAATGTACAAATAAAAGGAGTTATTGATTATTTTACATTTGATAGACTTTTCTCTTCATAATCACTAGGGACAGAAATAAGCTTTGGAAGGTGTGTATGTATGATAGGGATAAAATGAAAATGTGTAGTCAAAAAGAAGTAAACTTTGACTTATTTGTGAAGACTGAAGACAGACAGACATGATGGATGAATAAATATTTACCTAATTAAAGTTATGCAATAGTAGTATGTGACAGTTGAAAATACTATTTTACTAATCACTGAATATGGCTTTTTGTTTGTGCACCTATTCTCAAAGCACTGGTTTAACATGGAAAAAGTTGTTAACTTGCTTGCTATGTACAAAATTTACTGATTTATTTACTAGATACCTATGACAAACAAAGAAAGAGGTATGGTCACCAATGCATACAATAGGTATGTAAATAAATTGGCCTGAAGTCATACTACTTACATTTACTTTCAGACTGTCAGTTGATTTGTATGTAATTGTTAGGTATATGTGAGTGACAGATTAGATATTTTGAAATAAATGGTGCGGCAGAAAACACCGATGAGAAAAAGTAGTAAATTCAACATGCATTTACTTGAGTAGGTATGAGTAAGGTGTCAAGTGGGTAATGCAAAAGTCGATCCACATACCTATAACTTGTATACTTTATTGCACTAAGGTACCTATATTACATTTTATGTGACGTGTTATAATACAATAATAGCTTAAAATAAAATATTGGACAAATACTAAATACACCTTCAGATACCTATATAAGATTTACCAATGTTTACAATAGTAGAAGATATTTTGATGGAAATTGTGACACATCACCTAGAGCTAGCCAAATTTTTACCACGAATAGAGTGCCCCTAGATGAGCATTTTAAGATGTGGAGGGAAAAAAAAATCAGCCAGGGGGCGCGGGGGGAGGGCGTCAAAGGGGGTAACTAACGCATTTCTATGATAATTTTTTAACGGGCTCATTTAAGTGAGAATAGCAAGTTTGGTATCATTTTCATATAAAAGAAACACAAAGAATTCATTTCTGAGGCTTAAAAAGTATGATTCCATACTAAAATATTATTTATTTAACAATTAAATGACCATCAATTTTCAAAAAATATTTTCAACACAATATATTTTATTAAAATCCTTGGTCTGTATGAACACAAAAAATACTATAACAAAGCTTATTTTATGTAGTTTACAAAAATATACAATAATTGTATACTATTCATACAAAAAGTATAGACAAAAAAATCAAGAGCATGTGTAGAAACTGATGCGCACGATGCTCTGGGGTCAAGTTACTATTTTTAATGGCTCAATAAATGCGACAAGTACCTATGTAGTATCGTTTTTATAGAAAACAAATACAAGGAATTCATTTTTGATGCTTAAAACGTATGATTCCATACATAAAAATATATTTCAATACGATAATAACAATACAATTACAAGCAATGTTGGGTATAGAAAAACTGTAACTCGTCATATTTATTAAAAACTTTCATTCCTATAATCATCTAGTTTACAATTACTTTTAATGGTTGTGTACTTTTTGAATATTAAAAACGCATTGTGAGACAATTTAAGGAGTATCTACTTAGGTACTCCAGACATAGCAAGCTAGCGATGCGATGCATGAGCGATAATTTTTAGGTAATGTATTCTGGTTAAGCGAAGGTAGAGTAGAATAAATAGATTACCTTACTTTTTTTAAAGAATATGTAAATTAGCCGGTTGTTGGCCAATCTTGCAAACTTTTGAATTTAAGAGGATATATTTGTATCAAAAGGTGGGTAGAGAAATATGCAAAAAAATATTTTGAGCTCAGCAGATATTATAGTATTTGCAATGAATTAGCATTTTATTATAAACTGCAAGAAAAAAGAGTAAATAAATAATATATCCGAAAAAGCTGTTAAGGGGGTTCTCGGCCACTTCATTCAGTTTTCGGCCGTTATATCAACTACTTCTCGGCCACCTTGCAACTCATTGAAAAATAACCTTTGTTCTCTTGACGTTAGAGTTAGTTTTTTATTGAAAGAGACAAAAAGGTATTTAATTAACATATTTTTATTCAAATGGATGAGAAAGGGGATGAAAATTGTATATCAATGCGCAGACCGAACCCATGAAGCGTCATTTTTGGAATTGGGTAGATACACTTGTTTCTATTAACATAAGCAGTTAACATAAGCAGCATTGTTTTATCATATAAACATCGTTTTTATCGAGGCCGAAAATATAATTTATTATAGACACTTTTTCGGCCGTCTTTTGAGGCATGGGCCAAAAACTAAATTAATGGAAATCAACTTTCGGCCGTTGTATTGCTTACGGCCGAAAACTCGATTTATTTAAGTTACTTTATCGGCCATATCAGCTTACCCTAGGCCGAGAACTAGAATATCAAAACCCACTTGTTGGTCGTCCGTTACAGAATATTTTTAGCGGAAATTTGTGCAAAATATTTGTATGAAATCGCAACGGAGGCAACAAAGCCAGAAAGCAGCTGTTCTTTCTCTTCCCTGAACTCAAAAACCCCGCACCGTTGAAAACATGCACCCAACGATGGCAGTACTCCTTTAGCTCTTAAAGCGCGCCTCTTATCAAGCCCACGTCTGGACACAAGCATTAGTAAAAGCTCTAGACATGCCTGAACCATCTGATTGGGGACGGAAGAAGGACAGGGACGAGTGGCAGCCACTTTAGACTTCATGTGGAAAAATGTTAAGGTGCGGCTGTAAAAAAATAGTGCACCGGTAGGTGCAAATACGGGAAAGCTGCACTGGTTGAGTTATACAACTCAAGAATAACCTGCTTGTTGTGATCCTCGTTAAAGCAGACGCTGTTAATCATAACATAATTTTATTCTTATCTACCATTAAAAAAAGCAAATATCTCAAGACAGAAACATTTAAGTGACTTTGTTTCAAATAAACCTTTCCTTAGCTCTAAAAGACTTATTCAATATTACTGAAAAAGAGTTTTGTCCCACTTTCACTTGTATGGGAGGGTTCCACATTTGATATAATTTCATGTCGAAAGCTCTAAAACTGATGAAGATATAAGAGCGCGGCATACAGATAGACAGACAGACTTGACGAAATGATAAGGGACTACGAAATCCTAAAAAGAAAGATAATGTATTTATTCTACCCTTTTTTCTCTAGTCAAAGATTCTACCTTACCTTCGCTCAACCAGAATACATTAACTAACCTGTAAAAATTATCGCTCTTGCATCGCATCGCTCGCTTGCTATGTCTGGAGTACCTAAGTAGGTACTCCTTAAATTGTCTCACAATGCGTTTTTAATATTGAAAAAGTACACAACCATTAAAAGTAATGTAAACTAGATGATTATATGAATGAAAGTTTCTAATAAATATGACGAGTTAAAGTTTTTTCTATACCCAACATTGCTTGTAATTGTACTCGTATTGTTATTATTATCGTATTGAAATATATTTTTATGTATGGAATCATACGTTTTAAGCATCAAAAATGAATTCCTTGTATTTGTTTTCTATAAAAACGATACTACATAGGTACTTGTCGCATTTATTGAGCCATTAAAAATAGTAACTTGACCCCAGAGCATCGTGCGCATCAGTGTCTACACATGCTCTTGATTTTTTTGTCTATACTATTTGTATGAATAGTATACAATTATTGTATATTTCTGTAAACTACATATAATAAGCTTTGTTATAGTATTTTTTGTATTCATACAGACCAATGATTTTAATAAAATATAACGTGTCGAAAATATTTTTTATAAATTGATGGTCATTCAATTGTTAAATAAATAATATTTTTGTATGGAATCATACTTTTTAAGCATCAGAAATGAATTCTTCGTGTTTGTTTACCATGAAAATGACACCAAACTTGCTATTCTCACTTAAATGAGTCCATCAAAAAATTATCATAGAAATGCGTTAGTTGCCCCCTTTGACGCCCTCCCCCCGCGCCCCCGGACTGAATTTTTTGTTGAAAACATGCACCCAACGATGGCAGTACTCCTTTAGCTCTTAAAGCGCGCCTCTTATCAAGCCCACGTCTGGACACAAGCATTAGTAAAAGCTCTAGACATGCCTGAACCATCTGATTGGGGACGGAAGAAGGACAGGGACGAGTGGCAGCCACTTTAGACTTCATGTGGAAAAATGTTAAGGTGCGGCTGTAAAAAAATAGTGCACCGGTAGGTGCAAATACGGGAAAGCTGCACTGGTTGAGTTATACAACTCAAGAATAACCTGCTTGTTGTGATCCTCGTTAAAGCAGACGCTGTTAATCATAACATAATTTTATTCTTATCTACCATTAAAAAAAGCAAATATCTCAAGACAGAAACATTTAAGTGACTTTGTTTCAAATAAACCTTTCCTTAGCTCTAAAAGACTTATTCAATATTACTGAAAAAAAGTTTTGTCCCACTTTCACTTGTATGGGAGGGTTCCACATTTGATATAATTTCATGTCGAAAGCTCTAAAACTGATGAAGATATAAGAGCGCGGCATACAGATAGACAGACAGACTTGACGAAATGATAAGGGACTACGAAATCCTAAAAAGAAAGATAATGTATTTATTCTACCCTTTTTTCTCTAGTCAAAGATTCTACCTTACCTTCGCTCAACCAGAATACATTAACTAACCTGTAAAAATTATCGCTCTTGCATCGCATCGCTCGCTTGCTATGTCTGGAGTACCTAAGTAGGTACTCCTTAAATTGTCTCACAATGCGTTTTTAATATTGAAAAAGTACACAACCATTAAAAGTAATGTAAACTAGATGATTATATGAATGAAAGTTTCTAATAAATATGACGAGTTAAAGTTTTTTCTATACCCAACATTGCTTGTAATTGTACTCGTATTGTTATTATTATCGTATTGAAATATATTTTTATGTATGGAATCATACGTTTTAAGCATCAAAAATGAATTCCTTGTATTTGTTTTCTATAAAAACGATACTACATAGGTACTTGTCGCATTTATTGAGCCATTAAAAATAGTAACTTGACCCCAGAGCATCGTGCGCATCAGTGTCTACACATGCTCTTGATTTTTTTGTCTATACTATTTGTATGAATAGTATACAATTATTGTATATTTTTGTAAACTACATATAATAAGCTTTGTTATAGTATTTTTTGTATTCATACAGACCAATGATTTTAATAAAATATAACGTGTCGAAAATATTTTTTATAAATTGATGGTCATTCAATTGTTAAATAAATAATATTTTTGTATGGAATCATACTTTTTAAGCATCAGAAATGAATTCTTCGTGTTTGTTTACCATGAAAATGACACCAAACTTGCTATTCTCACTTAAATGAGTCCATCAAAAAATTATCATAGAAATGCGTTAGTTGCCCCCTTTGACGCCCTCCCCCCGCGCCCCCGGACTGAATTTTTTTTCCCTCCACATCTTAAAGTGATCATCTAGGGTTACTCTATTTGTGGTAAAAATTTGGTTAGCTCTAGGTGATGTGTCACAATTTTTGCCCTTTTGTAGGGAACGTATCTTCTACTACAAGGTGATCAGTGGGTTTTAGACAAGTATATCATACATCATTTAATTATTTTCATAAAAACTATTGAACAAGGAAACAGCTACACTGATATAAATTATAAGGACTGAAGTTTTTCATAGAAGGAAATATTAAATTTATGGTAGGTATTGTAGCAGATATATTTTACCCACAGAAACAGAGTTAATACTTACACCCCATTTAAATCATATTTGATTTCTTTGAACTAACTTCATTGTTGTTTTGATCACAAAAAGTCATATATTGTGAGAAATAAGATCTAAAGATATTTGTTCATGTTTTACTACTAGATCAAGAAATACAAAATAGATGGAGCACTGCGAACAAAATTTATGAAAAATTAAAGAGTTATTTTATTTAAATCTGTGATAGGTACTTGGTATTTTAAGATAGCTTAGTTGCAGTAACTTCTTATAGCAAGAGTAAAGGGTAAATATGTTAGGTAGGTAGGTACCTATCTAGAATGAATAAATCATAATTTGAAGCTAAGAACTGAACCAGCAAGTAATTAAAAAAATATATATATAAAAGAGATAAAATAGATGCGTAGGGTGACTTTTGTTTGTTATGTAGTAAAATAATAATATACCTAATATTATGTTTTTATAGGACACATGGAAAACTAAAAGAACAGATTTGAAAAAGAAGTACCTATACCTATGGATACTAGTTGTTTAACTTTTCATTTCTTTGAGTGAGTAAATGTAAAACTACTCTTGCGGGGTAGGCAGAGCGCAAACGGATGAAAAA
This sequence comes from Phthorimaea operculella, assembly GCA_024500475.1. Classification (NCBI taxonomy): domain Eukaryota; kingdom Metazoa; phylum Arthropoda; class Insecta; order Lepidoptera; family Gelechiidae; genus Phthorimaea; species Phthorimaea operculella. Next base: position 3,468,924 of record JANFCV010000049.1, read on the forward strand.
TAGCCATTTGCACTACGTCTGATAGAAGTTGAAAAACATTCAGAAGACTGTTTATCATCATAGTGACAGGTTGTCAGCCTGTCACCTAAAATTGCAATTGTTAAATCATTCAGCAAAGAAAAACAATTCATGAATTTGTTCTGAAAGAATTAATTATGAATAGTATAGGTAGATAGACTCTGTAACGGAACGTCATTATCGATAAGCCAAACAATAAGTACCTACTTACTTGAAAGAAATGTGTCATAGTTGTATTCAAACATGAGTATTAAAATGCAATGCTTAGTAAGAGAGCGATACATGTTAACAAGAGAAAGGAATTATCATAATCTTTATACCTAATTTAATTAGTATGCTCAGTTATTATTTTATACGCTAATTGATCTAGCCACTCAATTGGGTTTTATTATATTCACTTTAAAATAATAGAATATTTGCAGATACAAAGTCAACTACTAAGGAAAGTACTTAGATTACATGAAAGAAAACCAAGAATGAAATGAAAACTTATAATAGGTACCTATCAATAACAGCTATCACATGTTTAGGCTTAAATATATTAAAACAACTTATGTTTGAAGGGTATAGACATTCAGAGCTCATATTAATAAAAAAAAAACAGGAGGTGCAGAGTTTTTAGAGTAAAGGCGGGTACCTAACTTAGAACAGTATGAACGAACTGTACTTACTAAATCGTCGAAGTTCGAATAGTATGTATCTAACTAAAGGTTTTGCGATAGTAATGTAGGTACCTATTACCTGGATACCACTTTGTTTCTTGCAACGTTAAGCTAGTGATGCACAAATTAGGGAAGAGGATTGAAAACGATAGTACTTACTTATAATAATAAACAGAATGTAAATTTACTATCACAGAAATTCACAGAATAGAATAAAATTGCAAAGATCATTGTTAATAAATTGAATTTGGTACTGTGCTTAGGTCTTTACCTGCAAGAGATTAGTTAAAGGTCAGTTTATGTAAAGCACAAGTGAAATAATTTCTAAAGGACATACCTAGAGCATAAAATTGTAGCCCTGCTTTTGCTGATAATAAAGAAACTATGATTGATAAACTATTATCAAGGATATTAAGAATTAAAAAAAAACAATATTGCAGATTTAGATTTACACCATTTATTGGCCTGGTGTACCACACGAAATAAGAGAAGAATGGATTTATTAATCGACTTATTAGTAATAAATAGTTAAAAGGAAAAGAAAGTTAGAAATGTTAACATAGTGGAAGTAAAATTGAGGAATACTTAGAATAAGTAGTTTTATAGGCATAAAAGTCAAAATTCAAAGTCAAAGTCAATGGTCAAAAAGAAAAGAAGGAAATAAAATGGTCAAACCCAGGGTTAAAAGTTAAATAGAATACAAGAGAGTTATGAGAAAAGTAAAGTAGTAATAAAAGAGAATCAATGAATGACTGACTTAAACGGTTTACAAATACGAAATATTTAGATATGTATAAATAATTAATAAGTATGCAATAGAATTCAGTAAAGAAAATAAATGTTAATAAACATGGTGAAATAATAAAGGCAATGTATGATATAAGTGAAGTTATCTATTACAGAATATGGAAAAGAGTTTATGGATGAAACTTGACGATAGAATTGAGTGAAGCAAATAAATATTAACTAGCATTGTGGATTAATACAGGCAATAATATAAGTGAAGTTACAGAATAAACAAAAAAAAGGGCCGTCTTGCCGGACGATGACTAAAATGGCATAATGGGCCGTCTTGCCAGACGATGACTAAAATGGCACAGAAGGCCGTCTTGCCAGACGATGACTAAAATGGCACAAAAGAAATAGCGGCGTAAGTTAATCCCGAATTTAGTCAAAATACTTCGGATCGTCATACCGGTACCAAATTTTAGTATGTCAATAAACATAACATAAGCTCTAGAAAACCGCCGGGAGACAAGCTGATGAGGGCCTGTCTCCCGCAGAAATGACGTCATCAAGATGGCGGCCGCCGCATTTAGAAAACTGCAAATTGTTTGAAAACTTTAAGTTACATTGTCATGTGCATGGTATCAAATGAAAGCTAATTAATTGTTCTACACATTTGTCTTGAACTACGACCAGGTACATAGCATGATTTCGAAATTAAAAGACTTTATGTAAAAAAAAAACAGCAAATAGTTTATTTGTGTGGCTATAGAATTCAAAATAATCATTTTTAACAAAAGTGATATAGAAGAAAAGTAACGTTCAATGCAATAGCTACAAAAATCTAAAAGCACTTTCTTGTTCGGATAAAGAGAACTTAAGTTACACTGATTTGAGTACAACGCTATCTCTTTACGCGCCACTACTATTTGTAGTATATGCACGGGTATGGTGTCAAATATAAGGTAATTAATTGTTCTGCATTATTCTTCTGAAGCACAACCAGCTACATAGCATAGTTAAAGAATTAATATTAAAAAAAGAACTTTGAAACCAATTTTTTATGGGGTTATAGAAACTCAAATAATACTTACTTACTACGCTGACACAGCGACCTAAAGTGGATTTTGGCCTCTGATGCAACTGCACGCTATACTTCCCATCAGGCTTTTGGAGTGAGTGCAGGTCCTTCAGAATTTGGTCAGTCCAGCGATATCTAGGTCTTTCGACAGGAACTCCGATACAGGTTAAAGCGTTTGGAGGTCTAAAAATGCATTGAAAAAGGCTGGGAAATTTCCGAACCCGAGACACGTTCTCTCTCTCTTCGTATGGGACACCGAGTCGTTCAACGACCCGATGAGACGCATTAAAGAGGTGAGACTAAGATCTTATGGAGAAATAAACGACACTCAAAGAGAACATGATGGACACAATGATGCGAAATAGATGTAGAAGAAAGGAGAAATCACAAAATTCTAGCGGAACAAGATAAAGAGTGGTACGATAAAGTGCACACAAGATGCAAGAATACTATAAGAGATGCGAAAAAACACCACCTAAAACATTGGAGAAAATTGGAGAAATAAAGACACTAATTAGATCAAGTGAAAATCGCAAATTTTCAGGAAATAAGATTTCGTCAGTCCAGCTATATCTACTTATACGTAGGTTGTCCGACACGACGCTTGCTCGTCGGCCGACCCCTTACATCTGCTCGACGTGGCCAAGCCAGCCAGCGCAGTCTATCGGCTTCACTCTCCCCAATGATGTTGGGCGATGATTTTCTCTATCTCCCTGTTTTTCTATTTCTAAAAGTTTCATGCTCATTCTGAGTTGGTCCCAGGATTTTCCGTAGTGTTTTCCTAATTAAGAGCTTTTCTTACTCCGTCAAGGATAACGTCCATGTTTCGCATCCGTACATTATTAGGCCTTAAGGTAAGGACATATGACGGTTGTTTAGTTTTCGTATAAAATGGGCGCGCGGTGCTGGCAACACTGCTCTGTCATCTTGTCACGTCCTCTGCCGTCGCCCGCATCGTGGATGCGAAGTTTAATTATAAATAAGTAATTTAGTGTGCTTTCGGTTTTCTCGTGTGGTTTTCCCTGTTCGGTGGGGAAGTGAACCAAGTGATTTTTGGTTCCGGCTTTTTGATTGAGGCCAACGTGGTCGCCGGTAACATAACCTCACTTTGAGTCGTCGCTCGCGTCGCGGCTGCCGATAGCCATATATTTTTTGATTGTTTTCTTGATTGGGGGCCAACGGGGCCGATTCCTCATTCGGAGAGGAATCTTTAGTTGTTTTTGTGTTGAAAACATTGTTGATGTCGAACTGTGAACTGGTGAATGGTGGAGTGATGAACTGAGGTGAAGCCAAAACTGTCGGAGGGACGGAGTGCCACACGAGCTGGTGCCCGGGTGCAGTAAGTCTAGTACCTAAGTCCCAATCCAAAAGTCTTCCTCAAACCTGATACCTATTTTTCCTGTCAAAAACTAGACTTACAAGGAAACGACGGCGTCATCGTTCGCTCGGTAAGCAATTCGTTGCTGGGCCCTGTTTAAGTAGATTTTGGAAACAAGAATTTCTCGGCCGGAAACTTTCCGGAGCAGAATTCTCTCATTAAATTTATTTTATTTAGCTATAGTAAAGAGCACTACGAATCGTAGTCAAATGTTGTTCCGAGGCTGATCGACCATTTAGTTTTAGATTTTAAGATAACTTTAATTTGCTTCCACTGCGCTAAGATCAGCTTCGGAATCAAACATTTTTTGGTAGCAGAGCGTGGTTGCTTTATTGCAACATAGTTAGCCGTAATTTAGTATTAAGCGTGTTTTTTATACTACCCACATATTTTATTAATTTTGGAAAATATTGTTTCGGTTTTTGTGACTGTATTGTTTGCCTAGTGAACGGTACCTTATCGGTAAGGTCTAGGCCAGTCAACTAACATTTATTTTGTGGTATTTGTTTCTTGGTTGTTCGATTTTATTAAGTCGAGTGTGTAAAAGTTGGTACCATGGCTCCCTCGATCGCCAGGTATAAGGCTGCTATTAAGACAGAATTAAGGTGGTTTACTACCACAGCGGCAATGATCGGCCGCGAGGACCGGGAGGACGCGCTCTTGAAAAGTGCACTACAGGCAGATGAACGGGTTCGGGTTGTGTCGGAACACCTCACAGAGTGCCTCATGCTCCTTGAGGAAGCTCCTAACCCTGAAGATAAGGAGCTGGTTGAGGGCGATGTAAGCCAGTGCTTGGAGCTGGCACAGGACATTGCGCAGGCAGCTGCGGACATAACTGGGCGACGTGACGGAAAGGAAAAGCCATTCCGTGGTAAAGTGGGACAAGGATTACAGGTGCCTCTTCCGCCTGTTACGGTTCCAGTCTTTGCAGGCGATTACGCCGACTGGCCGGCGTTTGAGGACCTGTATAGCAGCGTGGTCCACACACGGACGGACATAACGCCGGCGTACAAGATGGCTCAGCTGATGTCCAGGCTACATGGAGAGCCTCATGAATTGCTGACGCATTTGGCTGTCTCGGATAGCAATTATGAGGTGGCGTGGAAGATCCTTACCGACCGGTATCGGAACAAGCGCCTGATTGTGGACAGGCTGTTAGACCAGTGGCTGTCAATACCAACCATAACGCGAGGTACGGACCTCCGCGAGAAAATCTTCCACCCAGTCAGCGTCGCGGTCAGCGCACTGGAGCGACAGGGTTTGCCAGTGGCGGGCTACGGTTATATCTTGGTCCACACAGTGCTTCGCCGCCTGCCGAGCGAAATGGTCGCTCGATTCGAGCAGCTACATGGGGGCAAGTCCTCGGACCACCTCCCGACCTACGAGGATCTGAAGTCGTTCCTCGAGGCCGAAAGCAGGCGAGTGGACGTCCAGGCTGGTGAAGCCCCACGCAAGGAGACCTCTGCCCCTCGCCACCCGGAACGGCCGGGTGCAACGGCGCGAGGAGGCAACAGTAGGCAACCCAGGCGGTACAACACCGCATTGGAATCAGGGTGTGCCTACTGCAGGAGACAGGCCACGGGGTGGCAGCGTGTCAGGAGTTTGCTGCGCAGCGGGTTCAGAGGAGACGGGGTGTGGCACAGCAGAGGCGTTGGTGTTTTCGGTGCCTGGGGCCGCATCAGGTGCGAGTGCCCTTCAAGCACCAACTGTAGGTACTGCCAGGGTGCACACCATCCGCTGCTCTGCATGAATCGCTCCGGAGGCGCCGGGGCAGCGCTGGATCGGATCAGCGAAGGAGCCTGCCCACCAAGGGAGGGAGCAACGCTCCCACCCCTCCAGGAGCCCACCTCCGCATCGGTCACAGGGACAGCCAGGGGACGTCAACAGACGGAGCCCACTTACCCAAGGACGTGGGGACGATCCCCACCACGGCAGCAGGTGCCGGATTGGGGAGGAACGGCACAGGAACGTGGCCAGGACACCCATCCCAGGTACGGGATCAAACGGGCGGGTGTCAGGGGCACTAGGCAGCCACCAGGGTACATGCAGTATTCTGCGGGCTTGAGCCACCTGGTTGGGCCTCAAGACCCACGCATGCCTCCGCCTATGGCGTACCCGCGGCTACAGGCGCAACCTCGGTACGCGCGTTTGCCGTTGGGATGCTATGGAGCTCCAACCATGGCCTTTATGGGCAGACCTCCCTACCAGCAGGAGTGGGACCCATACACAGGTTTGGGTAGCGAGGATACCCCGCGGGACGCGGCCTCACCGCGTTTAGATTCCCGCTAGGTAATCGCCGCCTACTCATCAGCTTCGGCTCCCCGTCCAATCACGGTACTTTTGCCAACGGCTAAGATTTGGGTATGGGGATACGGTGGCCGGACCATTCAAGTAAGAGCCCTACTGGATACAGGGGCTCAGGGATGTATTGTATCGAGTAAGCTGGTGAGTAGGCTAGGCCTAAATGTACGGCCAAGTGAGGATGAAGCTGTAGGCATCGGGGGCCTAAATGTGCCTGACATTCGGGGTCAGACGAACTTTGAGTTCACATTAGGTAGCACATGTACAGGGGTCAGCTATCAAGTCTCAGCCGTGGTGCTAGATGAAGTGGTTGGGAAACTCCCGCAGGTTAGGTTACCACCAACGGTAAGAGGGTTAACCACAGGGTTGGAGTTAGCTGATCCTGATTTTGATACTCCTGGTACGGTGGACGTACTTCTCGGGTCAGACGTCCTCGGGAGATTATGGTGCGGTAGGAAGAAGGTACTCCAGGAAACTGGTTTGGTGGCCGTAGATACCACATGTTGTTTTCGGCCCAGTTTGGAGACCTCAGGACCTACCAGAAGGGATCCGGTCCTCTATGGTAGTGTGCTGTCAGAGGTGCTGCAGAGGTTTTGGGAGTCTGAAGAGCCGCCCACGGCGGACAGACGGAAGCCAGAGGATGACGAGTGCGAGTTGTTCTATCAATACAACACTGCGAGATGCCCGTCAGGCAGATTCGTGACCAGGCTACCTTTTCTCCCAAACCGCCCCGCTTTAGGTAGTTCGCGACAGCTCGCGGAACGGAGACTACTCGGAATGGAGCGGAAGATGAGGCGAGACCCAGCACTTCGGCAGAAGTATATAGAATTCATGCGGGAATATATTCAATTGGGCCACATGTCGGTGTCCAGCCTGGATTGGAGGTGTGTCGAGCATTATTACATTCCACACCTGGCTGTCTTGAAGTCACCTGAGGCGAAAATACGGGTGGTGTTTGACGGTTCTGCTCCTACCTCGAATGGTGTGTCTGTGAACCAATGTTTGCACGCGGGTCCTAAATTGAACCGGGACATTGTGGACATTCTCACAGACTTTCGGTTACACCAGGTAGCGTTCGTCGCAGACGTCAAAATGATGTTTCGCCAAACCATGATACATCCGGATGACCGTCGGTATCAGCTGATTTTGTGGCGTGAGAGCCCAGATGAGCCGATGGTCACATACGAACTTAACACGGTGACGTATGGACTTAAGCCAAGTCCGTATTTGGCAGTACGTACGCTGCGAGAGTTGGCCGCACAGGAAAGGGTAAGATATCCTCGAGCCGCAGCAGTACTGGATCGCGACGTCTACGTGGACGATATCTGCACGGGTGCTGATAGCGTGGAGCAGGCGCTAATTCTACGAGACGAGTTGATCGCGATCATGGGTTCAGGAGGTTACGAGTTGCGGAAATGGTTGTCCAGTTGCCCAGAGCTCCTGGCCGGTTTGCCAGGCGAGTTCCATCAGGACCCGCACCTCTTTGAGAACCCGGACAATCCAAATACGTTGGGCATCCTCGGGGTGCAATATAGGCCAACGCATGACGTATTCACGTACAAGATCGAGCCCGACCTTTTGGAGAAAACTTGGACTAAGCGGTCGGTACTGTCGACAATCGCTAGAACGTTCGATCCTAGCGGATGGATCGCCCCGGTTACGTTCATGGCGAAGTGCTTTTTACAAAGGTTGTGGCTAGCCAACTTGGGATGGGACGACCAACTCTCCGGAGAGTTGTTGAAGGATTGGCTCAAGTTTGTGACCACCTTACCAGGGATTGTGCACATCGCGATACCCCGCAAGTTAGTCCCATCGGTGGGATGTAAGGCTACCCTACATGGGTTTTGTGACGCCTCGGAGCGAGGGTACGCGGCAGCTGTATACCTTAGGACAGCAAGTTCAACGGGAACTGTGCACGTGCGTCTGGTTATGGCCAAAAGTAAGGTGGCACCAGTCAGAACTAGATGGACCATCCCCAAATTGGAATTGGCAGGGGCAGCTCTTCTAGCGCGCTTGCTAAATCATGTAACCTGCAATCTGCGTGGTACCATCAACTTGGATGAAACGGTGTACGCGTGGACTGACAGTCGGATAGTTCTGTGCTGGTTGCAGACGTCGGTACATACACTTGAGGTTTTCGTGGCAAATCGGGTGTCACAGATTACGGGGTCGGAAACTCCGTTAGTGTGGAGGCACGTACCGGGAGAATGGAACCCAGCGGACTGCGCTTCGCGCGGGTGCAGGGCACCTGATTTGGTGAGTCACCCACTGTGGTGGGGACCTCAATGGCTGACTGAGTCGCCGCAGGAATGGCCATTCAACGAGTGCAGGGCGCCGCTTGGGCCACCTGATCGAGGTTTGCGAGTGAACGTGGGGCAACTCGTACCGAAGCCTAACCCAGCTTTCTTGCTGGAACGGTATAGCTCCTCGACAAACTTCTTGGGGTGACAGGTTGGATCAAGCGGTTCGTGAACAACTGCAGGAAGCCTCAAGCAGAACGGAACTTTACACCTGTCCTCTCGCCTGCGGAGCGGAATGCGGCTCTATGCTCATTGGTTAGAGTCGTCCAGGCGGAACATTTTGAAGAGGAGGTCAGGCTGCTCAGGGATGGACGTGGAAAGCTGAAGGGAGGAATTGTGCGCCTCAACCCATTCCTGGATGAGCAAGGTATGCTCAGGGTTGGAGGCAGACTTCGGAACGCTAGCCTGCCCTTTTCGGCTCGGCATCCACTGTTACTTCCAAAAGGGGACCCTTAGTTGAGCTCTTAGTCAGGGATCGTCATGAGAAAAACTCGCACGCGGGCTGTAATGCGCTATTGGCCATCCTACAGCGCGAGTTCTGGATCTTATCGGGACGACGAACGGTACGTAGCGTTGTGTTTAGGTGCTTGCCTTGTTACCGCTTGAAGGCAGCCACAATGCAGCCACAGATGGGAGATCTCCCACCGGACCGGGTGACGGAGGCCTGGACGTTTGCAGGTGTGGGAACGGATTTCGCAGGCCCTTTCATGGTAAAGGCATCACGCCTACGGAACGCAAAGTCTATCAAGGCGTACTTGTGCGTGTTCGTGTGCCTAGCCACCAAGGCCGTCCACTTGGAGCTCGTGGCCGACCTATCTACGGAGGCCTTTTGGCAGCGCTGGAGAGATTTACGTCGCGACGAGGGCGACCAGCGCTGATCAGGTCGGATTGTGGTACCAACTTTAAGGGTGCTGATCGGTGTATGAAAGAAATTGTAACGTTCTTACGGGAGAACGAAGAAGCCATCAGCACGGGCCTCTCCGTCAGGGCATTACCTGGGTGTTCGATCCACCAGCGTGCCCTCACTGGGGTGGTATTTTTGAAGCGGTTGTAAAGTCCGCTAAGACGCATTTGTTGCGCGTTGTAGGGTTAACAATTTTGACTTTCGAGGAGCTGGCGACCGTGTTTTGTAAAATTGAGGCTGTACTCAATTCGCGTCCTTTGTGTCCGCTCAGCTCAGACCCAAATGATTTAGAGGCCCTGACGCCAGGGCATTTCTTAATTGGCCGCCCACTTAACGCCTTGCCGGAATATCCCTATACGGAGGTGAATAGCAATCGTTTGTCGCGTTATCAGTTGTTGCAGCAAATGACTCAAAACTTTTGGAAGCGTTGGTCGCTTGAGTACTTGCACATTCTGCAGCAACGCCTTAAGTGGACGGACAGGACTGAACCCCTGCATTGGGGATCTCGTTCTGGTTAAGGATGCCAACCTACCGCCACTGCGTTGGCGCCGGGGCGCATTCTCAACCTGTTTCCGGGTAGTGATGGCACTCCTCGAGTTGCAGAAGTTCAGGTGGGGGATTCAGTCCTTAAGCGAGCAGTAGCTACATTATCACGCCTGCCATGCATAGAGCGGACCGATGGGTCGGTCCGGGGCGGGTGAATGTTTAGTTTTCGTATAAAATGGGCGCGCGGTGCTGGCAACACTGCTCTGTCATCTTGTCACGTCCTCTGCCGTCGCCCGCATCGTGGATGCGAAGTTTAATTATAAATAAGTAATTTAGTGTGCTTTCGGTTTTCTCGTGTGGTTTCCCTGTTCGGTGGGAAGTGAACCAAGTGATTTTGGTTCCGGCTTTTTGATTGAGGCCAACGTGGTCGCCGGTAACATAACCTCACTTTGAGTCGTCGCTCGCGTCGCGGCTGCCGATAGCCATATATTTTTGATTGTTTTCTTGATTGGGGCCAACGGGGCCGATTCCTCATTCGGAGAGGAATCTTTAGTTGGTTTTGTGTTGAAAACATTGTTGATGTCGAACTGTGAACTGGTGAATGGTGGAGTGATGAACTGAGGTGAAGCCAAAACTGTCGGAGGGACGGAGTGCCACACGAGCTGGTGCCCGGGTGCAGTAAGTCTAGTACCTAAGTCCCAATCCAAAAGTCTTCCTCAAACCTGATACCTATTTTTCCTGTCAAAAACTAGACTTACAAGGAAACGACGGCGTCATCGTTCGCTCGGTAAGCAATTCGTTGCTGGGCCCTGTTTAAGTAGATTTTGGAAACAAGAATTTCTCGGCCGGAAACTTTCCGGAGCAGAATTCTCTCATTAAATTTATTTTATTTAGCTATAGTAAAGAGCACTACGAATCGTAGTCAAATGTTGTTCCGAGGCTGATCGACCATTTAGTTTTAGATTTTAAGATAACTTTAATTTGCTTCCACTGCGCTAAGATCAGCTTCGGAATCAAACAACGGTCTTGTAAATACGAACCCTTGTTATCCTGCAAGTTTCGATGTCAACACATTGTGCAGGGCTGCTAAGTACCTTGGGGCATTCTGGACGCGAATGTTGATTTCGTCGTACTTAAATTTGTTCACCCCTTTGTAGGAGGTGTCATTGGCTATAAAGTTCTTTCTCTTAGTCTTGGCGCTCTTGAATCTTCTCATGTGGAGGTACTCTGTCTTGTCATGGGTTACCGTGGGACTTACTTTTCTTCCTTCTTCCTCCGGTGTACTGGCCATTGCTCTCACGTCTGCAGCACTTCTACCTATTAGGGCCAGGCCGTCGGCATAGATAACCTATTATTTTATGCGTTCCGTTTAACTCCACACCATCAACGAACTTTTTGGGCCACGTATTTGAGCATCAAGTTAAACAACATAGGTGATAACGCGTCTCCTTGTTTGAGCCCTGTGTCCACTTCAAAAGCATCCGAGAGACAAGAAGACAGTACTTTGTAGGCAGTCAGGAGTAGCGCTATAGGTACCATTATAGTTGGAGAATTTATTTCAAGAGCTTCTTGTTTGTGAATTGGGTGGATAACTCCCATATTCCACTCTTTTGGCAGTTTTTCTTCCTTCTAGAGTATCAATATTCTCATTTGCGACTGTAGTGCTCCTCTGCCATACTTCCACAGTTCTACCGGCATGTCGTCAATCCCTGGACATTTGTTGTTCTTCAGGTGCATAATAGCTTTCTGCTTCACATGTATCTCGCTAATTTAGACTGAAAACTACCAGCAAGCAATTTAGCAGGGCCTTAAAATATTTGTACCGTTCAGTTTTCAGCTTCTCCGGGTCAGAAACGAGATTTCCTTCGTCATTTTCAAGAAACTGAGCGACGGGCTGGTATCCTTTCTTGACCAATCTTATTTCCTGATAAAATTTACGAATTTCACTTGATCTAATTGGTGTCTTTATTTCTCCAACTTTGCGTTCTAGGAAGTGTCCTTTTGCATTTCTTATTGTATTCTTGCATCTTGTGTGCAATTTATCGTATTTATCCTGCCACTCTTTATCTTGTTCCGCTAGGATTTTGTGATTTCTTCTACATCTATTTCGCATCATTGTGTCCACCATTTTCTCTTTCAGTGTAGTTTCTTTCACCCTAAGATCTTAAGTCTCACCTCTTTAGTGTGTCTCGCTCGGATTCGCAAATTTCCCAGCCTTTTCAATGCATTTTTAGACTTCCAAACCCTCTAACCTGTATCGGAGTTCCTGTCGGAAGACCTAGATTTCGCTGGACTGACGGAATTCTGAAGGACCTACACTCCAAAAGCCTGATTGGAAGCAAACTGCGCAGAACAGGAAGTGTGGCGTGCAGTTGCATCGGAGGCCAAGATCCACTTCGGGTCGCTGAACCAGCGGAGTAAGTAAGTATTATTTTAGTTTCTATAACCCGACAAAAATAGCTTTTAAAGTTTTTAAATTTTTGTAACCATGCTATGATGTGCGTTAGGACCGCGGGTGTACAAGTTAGGATTGAGCTGCTTATCTACAGGATGGTAGTACCTGCAGTGTACCTCAGTGTACCTCCAATGAAATCCAGTGTACCTCTTTAGATAAAAAGTTATTCGATGAAATATGCACACCCGCCATTCTAACGTTAGGATGGCGGGTGTACATTTTTATTTCGGTCTGTAGATACTTATTTCGCTTTTCGTTTATAGTAATTTGGTGTACCTGCAGTGTACCTGTCCATAAAATTATAAAATAATCAAAATGATGACAAATACCAGTAAAAACGTGTAAAAACGATATAGGGGAAACTGGGGGCACTTGAGCCCTAGGGGAGACTTTGTAAACGTTATATCCAGAAAGAAGAAGACTTAGAGAGCTACTTTCCTACAGGATGGTGGTACTTGCAGTGTACCTTAGTGTACCTTCAATGAAATCCAGTGTACCTCTTTAGATAAAAAGTTATTTGATGAAATATGCTCACCCGCCATTCTTACGTTAGGATGGCGGGTGTACATTTTTATTTCGGTCTGTAGATACTTATTTCGCTTTTCGTTTGTAGTAATTTGGTGTACCTGCAGTGTACCTGTCCATAAAATAATAAAATAATCAAAATGATGACGAATACCAGTAAAAATCGTGTAAAAACTGCATAAGGGAAACTGGGGGCACTTGAGCACTAGGGGAGACTTGGTAAACGTTATTTCTAGAAAAGCAGAAGACTTAGAGAGCCACTTTACTACAGGATGGTGGTACCTGCAGTGTACCTTAGTATAGCTATATTAAAATCCAGTGTACTTTTTGAATATAAAGTTAGAATGGCGGGTGCACATATTTTTATCAAATAACTTTTTTAACTGAGGTACACTGGATTTCATTGCAGGTACACTGAAGTACACTGCAGGTACTACCTACCTGTAGCTCAAGTCTTATCATGAACACCCGTGGTGCTAACATACACGAAAAAGGTGTGCGTTAGGACCACAGGTGTTCATTATAGGATGGTGGTACCTGCAATGTACCTCAGTGTACCTGCAATGAAATCTAGTGTACCTCAGTTAATAAAAGTTATTTGATAAAATATGTACACCCGCCATTCTAACTTTATATTCAAAAGAAGTACACTGGATTTTAATATAGCTATACTAAGGTACACTGCAGGTACCACCATCCTGTAGGAAAGTAGCTCTCTAAGTCTTCTGCTTTTCTGGAAATAACGTTTACAAAGTCTCCCCTAGGGCTCAAGTGCCCCCAGTTTCCCCTATATCGTTTTTACACGTTTTTTACTGGCATTTGTCATCATTTTGATTATTTTATAATTTTATGGACAGGTACACTGCAGGTACACCAAATTACTATAAACGAAAAGCGAAATAAGTATCTACAGACCGAAATAAAAATGTACACCCGCCATCCTAACGTTAGAATGGCGGGTGTGCATATTTCATCGAATAACTTTTTATCTAAAGAGGTACACTGGATTTCATTGGAGGTACACTGAGGTACACTGCAGGTACTACCATCCTGTAGATAAGCAGCTCAACCTAACTTGTACACCCGCGGTCCTAACGCACATATGCTATGTACCTGGTTGTGCTTCAGAAGAATAATGCAGAACAATTAATTACCTTTCATTTGACACCACACACGTGCATATACAACAAATAGAAGTGGCGCGGAAAGAGACAGCGTTGTACTCAAATCAGTGTAACTTAAGGTCTCTTTATTCGAACAATAAAGTTCTTTTAGATTTTTATAGCTATTGCATTGAGCGTTACTTTTCTTCTGTCACTTTTGTTAAAAATGAATATTTTGAATTCTATAGCCATACAAATAAACTATTTACTGTTTTTTTACATAAAGTCTTTTAATTTCCAAATCATGCTATGTACCTGGTCGTAGTTCAAGACAAATATGTAGAACAATTAATTAGCTTTCATTTGATACCATGCACATGACAATGCAACTTATAGTTTTCAAACAATCTGCAGTTTTCTAAATGTGCGGCCGCCATCTTGATGACGTCATTTCTGCGGGAGACAGGCCCTCATCAGCTTGTCTCCCGGCGGTTTTCTAGAGCTTATGTCATGTTTATTGACATATTAAAATTTGGTACCGGTATGACGATACGAAGTATTAATCGGCTAACTAACGGGACTAAAGGGCCGTCTTGCCAGACGATGACTAAAATGGCATATGGGCCGTCTTGCCAGACGATGACTAAAATGGCACAAAAGGGCCGTCTTGCCAGACGATGACTAAAACGGCACAAAAGAAAGGGCCGTCTTGCCAGACGATGACTAAAATGGCACAAAAGAAAGGGCCGTCTTGCCAGACGATGACTAAAATGGCATAATGGGCCGTCTTGCCAGACGATGACTAAAATGGCACAGAAGGCCGTCTTGCCAGACGATGACTAAAATGGCACAGAAGGAAAGGGCCGTCTTGCCAGACGATGACTAAAATGGCACAAAGAAAGGGCCGTCTTGCCAGACGATGACTAAAATGGCACAGAAGGCCGTCTTGCCAGACGATGACTAAAATGGCATAATGGGCCGTCTTGCCAGACGATGACTAAAATTACACAAAAGAAAGGGCCAAATACAAATACAAATACAAAATTCTTTATTCAATATAGAATATAAAATATTACTTATTGATAGTCAATATTACACAGAAATGGATTAGTCATTGTAAAAAGGAGAAATTTGCAAGGCACAATTTTCTCCTTTTTATAACAATTTTTTATTCCTAGTATATACGCGGCTCGGGCGGGATAAAAAAATAAAAATAAAGACACTGCCTCGGGGCTGGCCAGGCTAACCACACGGCATGTAACTTTATGCCTCAACGACCAGTAAGTGAAAACAAAATTCGGTCAAGATTTTAAAAAGGCGTTACATGCGTATTGTTAGTCGGACCTCCTGGACAGGAAAACCCCCCAAAAACCTGCCCAGAAGTGCTCCTATTCTAAAATTTACAATTTTTGTAATCCCTAAGCTACCCTAGCTAAGTTTGAGAAAAAAAAAAAACATTAATGGTAATAGCCGAAAAACGGCTCGAGGTTAAATTAAAAGTGAAAAAAAAAATTACAGTAGAATATTCTAACTGCTTCGTCTTAAAAAAAAAACATATAAAACTACTCCCATGAAGATTTATCTTGCATATAATCAGATATTTCATAATAGCCTTTCTTGTACATTTTTTGTTTTATTACTACTTTAAATTTATTTAAGGGTAAATCTTGGATATTTTTTGGAAGCTTATTATAAAAGCGTATACAATTTCCCTTAAAGGATTTACTTACTTTACTAAGCCTGCTTGTATGTGCTACAAGTTTGTCCTTATTTCTAGTGTTAAAGTTATGTCTATCACAATTTTTCTCAAAAGCAATAATATTTGATTTAACGTACACTAAGTTTTCATATATATATTGAGACACAAATGTTAATATATTGATCTCTTTAAATTTTTCCCTTAAGGAGACTAGAGGCCCTAATTTATAAATTGCACGAACAGCCCGTTTCTGCAGTACAAAAATGTTTTTCACATCCGCAGCATGACCCCATAATAATAAACCATAAGACATTAAGCTGTGGAAGTAACTAAAGTAAACTAGTCTGGCAGTATCTACATCAGTGAGATATCTTATCTTTTTAATTGCGTATGCTGCTGAACTCAGTCTCTTCGACAATTTCTCAATATGTGGCCCCCATTGGAGCGAGGCGTCCAAAGTTATACCTAAAAACACTGTTGAGTCTGCAAGGTTCAACTTTTCATCCTTTACTTTAATAATTGTTGTGCTCGGTTTGACGTCAGGTAATACAAACTTTATACATTTAGTTTTCTTTTCATTCAATAGCAGGTTATTAACTGTAAACCAATTAACTACTTCGATTATAGCGTTGTTCACGTCGTCATAGTTGAGTTGTTGCCTCTTTACTCTAAAAAGTAATGAGGTATCGTCGGCGAACAAAACTATATCATGTTTTTCTTTAACAAGATAAGGTAAATCATTAATGTATACAAGAAACAGGAAAGGACCAAGAATCGAACCTTGTGGGACGCCCATGCTTATGTTAGATCCTGATGATCTTTCACCATTGACCTCAACCTTTTGGACTCTGTTGTTCAGATATGATTCCAAAAGACTAAGAGCCTGATCTTTTACGCCGTAGTGACTTAGCTTCCTGACAAGAGTTTCATGATGGACACAATCAAACGCTTTGGACAAATCACAAAATACACCTATTGCATCTTGAGATTCCTCCCAGGCATCGATTATATGGTTGATGAGGTCAACACCTGCGTGAGTAGTAGAACGACCCCGTGTAAAACCAAATTGCTGTAAGTGCATCAAGTTATTACGATAAAAATGTCCTTGCAATTGATTTAGTATAACTTTTCAAAAATTTTACTAAGTGTTGGTAGAATAGATATAGGTCTAAAATTAGTGGGGTCAGTAGTACTACCGGCTTTGAACAGCGGAATAACTTTGCTATGCTTCATCAAGTCAGGAAACTGGCCACTGTCAACACATTCATTAAAAATACATGCTAGACATGGGGCGATACAATCAATTATAGAACTTATAATCTTGACAGAAAGGCCGTGCAGATCTGAAGTCTTTTTCATTTGTAAAGTTTTAAATACTTTAATAATTTCTATGTTACTGACATGACGGAATCTAAAATGCTTGTCGCAAAGGCTTACATTTTCTTTTAGAACAGATTCAGCGAGATCGGGGCATGAGTTTAACGATTTGGTGGTCGAAACTGGAATATCGGTAAAAAAGTTTTCAAAAGCCTGAGCTACTTCAGAGTTTGTCTTTTTTATTTCATCATTTATTATGAGTTTCAAGTTTTCATTACGTCGTTTAGATTTTCCAGTTTCGTTATTTACAAATTTCCAAGTGGTTTTTGTTACGTTAGTGCTGTTTTTAATATTATTTTTTATGAAGTTAGATTTAGCTACTGTACAAACCTGCTTAAAAGTTTTAGAATAACGTTTTACGTATTCAGCAAAAGATTTAGATTTATTATATGACCTTTCATCATACAAATCATACAATTTTTCTCTACTTCTATGAATTCCTATCGTGGCCCAATCACTGAATAATAATTTTGTGCTAACTTTAATTTTCTTAGATTTAAATACATTGTCATATTCTGCTTTGGCAAGACTAAATACTGAGTTATATAATTTATTTGGATTTTCATCATAATGTAAATCAGGTAATTTTGTATGATATTTTCTCTGTAATGATTTAACCTCTTTTCGTTTACAGGAACACATGTAATATCTTGTTTAGGTGCCTTTTCAATGTTAATTTTGAAAGAAGCTAGCTGACCAGTATGGTCAGAGCTTAATTTATTTATGACAGACGCGTCTTCGGGTTTAATATTTGTAAAAATATTATCTATGCATCTGGCTGAAGTGGCCGTGATTCTCGTAGGCACCGAAATAAGATGTACGAGATCGTAACATAAAAATAGTGATTGAAACCTCTTACTTATACTAGAATTTTCAAGAATATTAATATTGAAATCTCCACAGACAATTATTCCTTTATTGGATTTTATTACTTTATTTAAAGCTTCCTCCATAACTTCTTCGAAGGAATCATATTTAGCATCAGGTGGGCTGTATACGCTCATTATGACAATATGCTCAAGTTCTACACAGGCTATTTCAATAGTTCGCTCAACGGATAAGTTCACGATATCAGTGCGTTCTTTGTATTTAAACTCGTTCTTAAGTAATATTAACGAGCCACCGCGTATTGCTGTTGATCTGTTGAACGAACTTGCTACCCGGTGATTACTAAAACTGAACATGAGCTGATAATCTCTAAGCCAATGTTCAGTTACACAAAGTATATCAATATTAAGACTGTTCATGAAAAGTTCAATTTCTAATTCCTTACTTATCATGCCTTCAATGTTTTGGTGTACAATCTTTAAAACACGGCTATTGCAATTTTTATTATTATTCGTACATTTTTTGATATCATTATTTTTTAAGCTTTGTTTCTGCAAGATAGACTGACTTAGGTTAGTAAGTGACATAGAAGTAATGCCAGAGTTACTCTCTGTTGTCTTAGGAATTAATTTAAAGTACCTACTTGGAACCGATTCCAAGGTTATAAGGTTGATATTCTGCTCAATAGAAGCAGTTGTCTGGTTAGCCAACAAATTGGCTGAATGTTTAAAAGAATAAGATAGTAACTCTGCTATCTGTCGTTTATAAACTTTAGATAGATAATATCTATCCTTTGTTACATTAAAATATTTTCCAATGAAATTATTGGTGTCAATAAAATGAAATTTGTCAGGATTGCGACATGTCAAAGTATGTAAGTACTTGTTACACCAATGTCGAGTATTATTTTCTAAGTTAGTCATTTTTTGGCTATAGGGCAAAGCAAAGAAAATCACTTGTTTGACATTTTCCATTAAATACAATTGGTTTGAAAATAAACCAAAGTCTTTTCTAGTTGCATTACCCCCTTCTGCCACTAAATATAATAACAATTGAATTTTTATTAAATCGTGATGCCAACACTGTATTTATGAGTGTAGAATAATCGGCGCCAGGCATGCAATGATTAATTACTGCCTGACCCATGCACTGGCCAAGTTGTAAGCCCATATTTTTACCAAATTCATCGCTGAACATAACAATTTGTGCGCGTGATAAAGAACAGTTCTTATCAGTGGCAAGCGCGGGCCGCGTTGCCGCCGTCGGCACCGGCCGCGAGACCGGCGCGGCGTCGTCGGCGGCAGCGGCAGCGCCGGCGACCGACACGGGCACCGACCGCTCTCCAGTCAGCTGTGTACAGACGCGAGGTGATGACGCGGGCTCGGGACACACGGCCGGCAAGGATGAGCTTGTTGGAATTTTATTACAATCGCATTGATTGTTTGTCAAAGATTGAGCACTGTTACTATTATATTTACACGACTCCAACAAACTGTTCATAGCCAGCACATGCTCCTTTATTTCCTTACGCGCTGAATCATATTTAATAGAAATGTGTTCTAAAGATCGTTTTAAAGCCGACATTTCTGACTGGAGGCGCTGTGTGTCACGTTCATAATTTTCCCTATTTTGTTCTAATGTTGAGGTGCAAGATTTAATATCATTAATCAACTCAGTACGTTCCTTATTACAATTTAAATTATTGCAAAATAGTATATTATTATTACGCCTAATTAGTGATTGCGTTTTCTTTATAAAATTGCTAAGTTTAACAATTTTCCTTGTTTTTTTCTTGCTATAAGACAATGAAGTTATGTGTGAGTTATTAAGTGGGCTGTCACACGTTGTGAGGTCAATAGTTTCGACTACTTGTTCCTCAGTAGTCTCGACCGATTGGTGCTGGGTGAGTGAGATGGAAGAAACCGCAACTGTAGGAGCGACCAGCTCCTCGAACAGGACTGGTGGTAACTGCACTTTGTGCAGACTTCAGATCTTGAATTGTCGTATTTAATAAGGTAATTTCCTTGTGTGCATCGCGTAATTCGTATTCCAGGCCAGTGATACGTCTCAAGGTGTCTTCAAACGCATTCCCGTCCCGGTCAAAGTTATCCACTATTCCTTGAAGCTGGTCCCTCTCACCTGTTATGTCTACCAACTTATGGTACATATCTGCCATTTCACTCTTTAATTGTTGATTTTTATTAATGATATCTAACATTTCTTGCTCACTTTCATCCCGTTCTCTTAATAACTGCTCATTTGTATGTTTACACTTTTGTAATTCTAACAAAGTTGTTTTTAAGTTGTCCTCTAGTTGACGAATTGTTTGAGATCTAGTAGTATGCATTTTGAAAACGAACAAATATGCAAAAACAAGTAAATATAAAAAAAGTACCTCGTAGGTTAAATGAGCGGTTACCAAGATTGAGGTTATGTTAAGTATATGCCGTAATTTCACACGTATTTTTTTGCACTAGCATAAAAGATACACAATAAGCCCTTAAAATACGTATTACTATTCGTAAAAATACACGAAATTACTTAATTACGTTGTTATATTCAAATATTGAAATGACTATCACTAACGGTTTTTGCCGTTACACTTTTCACAATAAAAACGTGATTTGAGCCAAACTTATCCACTAAAAAACTTAAATGATAAACTAAAGTATAATTTTTTAATGCGATGAACTTGATTAGGGCAGTAAATTATTTAAAAATTAAATATTTTAAGAGGAGCTCTAATGTTTACAACTTGGCCGTTCAGTGTTGCCACCAGTACCTCAAGGCCGTCTTGTCAGACGATGACTAAAATGGCACAAAATAAAAGGCCGTCTTGCCGGACGATGAATAAAATGGCTCAATGGGCCGTCTTGCCAGACGATGACTAATATGGCACAAAAGGACCGTCTTGCCAGACGATGACTAAAATGGCATAATGGGCCGTCGTGCCAGACGATGACTAAGAAAAAAAATTACACAGAAGGCCGTCTTGCCAGACGATGACTAAAATGGCACAAGGGGCTGTCTTGCCAGACGATGACTACAATGGTACAAAGAGCTGCATTACCGGACAAAGGATAAAGTTGTACAAAAGAGGCCGTCTAGCCAGACGATGACTAAAATGGTACATGGATGAATGAAAATGGTACAAATGGCTGTCCTACCAGACGTTGACTAAAATGGTGCAAAGGGCTGTACTACTAGACAATGACTATAATGTTGCAAAGGGCCGTCTTATCAGACGGTGAACAAAGTTGTACATGAGAACCGTCAGATAAGTAAGATGTTGAAAGAAAATGGTACAAGGGTCGTCTAAACAGACGAAAAAGAAATAGTACCTACATTATTTTGATGAAGATATAGATGTATGTATACTGATAAAAATACACTTTGAAACAAGTTTAAGATGATGTATGAACATGGTAATCTTTAATGTAGTAAAGA
Organism: Phthorimaea operculella; assembly: GCA_024500475.1. Classification (NCBI taxonomy): domain Eukaryota; kingdom Metazoa; phylum Arthropoda; class Insecta; order Lepidoptera; family Gelechiidae; genus Phthorimaea; species Phthorimaea operculella. The sequence continues at coordinate 3,490,214 of JANFCV010000049.1, forward strand.
TTATTAGAAAATAATTTAAGGAGCAGGAGAAGGAGTACTTAAAGATTCGGAATATATTTGCAACATGTGAAAAGAAACACTTATTATTGTTGATGCAATTGTCATATTAATGATTTGATACTTTACAGATTGTGGTGTTAATGATTTGTTGTTTAGAAAGAAACTAGTACCGACATTATTGTTTTACTACATGATGCAGGATGAGGGGAAGAAAATAAAGACTTAATCAAAGAAGGTTGAAATGTTGAGCATGATACAGGATGAGAGGAAGAAAATAAAGACTCAATCAAAGATGTATCTCAAGAGATTGGACAATTCAGAGAGCGGTTTCTAAATAGAGCACTGAGATAAAACATGAATTCCAAGAGATATTCCAAGTAAATTAAGACATGATGCACCGACTCAGATGAAAAAGACTGCAAAATTTTGAAGAATAAATTGAAATTTTGAAACTACTAAGTGAAAATGAACAACAAAACATAAGGAAAATTTATGAGATATCTGATAATGATGAGAATGTTTCGAAAATTAGACAGTAATTAATTATGTTAAGCTGATCAAAGTTAAATAGAAACACAGTACCGACAAAAAACACAGAAACACAGACAGAAGATTGAAATATTAAAATATACAGTACAATGAGATTTTGGAAGATAATCTGATCGATAAGTTTGACACTTATGAAAAGCTTTGGATAAAAGATCAAGTGACTGGAAATATTTTGCGTGGTAGCAAAATGTGTCAGGATGGACGAACTGTTACAATAATGACAAAACAAATATACTGAAACTCACTGGTTGGCGGTATAAGCGTAGTTTGCGTGCCTCGCCCGGAAGACAAAAGGCGGGAGGACGTGAAGAAAAAGATGGCGGACATTCGTTTTTTGCAGTCAAAGAGGGAAAAAGATATAAAATTATGTTTTATTGTATAAAATATACTGTAAAATGATTGTTTTAATGTCTGAATGTATTATTGTAATGTTTTAAAGGGTCTACATGTGCATAACCAAAAGTTTTATGAGAATATTTATCCAGATAATGCTAATGGAATAAAAATCTGTTGTTGTTGGCAAACGTGTGCTTTTATTGAGTTTCCACATAATAATACACACCCAAAACTAACTCAACCTTATCACTATACCACCATTCTATTTCGACACTCCTCACAGTCCTGTGCTACTCTTAGCGGCGTGAGTTAATCCCGAATTTAGTCAAAATACTTCGGATTGTCATACCGGTACCAAATTTTTGTATGTTAATAAAATAATAAACATGACATAAACTATAGAAAACCACCGGGAGACAAGCTGATGGGGGCTTGTCTCCCGCAGAAATGACGTCATCAAGATGGCGGCCGGCCGCCACATTTAGAAAACTGCAAATTATTTGAAAACCATATGTTGCATTGTCATGTGCATGGTATCAAATGAAAGCTAATTCATTGTTCTACATATTTGTCTTGAACTACGACCAGGTCCATAGCATAATTTCGTAATTAAAAGACTTTATGTAAAAAAAAACAGCAAATTATTTATTTGTGTGGCTAAAGAATCCAAAATATTATTTTTGCAAAAGTGACGTAGAAGGAAAGTAACGCTCAATGCAATAGCTAAAAAGTTCTAAAAGCAATTTATTGTTTGAATCAAGAGACCTTAAGTTACACTGATTTGAGTACAACGCTGTCTCTTTCCGCACCACTACTTTTTGTTGTATATGCACGTGTATGGTGTCAAATGAAAGGTTATTAATCGTTCTGCATTATTCTTCTGAAGCACAACCAGCTACATAGCATAGTTACAAAAATTTAAAAACTTTGTAAACTATTTTTTGTCGGGTTATAGAAACTAAAATAATACTTACTTACTCCACTGACTCAGCGATCCGAAGTGGATCTTGGCCTCCGATATAACTGCACGCCACACTTCCCTGTTCTGCGCAGTTTGCTTCCAATCAGGCTTTTGGAGTGAGTGCAGGTCCTTCAGAATTTCGTCAGTCCACCGATATCTAAGTCGTCCGACAGAAACTCCGAAACAGATTTGAGGGTTTGGAAATCTAAAAATGCATTGAAAATACCTGGGAAATTTCCGAACCCGAGACACATTCTCTCTCTCGTGTGGGACACCGAGTCGTTCAACGACCCGATGAGACACATTAAAGATGTGAGACTTAAGATCTTAGAGAGAAAGAAACGACACTGAAAGAGAAAATGGTGGACACAATGTTGCGATATAGATGTAGAAGGAAGGAGAAATCACAAAACCCTAGCGGAACAAGATAAAGGTGGTACGATAAAGTGCACAAAAGATGCAAGAATACATTAAGATATGCAAAAAGACACCACCTAGAACGCAAAGTTGGAGCAATAAAGACACCAATTAGATCAAGTGAAATTCGCAAATTTTATCAGGAAATAGGATTTGTCAAAAAATGATACTAGCCCGTCGCTCATTTTCTTGAAAATGACGAAGGAAACCTTGTTTCTGACCCGGAGAAGCAGAAAAATGAATGGTACAAGTATTTAAAGCCCTGCTAAATTGCTCGCTGGTAGTTTTCGGTCTAAATCAGCGAGATATATGTGAAGCCGATGTAGAAAAACGCCTACCTGTGAGGAAGTGCGGAAAGCTATTATGCATCTGAAGAACAACATATGTCCAGGGATTGACGACATTCCGGGAGAACTGTGGAAGTATGGCAGAGGAGCACTACAGTCGCAAATAAGAATATTGTTACGCTAGGGGAAGAAAAACTGCCAAAGAGTGGAGCGCTATCACCTATATTGTAATATTGTTACGCTAGGGGGAAGAAAAACTGCCAAAAGAGTGGAGCGCTATCACCTATATTGTTTAACTTGATGCTCAAACACGTGGTCCAAATAGTTAGTTGATGGAGTGGAGTTAAACGAAACGCATAAAATAATAGGTTATGCCGACGACCTCACCCTAATAGGTAGAAGTGCTGCAGACGTGAGAGCAATGGCCAGTACACTAGAGGAAGAACGAAGAAAAGAAAGTCCCACGGTAAACCATGACAAGACAGAGTACCTCCATATAAGAAGATTCAAGAGCGCCAAGACTAAGAGAAAAAACCTTATAGCCAATGACACCTCCTACAAAGGGGTGAACAAATTTAAGTACCTACCTTGGTTGCACGCACAGTAACTGACACAAATCAGAGGTAAGACGAAATCAACATCCGCGTCCAGAATGCCCAAAGGTACTCAGCAGCCCTACACAATATGTTGACATCGAAACTTGTAGGATAACAAGGGTTCGTATTTACAAAACCGTCATAAGACCTTTCCTTAAGGCCTAATAATGTACGGATGCGAAACATGGACGTTATCCTTGACGGAGGAAGAAAAGCTCTTAATATAGAAAAACACTACGGAAAATCCCAGGACCAACTCAGAATGAGCATGGAACTTTTAGAAATAGAAAAACAAGGAGATAGAGGAAATAGTCTATGAGCCCAACATCATCGGGGACAGTGAAGCCCATAGACTGCACTAGCTGGCTTGGCCACGTCGAGCAGATGGAAGGGGTCGGCCGACGGGCAAGCGTTCTGTCGGACAACCTGGATAACGCTCGACAGACGACATCTTATTTCCTGATAAAATTTGCGAATTTCACTTGATCTAATTAGTGTCTTTATTTCTCCAACTTTGCGTTCTAGGTGGTGTCTTTTCGCATTTCTTATAGTAATCTTGCTTCTTGTGTGTACTTTATCGTAGCACTCTTTATCTTATTCCGCTAAGATTTTGTAATTTCTCCTTTCTTGTGTTTTACCGAATTTTATCCGACCACGGTTCTGCCTTGTCTCTTAGCTTTTGCCGGCGATCCCCCTAGGAAGGCTCCGCGACCCCCCTGGGGGTCGCGACCCACAGTTTGAAAAACACTGCTCTATAGTATAGGTACCTACTGATAAGTACAGTGCAATTCCTTGTACACAACTAGTTGCGAACAAATAAGTAAATTTCTCTTGCCGTAACTAGGAACGTACAAAGAAAATTATTTCTTCTACCGCAACCAGTTGTGGAATTCAGTTGCGATGGCGGCCGGAGGGCTATATCGCATCATTGTGTCCACCATTTTCTCTTTCAGTGTCGTTTCTTTCTCTCTAAGATCTTAAGTCTCACATCTTTAATGTGTCTCATCGGGTCGTTGAACGACTCGGTGTGCCACACGAAGAGAGAGAGAAAGCGTCTAGGCTTGGGAAAGTTTAAAGGTTTTTTCAATGCATTTTAGACCTCCAAACCCTCAAATCTGTTTCGGAGTTCCGGTCGGATGACTTAGATATCGCTGGACTGACGAAATTCTGAAGGACCTGCACTCACTTCAAAAGCCTGATTGGAAGCAAACTGCGCAGAACAGTAAAGTGTGGCGTGCAGTTGTATCGGAGGCCAAGACCCACTTCGGGTCGCTTAGCCAGTGGCGTAAGTAAGTATTATTTTAGTTCCTATAACCCGACAAAAAATAGTTTTCAAAGTTTTTAAATTTTTGTGACTATGCCATGTAGCTGGTTGTGCTTCAGAAGAATAATGCAGAACAATTAAAAACCTTTCATTTGACACCATACACATGCATATAAGGTGTAAAAAATCAACTGCAAATATTTTAAGGGGTGAACCAGCCCATGAAACTGAACAACTTTCCCCAAGAAACATAGGTCGAAATATGAAAAAAAAATTTGGTCCTCCCATACAAATTGACTTGGCTGGCTGGTACATTTTGTATGGGAGGTCCAAATTTTTTTTTCATATTTCGACCTATGTTTCTTAGGGAAAGTTGTTCAGTTTCATGGTCTGGTTCGCAAAATATTTGCAGTTGATTTTTTTACATCCTATATACAACAAAAAGTAGTGGCGCGGAAAGAGACAGCGTTGTACTCAAATCAGTGTAACATAAGGCGCAAACTCCACCAAAAAGACGAGGGCATAGGACGTAAGAATGACAGTTGACAGACAAGTGATCGTCAAATATTCTTCTTAGTTTTTGACGCTAGCTGTCATGGATGCGACGCTTTGGCGACGCTTGTGTGTGCCTTTGTCAATACTTTTTCGTACATTTTGTATGGAAACGTCGCGATGTCAAACGTCAAGCGTCATGCCCTACGCCCTATGTCCTTTCCTTGTCCTCTCTGTGGAGCTTGGGGCTAAGGCTCTTTATTCAAACAATAAATTGCTTTTAGAACTTTTTAGCTATTGCATTGAGCGTTACTTTGCTTCTACGTCACTTTTGTTAAAAATTAATATTTTGAATTCTATAGCCACACAAATAAATTATTTGCTGATTTTTTTTACATAAACAAACAAACAAACAAAAATATATTTATTTTCACACCACAAAATGTTTACAAATTTAACATGTACATTAAATCGTGATACAATTCTTTTGTGGAGGGCTGATGCCTAAACTAAGTTTAGAAAAACCTGTAATATAGGTCATCAGGCCTTCCCCTTCTATTCATGATACGTACGAGGTTATAAAAATTAAATTAATTTAGTGTGCTACCAATGTTTTGGAATATGTAGGTAAATAGAAAAAGTAAAAGTAAAATAAGAAAAAAATGAAAATCTTAGTGATGTGTGTGTGTGTGTGTGTTTGTGTGTGTGTGTGTGTGTGTGTGTGTGTGTGTGTGTGTGTGTGTGTGTGGTGTGTGAGTGTATGTGTGTATATGTGTGTGTGTGTATATGTGTGTGTGTGTATGCTCATCTTGCTCAGCCCTACGACATTGTGTCTTGGGATCGGTCTATAATACCACTGAGCAGGACGAATAACCTTAGGGTTATATTGTTCATACTATTGGATTTAGGGCTGCTTCAATGTCGATGGTGTCTTTTTCAAGCAGCAATTTCATAACGGCTTTTTTGGTTACAGCTAACATAAGGTTTGTAATCTTGGTGTGCTTGTTGACAAATGTGTACAGTTTAGGGGCAGTGAAATCGTAGAACCTTTGAGCAAAACGGGTTTTCGCAGCTTTAACGGGGCATCTATACACTCTCTTATTACCGAGAGAGAGATTTGGTACCGTAACACGATGGTATCTAGTGACACATCGCAATGTGTATAGCTTTCGCACAGTGAGCACCTTTGTTAGATCATACACCAAATGAGTAGGATATTGTCTTGGTAATGACATGAGTACTTTCAAGACTGCTCGCTGCGCTCTCTCCACATGCATAAGATGTGTATTCGCCGCTCCACCCCAGGCTGTTATACAATACGATAGGATAGATTCGCAAAGGGCTTTGTAGGTTTGAATCAGTAGTTTGAAGTCAGCAACTGTTCGAAGGATCTTAAATATGTAAATGAGCTTTCGGACACGATTCGATAATGCTAGTATATGTGGAGCCCAAGGAGGAAGTGAGCGAGAAATCAAGAGAAGAACGCAGATAGCCAAAAATGCCATGAGCAAGTTGACTCGCATCTGGCAAAATCGGAAGGTCTCCAATAGCACTAAGACGAGACTTGTACGGACGTTGGTTTTCTCAATATTTCTGTATGCCTCGGAGTCCTGGACTATCAGGGCCATAGACAGGAAGAAAATAGACGCATTTGAGATGTGGTGTTGGAGAAGGATGCTTCGCATACCGTGGACCGCCAAGAGAACGAATAAGTCTATACTGGATCAGCTTCGCATAAAGACTAGACTCTCAACAATATGCTACCAAAGAATCCTGGGGTATTTCGGTCACATTGCTCGTCGTCAACCAGATAACCTTGACAAGTTGATTGTGGTGGGCAAAGTAGAAGGAAGGAGACCCGCGGCCGATCACCTAGCCGTTGGTGTGACCAGGTGAAAGCACTCACTGGTCTCTCTGTAACAACTGCCCTAAGGAAAGCCGAACAACGAGATGTATGGAAAAAGTCATCAAAGACGCGAAGGACTTTCATAAAGGACACGACCTTCAGTAATGAAGAATACGACAAAGAAGAGAAGAAGATGTGGAGCCCAGCTTAAGTTGCGATCAATAAGGATGCCTAGGTATTTAAACTGATACTTTTTCCAGAGCTGCACAATTACATATACAACTTTGTGGAACTGTCAAACGCCTATTACACGGGTAGCCATGAATAACAACCTTGAAATCAATTGGTGGAATTGTAGCTTCGGTTATTCCAAAACACAGGTATTTCGTTTTTGAGGTGTTTAATGAAAGAAGATTGTCCTCTAACCAAGATGAGACACAAGCCAGACCCACCTCCACCCTCTGCTGTACTTGTTGCCAAGTCGTGCCGTGGAATACTAATGCTGTATCGTCAGCAAACATAAATTTTTCACCATTACTTAGTTTTAGGTTTGATAATTCGTTGACGTATACGAGAAAGAGTGTTGGACTGAGTGTGCTACCTTGGGGCACACCATATAAGCAATCAGCGCTATCACTTAGCTGACCATCAACCCTGACCCTTTGACTTCTTCCACTTAAATAATCCTCAAACCAACTTAAAGCAACTCCTCTTACACCAATATTTTCTAGCCGTGAGAGTAAAAGTGGGACAGACACCGTGTCGAAAGCTTTCTGTAAGTCAAGAAATACCCCAACACATTTTTTACCCGAGTCAAGATGCTGAGCAACAGTAGTAGTAAGTTTAAGCACCGCATCTTCTGTTGAATTACCTGATCTAAATCCATAATGATTCTCCGAGAGCAGTTGTTTTGACTCAAGGTAATGGGTGAGTCTTTTATTAACTATTTTCTCTAGTATTTTGGAAAGTGTTGTTAAAAGAGAGATGGGTCTATAATTTGATGGTTGTTTCTTATCGCCAGCCTTATAGATTGGGGACACTAAAGCTTGTTTAAAAGAGGTTGGGAAGTTACCTTTCTCGAAACTCAAATTACAAATATGCGTGATCGGTTCTAGTTGTTTGATTCCGAAGCTGATCTTAGCGCAGTGGAAGCAAATTAAAGTTATCTTAAAATCTAAAACTAAATGGTCGATCAGCCTCGGAACAACATTTGACTACGATTCGTAGTGCTCTTTACTATAGCTAAATAAAATAAATTTAATGAGAAAATTTTCTGTTCCGGAAAATAAAATTTCCTGTTGAGAAATTTTTGTTTCCGATGTCTGCGACGGCCCTTAATCTCCTACAAGATGACTAATATTTTACCGCACTATCGCAGCTCATATCTAAAGTATATGTACCAAGTTCCGGTTGTACTAAAGGTCATCAAGGTGGTGACCTCCACGTAATGTTGCTAAATCACTACAAATAACGTACTTATACAAAAACTAACAGCGAATTGCTTACCGTTTGGCAAGTATGTCGCCGCCGTTTGTGAGTCTAGGTATGACAGGAAACAGGTATCAGGATATTTGAGGAACACAGGAAGAGAGAGTAACCTAAACTCACGGCCTCTGGATACCAGCTCGATCTCGAAATCCTTCCCTCCAACAAACAACTGAAGATTTTCACAACCGCTATTGTTCAGTTCGCGACAGCACTAAAACGTTTACTGCACAATACGCGAATAACAAAGGATCCACATCGAACAGGAATTCTTCCTGGTGGAAATTGCACACACGAAATAATAAAGGAACACCAAAAATTACATTTACAATGGCCCGACGCCGGCCGCGGGCACACGGGAACCGAGCGAATGAGTAATGTGAGGTTATATCGCTAGCCGCGTGATTCGCGGGGGCCGCACAACGACAGACGAAATGGCGCGAAACTCAAATCGCATTCGCGCGTACATGATGCGAAACTAAACAAAATCATCTTGCATAGTTTTGATAAATTCAGTGGAAATATCATCCCATCCATGAGAACAGCCAGTTCGAAGCTTATTTATAACTTTTTTCACCTCATATACATCAGTAGGGTACATACACATTGATGCACACGGACATTTCAGATTTAGTTTCAGCTATTAACGTATGTTCGTCTGTCTGCAGTCTTTGTAAAGTCAAGTCAGCCAGATTCTTTCCAACTGAAGTAAAGTACCTAGTTGTTAACTTTGTCCAGAGACTCGCGTGGTGATTTTTCTATGCTTAAAAGGTGTCCATCAGAATGGCGGGTGTATAATCTCGAAATAAATCAAGATTAAATGTATTAAATGTACACTAAATGTACGTATTTGTACTTAAATATCCATGTCGTACATTTATCAGATGCTTAGATATAACGATTTCAAAATGACCAGCCATTCTGACGTCAGGATGGCGGGTGTATTTTAAACGGATGCACTAAACCTGACAATTCCTGTATCAAATAAATGTACACTAAATGTACGTATTTGTACTTAAATATCCATGTCGTACATTTATCAGATGCTTAGATATAACGATTTCAAAATGACCAGCCATTCTGACGTCAGGATGGCGGGTGTATTTGAAACGGATGCACTAAACCTGACAGTTCCTGTATCAAATAAATGTACACTAAATGTACGTATTTGTACTTAAATATCCATGTCGTACATTTATCAGATGCTTAGATATAACGATTTCAAAATGACAAGGAATTGAATTTAGCGAAATCAGCCAATCACAAAAAATCACTGTTACAAATTCCAAAACCGGTCAATACAGAGGTAACACACGACTTGTTTCTACGAGGTGCGCCGGGGAAGTGATAAAGTCTTCTAATTACGAAATTATGTAGCTATGTACCTGGTCGTAGTTCAAGACCACAGAGAACCAAAACGTCATTCGCGGTCCCCGATAGAGACGCCCTTTGAGCAATATAGCGTGTCATTTGGTTTACCGAATTGCCATTCCCAGTGTTGCCACCAGCTTATATTTCTCGAACTTGACGTCCTTTTTGACTCCCGTGTTATTTGTAATTTTACCATTTTGTTTGTAAATCGCCCTTACTCTAATACTTATGATACAATAAAACATGCTGAACTATAACAGCCGCAACAGTCCACTGCTAGACATAGGCCTTCCCTTATTAGGGGGGTAATTGCCATACTCACTACGTTTGGCAGGCGGATTGGCAAGCGCAGTTCAAGGTGATGTATTCACAGAGAATTTTGCTGCCCATTCTCTGGAATGACTTAATGACTTAATGGGTAGATAGATGGGGTGATGCTATTCAACGCCAACATTACTCGGCAATATACCTATTTATTATCTGGATCTTCGTTGTGATTTGGTGAAAAAACTACTTAAACAAAAAATGAGAACATTTTTTTACGTAGCTGTTATCTACCTATCTAAATGTACCTAATTCTAAAAAATAAACACGACAGACAAAAGTTGTCTCATTCAACTCATTGAATGTTTTTTCTGGCTGACACGTAATCTTTATAATATCAGAGGATGTCAGTTTCTAGAACACTGACATTCAGTCATCTATCAGTACGAGTCCACAAGAAAAGGTGAAAATGCCTACGTGAACCACGAGTATTTCTTTTTCCCCGTGGTGCACCTAGTCCACCTGCTATAGGTGGACTCAAGGGCAGGGTTTTACTAATGGTTCACCCGGTTCACCTAATTTCTGAAAGCAACTTTGAATAAATGTTTACACTAATATTATAATAATTCTTTACGTAAGTTGTAGGGCTTGATGTGATTGATTTGCGATCCTTTTGGAAAACGAGTGCAAGACCCAATAAACTTGATCCAATCAAAAACATTTACATATTTAATATCTAAGCCTCGCTTGCTACTCAGTTATTTTACCATTATAAAACCATTTTATGTAGGTAATAGCAGCTGGTAGGTAAATTTAAGTTTAGCACGCATAGTTTCCGATAAAAACGACTTTTTAGTTTGACAGCTGACACCTGTCATGTAGATCTCGTTATAACCTACAAAACTCCCAAAAAAACTAATAGTCCAGCACGCATAGTATCCGATATAAACCACTTTTTAGTGTGACAGCTGACACCTGTCATGTAGATCTCGTTAAGGCCTACCACTTTCCCAAAGAAACTAATAGTCTAGCACGCATAGTTTCTGATTGAAACGACTTTTTGGTGTGACAGCTGACACCTGTCATGTAGATCTCGTTATAGCCTACAAAACTCCCAAAAAAACTAATAGTCTAGCACGCATAGTATCCGATATAAACCACTTTTTAGTGTGACAGCTGACACCTGTCATGTAGATCTCGTTAAGGCCTACCACTTTCCCAAAGAAACTAATAGTCTAGCACGCATTGTTTCTGATTGAAACGACTTTTTGGTGTGACAGCTGACACCTGTCATGTAGATCTCGTTAAGGCCTACAACTTTCCTAAAGAAACTAATAGTCTAGCACGCATAGTTTTCGATATAAACCACTTTTTAGTGTGACAGCTGACACCTGTCATGTAGATCTCGTTAAGGCCTACAACTTTTTCAAAAAAACTATTAGTCTAGCACGCATAGTTTCTGATTTAAACGACTTTTTAGTATGACAGCTGACACCTGTCCTGGACCACAGGGAAAAAATAACGTACCCGTGGTCCACCAGGTGGACCAGGAGGTGGACCACGGGGATGAAGGGGCCATTTTCATTCATTCCCTTTCATTCATTTCCATTCATTCCCTTTTTTATTCAATCTCATACACTCCGAATTTAGGTTTTGGCGACGGATATGTGTATTTTGAATAGACGGTTGTGGCAACACTTTAGGGTGAACGCACTCTGTTCCGAACCGTACGCACAGCACCCTAAGTGGCATAGAATTTCATACAAAATTTCAAAATATGACGCGTACGGAACGGTTAAATGAGCTATCACCTCAAATGACAAACGCGTTCAAAAACATTCAAAAATGACAGGCTTGTCTTGTATGAAATTTTGACAAAAGGCGTGTCTAGTAGCGCTGCGCGAAAAAGGTTTCATTTGTCTGTGTTCAAGACAAATATGTAGAACAATTAATTAGCTTTCATTTGATACCATGCACATGACAATGCAACTTATGGTTTTGAAATAATTTGCAGTTTTCTAAATGTGGCGGCCGCCATCTTGATGACGTCATTTCTGCGGGAGACAAGCCCCCATCAGCTTGTCTCCCGGTGGTTTTCTATAGTGTATGTCATGTTTATTAACATACTAAAATTTGGTACCGGTATGACAATCCGAAGTATTTATCGGCTAACTTACGGGACTATCTTAACGCTCATAAATTACAGAATGATTGAAGAATTTCCCTATATTTCATAAAATACCCAGGGGTCAACGTCACGTCAGTCTGCTGTTGTCATTTTTTCGCGTGGCGGGAAAAGCAGGAGCGACATATGTCGCGAAGAGGATAATAAGTAATTATTTTCTATCTACTCACGAATTCATGCCCGGGTTTCATTCCATCACCTATCATGGCCCGAACTCTATATTGCTCCTCCTTGCTTGACTAGAAGATTTGTGGCAACCATGAAACCTAGTTCAAGGTCTCATGGTTGCCTGAAGCCACAGTGTCCTTGAAAGGAAATATTTAATGGGAGTAATTCATATCATACACAGATTAACCAAATACATATAATATAATCCTGTTATATCTGTTACTAAGTATGTTTCATAGAATAATTGTCAAGTGTCATACAATATATAATCGTTAACCAATGTTATCCTTCAATGTTCACAACGATAAGCCGTACAACCTCTTCAACCAGAGCGTTATATTAAACACACTAATATACTGATTTCCAGTCATAAATCCATATAGACACTTACAAAATTCCATATAGACTTTACAGAGACATGCACATGAGCTTTAATTCTAAAGTCGTTTGAAGCCAAACTCCACTCACACATACAAAGAAGCGCGTACTAAACTGATTGTAGCAAAAGAATAAGATGACTAATCAAGCACGTTCCAATAATGACTAACAGTGAAATGGGTAACAAAATTTCGCACTTGGTGTTAAATGTTCGGATGGCGCATTGGTAAAGACAGTGGCCTACCAATCAAGGATGTCATGGTTCGTATCCTCATGATTCTATTTTATTTGAACTTTTTTTCTTTAAGTATTTTTATCGTAATTAAACTAAAGACACGTGTTATGTGAAATTTTCCACCTTGACCTTTCACTATATAAAATAATGATTGACCTCTGAGAATTTTTAAGCTTTCTTTAAACATTTTAAGTATTTTTATTTTTAATTTTGAAATAATGTTACTTTCACGGCTTAAAATAGCATCACTCTATTTCTACCCGAGGGTATCCAAGGGCCGGATCCAGGGAACGGGCAGCATTGTGCAGCGTTCAGCGTCATTCTATGTCGTAGTTTTTGATAAAACTAGGTTTTTGTCCAAAAAGCTAGGCGCTTGAGATAACAAAATTTTAACGTAAGTTTTGCCAAATTTTTTATCATAATCCTAAACCAAATCAAGTTCTTAATCAAAGACTACATTATATTAATGTTTTTGGCAATAACTTTACCATATTTAATTCTAAACTACTTCAGATTCATGATCGGAAACCTATATTGTTATAGATTTTCGATCAAAATCCTAAAACAAATTAATTTTTATGATAAAATTGAATTTTACCTTTGTTATCTACTGCTCTTTGGTTTGTGGTCAAAAACCTGGTTTGATTAACATCGCTGCGACATATAGCAGTAACTTCACCGGTTATTGTAGCAATTGTTCTGAGGTTTTGAATTTAAAGCGGTTGTATTAAGAGTGAGTATCGAGGAGCGCGCATTGTCTTGCATGTGTGTGTATAAGATGTAAACACAACCTGTAAACGATTTTAAAAGTGCATAACTTCAGCGTGCCTATATCCACTTATTACTATCACTGTACCAGAATATACCTTGCACGCACAAAAAATGTTAACATAACATCATGTTAACATGAAGAACCATTCGGTCAAACCTATTACATCAGACATTGCTCTTCAGAAGACATTGATACAAATCTATGTAAACACACATTCTCACAAGCTCCTCCGGTCCCACAAGGGCAACCATTGGACGCTTTCTCATTATCTTTGTGTCACCTCTTTGGACACCATGGCCAAATCTCATCATCTTTGTGTCACCTCTTTGGACACCATGGCCACCCATCATCTTAGTGTCACCTCTTTGGACACCATGGCCACCCATCATCTTAGTGTCACCTCTTTGGACACCATGGCCAAATCTCATCATCTTTGTGTCACCTCTTTGGACACCATGGCCACCCATCATCTTAGTGTCACCTCTTTGGACACCATGGCCAAATCTCATCATCTTTGTGTCACCTTTTTGGACACCATGGCCACCCATCATCTTAGTGTCACCTCTTTGGACACCATGGCCAAATCTCATCATCTTTGTGTCACCTCTTTGGACACCATGGTCACCCATCATCTTGGCATCACCCCACGGACACCACGGCCACACATCATCTTGGTATCACCTCCCGGACACCATGGCCACCCATCATCTTGGTATCACTTCGTGAATACCATGGCCTCATCTTATCATCCTTGTAACCACATCTTGGATACAAGGCCAAATCTTATCATCTTTGTGTGTGTTTACAAATTCAAATAGCGATGCCACTTCGGGCAAAAGACTTCATAACACAACCCTTCATGGACTTGTTTATAAGAACAAATAACAAGTTGCAACACACCGTTCCTAGACCCGCAGGACCGACAATAATACTCATTCTGATTGTTATCATACGCAAATGCATCTATAAATAAATGGCACTAATCATGCAATAAAGAATTGTATAATTACTGATTATCAAATAGATAGCCAGATCTTATTTTAGACACTTAACTTTGTATGATGTGCCGCAGGAGTTTTCCACTCTGCTGCACACATCACTTTATAGTCCTTTGCATCCAGAAACGAAATATTCGTTTCTTTAACTAACACTTAAACTTACTTAGGGGCACGATAGTCCGATACGGCTAGCTTGATTTGAGGCCTTAGCTTACAAAAATTCTAGAGTCGCTCATTTTTTGCACAGTGGTGCAATGTGTGTCTATAAAGCACATTTAGCATTATTGTGCCATTTGTCATGCTTCCAAAATTGGCAATTTAGGGATTGGTGACACATATTTTATTTTGAACTTATAAGTATCTGTAAAAAAATTAAAGTTTGAAAATATGCCAGTATTGTGAATGTGACAGATTGGATAGTGTAATTTTCGATTTTGTGTAATTTTCGACCACTACAAACCAGAGTAATGTCAAAATTACATAAACGAGATCAAAAAAATATTAGAGTCAATGAAATATGTACAACTGATCTTAAAAAGCATAAATAAGATCAAATTATAAAAATGTGCCTAATTGACGCAATACTTCATTCTATTATTTAAAAGAAGAACTGAAATGCCTTACATAACATAGAAAAGAATATTACAATCATTAGAGTTCACAAATCTAATACTGTAAAGTTGTGACAATTCGGATGTATGAAGTTGTGCAACTTTATTCCATAATTTCAAGAAATCTTCCACATTTTCAATAAAATTCGTTCAGAAGTTAATGACCGCAGTGAAGCGGGGTAAGTCCTTGAGCGGGGTCGGCGCGGCGGCGGCGGCGGCGGCGCAGTGCGTGGCGGTGGCGGCTGCGACGGCTCAAACGGCAATTTACAATGCGTGTGATTTCTTAGAAAAACTCCCTTTGTTTATTTACGTAGGTACCTGTTTTTGTACATTTAATCTTATCGTCATTTCGATTAAATCTTTTTAATCTCGGGTCTTTTATAAAAACCAATATTGACAGCGGTAAAAATCATTTCAATGCTTTGACATGAGAGTTATCTTTCTTTGTTGACCGGTCTTCTGGTATGGATTTGGCAGCTATCAAAATGGGATTTTTAAAGTGGACGTACTATATTTGAGTAAATCTGAAGCATGTTTGGTTAGGTACCTAGCTACCTACTTACCTACCAACATGTTTATGGGTAGATCAGAACTGAATGATAGTAAAAAAAACGGCAAATCTAAACGGCTTATTTAGCTGGGGAGCCGACGATGCTACATGTGTAGTGACTCGAGCGTCTCTTCTCAGTGCTTACAAACATACATAAATTGATCTTTTCTTTTTATACCTACCCCTAAAACTTCGGGGCCAAGTCGAGCCTGGGTTGAGCGGGTATTAGGGTTTCTCATTTCCCGACTTTTTTTAATTCCTGGACACCAAACTCCCGAACTCCATTTCCTGGTAATTCCCGGGAAGTCGAAATATTAATTTTCCTACTTGAAAATCATAAAATGATTTTAAAATTAAACAAAACAATCGTAATCAATAATATATACAGTTTATTTAGTCTCTCATCGTAAGTTACCTAAAAATATACCATTTAAACTACAATAATTGGAATAAATTTTGAAAAAAATCTGGTTTTGATCTGCAAGTGCCTAATTTAAGAATTTATGAAAATAATAATAATATACAACGGTGAGTAAATTAAAATACCAAAAAACCAAAATAATCAATACAATACAGTTTTTAGGGTTCCGCACGTCAAAGGGTAAAAAACGGAACCCTTATAGGATCACTTTGTTGTCCGTCCGTCTGTCATTCTGTCAAGCAAGACCCTTTATCCTAGGAACGCGTAAAGGTAAAGATATCGAGTTGAAATTAAAACCGTATGCTCAAGTCTATGAACGCTAGTATTTATGAAAAGATCAAGCACCTAACTTCAAGTTAAAAAAAGATGTAGCCGTTTATGCAGTAAAAACGCGTGTTTTTTACCCTCTCAAGAGAATCAAAATTCAGAGGGTACTTTCCGTAGACCTAGAACAATGAAATTTGGCAAGTAGCTTCTTTTTGAAGTAAGAATTAAGGAAAAACTATAAAAAAAATCATTTTTATCAATTTATTGTTTTTATGGGGGCCGAAAAAACAAACAAAATTAGGGAGTAAAGTGGAAAAAGCAAATACACATATATTTTTAATGAGTAACACTGATTGAAAATGTCGTCAATATAATGATTTTGTTGTTTCTACTTTATTTCCTGAAGTCCCAGGAATTTGATCCATTTTTCCCGTCCCGTCCCGACAAAGGCCAAATTGCCCGGAGAAACCCTAGCGGTTATCTGCCGTGTTACGCGGAACTCGTGTAACTCTAATTACACGAATTACGCTTAACATGTCTTAATCGTTTTTTCGATGTCTACTTTATAAGGGGAGTTTGAATAAAAAATATTTTGTATGATTTTTTTTACAAAAAATCAGAGTTACACGAATTTGGCAAGACATAACTTTGCCGGTTACTGTTACGCGCTGCGCGTGTAACTCACTTACACGATTAAACTACAGTAAATGCTACTGGGCGCGGCGCGTTGCGAAATAAACGTTGAACATAACCTGTCTCGCGGAAAGCGTGTAACTCGGAGATACACGGCCTCGCGTAACACGATTTGTATGAGATTTTCACTGCTCCAAATTTCAAATGGCTATAACTTATTCTGCATCAAATATTATAAAAAAATATTTGTATGTTCTTCAAACTAATAACAATAATAAAAGATTTGTTAAAAAATTATATGATTTTAATGTGCGCACAGCATTTAGGAAGGAAAAAACAGATTTTAGATTCAAATGCATTTTTCTCAAGTCGAGCAGTTTTAAGATACACGAGTTCCGCGTCACACGCCAGTTATGGACTCTGTATATACCGAATCGGTATCGCATTAAGTTACGGAATGTTGTAGAAATGAACCCCAGTGTACTTTTCGTAGGTACCTACTTTCATATGAATCTCGAAATTCGCATCCCTACAAAGCGCGCCGGCTGTAACCTTCAGAGGTAGTCGTAGTCGTAGGCGATAATATAAAGTAGGTATCCAAAGCCGGCGCGACGGAAATTGTTCTTTATTATCAAGAGTAAAGGTTTCTATTTGTTGAATTGCTATGGCGGAGTGCGTGTTCTGTACCTAGTATTATTATGTATTGTGTGGTAAAACATGATGATAAGTCTTTTTATAATATGATGTAGCTACTAGCCTTGGTTGGATACTATTTACCGCGGGAAAGTCGCTCATTCCCACAAGAAATACGATATTAAACAAATATTTGTATGACAGCCCCCCTCATATTTTATTTTATTTCAATGTTTAGTAATTCGAAATTTGTATGTATCTGACAGACGCATGCGTTAGCGCTGCAACAGGTGTTATGTTTGGACCCCTCCATAGATTGTGCATGCATTCATCACTCAAAAATCTTGAGCAGTCAAATGTCTTGATCAACATCTATAAGTGATGATAACTTTTATCAGCGCTCGAGGGTCTGTCTGCCTAACTACCTGACGTGGAACACCAGGAGTAAGGCTTATCTACACTTCCCATTAAAAAAATCGAAACACCTCGGTTTTTCTTGTTTTTGGCCGAATTAAACACCAAAAAGTATTGTTTGCGTTAAAATAATTATATGACTGTGTAGCTGGCAGTTTTGTCTTTACAGTGTGTATAAAAAATTCAAAATTCAAAATTGGAACCCAACCTCTTTGTTCTGTAAATAAGATGAATGCCTGAGACACGTTTGCAGTATGCGCCTTTTAACGATTCATAACATTTTCAACATTAAAATTTAGAGCTTGTCTTATCTTATCTTAAAACTTTTGTTTTTTTTAATTGTTTACTGTGACTTTGGAACACCTGAAAAAAGTTAGATTTTATCTGCATTATAGGTATTTTGCCCCCCAAGTGGTGACATTGCCAAATTTTGGACTTGGTCATCGTTTTGTGGCTGATTGTTTTCATTTCGATGCCTCCTACGTATGTTATCGTAACTCCAAATTGCCAACTTTACACCAAAGCGTTTTAAAGATTCAATGTTACACAATGCTTTTATTTTTCAACGGATTTAAGTAAAATTCTGAATATATTTTAATTGAGTTATGAACTATATAAAGACATAGATTAATTTGTTACATATGTTGTAATTCCTGAGATAATATAAAATAATGCTGTTACTATAGTTTACGTGGTGAAAAATACTTTGAAAAATATTGTATGTAGTACATACTACAATGTACGCCGATGGTTTTGAATAATTTTGTGTTGTAAGTGCCACATAATACAAAATACGTAGGAATATCATCAAAAAAATAAAGCAATTCGATATCGTATCTTAATACAAAACTGTAGTTTTAACCTTAATATACACACAATAGTAATAGCCTTCTCTTTAAAGCAATCATAATATTCCGTCTGTTAAAAATCATTACACAATTTCAAAACGTATAGCGTCGATGCAAACGGAATAAAATAATTATTTATTTTTTACGCCTACTGCGAAAGATATTTTAATTTTATGATAGCTACGTAATTTAAAGTATTGAAGCAATCATACTGATTATAATATTATTTAAAAAAATGTCTCATACCTACCAACATTTCTCTTGGGAAACTTATAGTACGCGCACCACAGACTTTTACCATAAAAATAACGACAGCGGATGCTGCTTTTAAATTTAGACCAACAATTTTATAAATTTCGATTATTGCACACAACTATAACTATCCTGTACCTACTGTTACATTAATCAAATTATGACGTTTTTTGTACGACAAACGTAACAATATCTTGAACACTGTTAGCTTTTATTAAATAATGAACTTTCTTTGATTTGGAACATGTTTCACATGCCATACAAAGCTTTTCTAACCTTAGTCCGGTTGTACAGAAAGTATTGCATTCAGATAAGGCGGTTTTTGTTCCTGAAAGTATAAGTAGCTTAGAAAATATGAACAATATTATGTGTATGAACATTTCGAACACCGTGATATAGGTTAGATCGTTAGATCACCCTTATTTCCAACTCAACAACTTTATTAAATGATCAAAGGAACAAGATAAAATGAATGATGTCTTGCAAATGAGTGATATCCAATGGCAAGTAGATGTATATCTTCTTCTTCTTTAACGCATCATCATATAACAATACCTAAGACCCCTACTTTTATATGATGCTTAAATTTAAGTACTAATATTTAAAATATAATTTAAACTTGTTGTATACTTTCTGATATAGTTTACTCCTAAACGAATTCTTGAAATGCAAATAATACTAGACATACATTTTACCTATATCCAATTAGCAGCTAAAATATTTCACATCAATTTTAACATCCCTTCAGACCACATCTACCCACTGCAAGATATTAGACATCTTCTTTATAATGCTAATCTTTACGGTGCTGCGCCAGTCTTGTACGGTAAGGTACTGTAAGTTCAACGATATTATCGTACCATCTAAAAAAGTATTACATTAATATTTCTTCTGAAAATCTTGAAGACGATCAAATACAGGGTGTTAGGGACGGTGTAACGAAAACTTTGCAGGCATGATCAGACCATCAAACTGAACAACTTTTACTATGGAGCCAATGGTGGGAAACGAAAAAACTTTTCCGACCTCCCATACAAAGTTCACGATCAGCTGACTGACTCTATGGGAGGTCGGATTTATTTTTCGTTTCCCACCATAGTAAAAGTTGTTCAGTTTAATGGTCTGCTGAGCACGCTTGCAAAGTTTTCGTTACACCGTCCCTAACACCTATATGACCTCGATATTGTATGTTCCAGAAAGCATTAAGCTACAGACAAAAGAAAAATAATTTTATTATATTTCGATGTAAATTCTCCACTAATCATATCACATAATATTACTAACCTCATGATAAATAAGCAAGTATCATGAATAACGAAATGTTAATGTTATCAAACTTAATGAATTCTCAATCATGGCAAATAGGATCAAAATGTTGGGTTTGATGATAATATAAAAATAAACCATAATTTTCCAACAAAATGGCTGCAATTATTTTTATCTCTGTATTTATGTCAAATGGAACAGAAGATTTAGACAATTAAATAATACAAAACTCAAAACTCTGACAACATTTTTTAAATTGTATGTGTCTGCTATTTCACCTGTTGGTAAGAGATGATGCAGACTATGTTGGAACAAGCTTGCCTAGGTTGTGCCTATTCACTCTTGCCTTGAAAAGGCCCATGTTATAATGTTATGTTCCGTTTGATATTGCATTCTTTAAAGTCCACTTCCAAAAAATTTTTTGCTTGCGTGACATTATTTTCGACCCAAACAGCATTTTTAAAGCTGAGTTTTATTTTATTTATTGCTGCTTGTCCTTACACTTCCATTTGGTGACAAAAAACAATCTATAATATTTAAATTTAACTGATTTCAAAACCTATTATTTATTAAAATATCGTATGTTAGAACATAGCACGACGTAACTTATCATAAGTAATACATACTATAGATTTTGTTTTTTATTTTCCGACGTTAATTGTTGTGTAAAGCACATACAATATAATACATCAATTGAATTCCAAAGTAAACTACTGTATGTTGTAGTTACGATACATTTTCTGCGAGGAAATCCAACATAAATTATCGTATGTAGTAGATACTATACTTTAGTTCGTAATTGAAGAAAAAATATAAAAATAAATGCGAAACATATTTAAATCCATCAAAAATATACTATTGTATTATCTAAGTCTATCTGCAGATACTTTAGCGATGTCTATCTGCAGAAACTTCACATTATAATTTATTGCAAAAATGTCCTCAAAGCTAAGACGATCAATGGGATAATTTATTTTATTTGAATTATACGGCATTTGAAACAATATCATGCACCATTTTGATTTTTGTACATTTAAAATGTTTTGAGACATGCTTAGTTACAAAAATTACCTCACAAAATTATTTTATTATATTTAATCCAATAAAGGAATAAAAAACGTTGCTTTCCAATGATGATTATCGTAACTAGTACATACAATATACTAGTACTCCATCGACTCGACGTAAACAATTGTAAATATCACATACGATTTTATACTTTGTAAATGATTCATACTTACGACAATATACTTCTAGAAAAACGATGAAAATGCCATAATTTCATATTTCTGTTTTAATCATCCGAAAATATAGCTGAAATTAGACTGTTTGCATTGATAAAACGAAAATGACCATTTTGTGGATTACGATAATATACGTAGGAGGCATCGATTTAAGCCTGACCTCTGTTCATAAAGCTTACAAACGCTATCAGAAGACTGGTCTGTTTACGCGACGTTCAGAATCTGTCGGAAATCGGGTCAGTTCTGAGCGACGACATGATTAAATTAATGTTATGAGTTGAATACCGAATTTTAAAACACTTCTCGTGTTAGGTAAACAATTTTTGGAAATTGAATTTTTCCAAAAATATTATGAGTTCTTTGCGAAATCGACGCCTTAGGCTTTTCAACTGCGGCAAAAGCTATCAAATGTACTACAAGAGGTGGCTGAAAGTGGCTCTACAATCAGAAGAAGGTTAAGAGAACGTAGACGTACGTCAATAGCCAGGAAACGGGCCCAAATCAACTGCAGACGAAAAGACAAAATCTGTCATGCCGTCGGCACTAATTCCTTCCCAAACCGTTTACGAACTGAACTGTCACCATAACCATAGTGCTTCCGTGGTTACCATTCAGCGTAATTCTAGAGGTACACTCAACAGAAAAGAGGAATTTGATCCACTGGGTATACGACCAGTTTAGGTGCTCACTTGCAAAATTAAGGCGCGCTATTTAATTGTCTTCAGTTGATTTTGGCCCGTTTCCTGGCTATGGCGGTACCAGTCTACGTTGCTTTAACCTTCTTCTGATTGTAGAGCCACTTTCAACCACCTTTGTACATTTGATAGCTTTTGCCGCAGTTGAAAAGCGATTTTGCAAAGAACTCATAACATTAATTCGATCATGTTGCTCAGAACTGACCCGATTTCCGACAGATTCTGAACGTTGCGTAAACAAACCAGTCTTTTGATAGCGTTTGTAAGCTTTATGAACAGAGGTCAGGCTTAAATGCAAACATTCAGCCACAAAACGATGACCAAGTCCAAAAGTTGGCAATGTCACCAATTGGGCGGCTTCTACGGGCAAAATACCCATGATTTAGATAAAATCTAACTTTTTTCTGGCGATCTAAAGTCACAGTAAACAATTAAAAAAAGAAAAGTTTCATGATAAGATAAGACAAGCTCTAAAGTTTAATGTTGAAAATGTTATAAATCGTTAAAAGGCGCAAACTGGAAACGTTTCTCAGTCATTCATCGTATTTACAGAACAAACAGGTGGGGTTCCTATTTTGAATTTTGAACTTTTTATACACACTGAAAAGACAAAACTGCCAGCTACACAGTCATATAATTTTTCTAATGCAAACAATACTTTTTGATGTTTAATTCGGCCAAAAACAAGAAAAACCGAGGTGTTTCAATTTTTTTGATGGTAAGTGTATAATAAATACTAAAAAGTTGTTAAGCATGATGTTTCGCTTCTGTTGGCACACAAGTATCCCTTAGCGAGACGAAGTTCGCGGGCACCAGCCAGAGTTGGGCATTACTCGAATTCTTTATTTAAATAATTATTCGCGTATAAATTTTTTGCCGAATAAATCATTCTTCTGACATGGTTGCAATAACCTCTGACATGGTGGCAGAGTCCTCTGACGTGGTTGCAGAGTCCTCTGACGTGGTTGCTGAGGACGCTGACATGGCTGCAGAGGACTTTGACATGGTTTCCATGGTTTTGTACTCTGCAGTCATGTCCGAGGCCTCTGCAACGGTCTCTGAGGCCTCTGATATGGTTGCAGAGTCCTCTGACATGGTTGACAAGGCCTCTAACATGGTTGCAGAGGCCTCTTACATGGTCTCGCAGGCCTCTGACATGGTTGCAGAGTCCTCTGACATGGTTGCAGAGTCCTCTGACATGGTTCGAGAGTCCTCTGTCATGGTTTCTGATTCTTATGACATGGATTCAGAGTCCTCTGAAAGGGTTGCAGAATGCTCTGCTAAGGATACAGAGGCATCTGTCATGGTTTCAGAGCCCTCTGACATGGTTTCAGAGTCTTCTGAAAGGGTTGCCGAGTTCTCTGACTATGACATGGTTACAGGGTCTTCTGACGTGGTTTCATAGGCCTCTGACATGGTTGCAGAGGCCTCTTACACGGTTGCATTGACTTCTGACATGGTTGCATAGGCCTAAATATGTTTCCACAGAACCCGACCAATTAGTAAGGTTACATATAAATATAAGGTTACATATAAATATAAATAAAGTTATTCGCGAAATAATTTATTACTTCGCGAATAACGAATAAAGATAATTATTCGTTATTCAAATAATTTTTCCGCGAATAAACTATTTTTTCAATAACGAATAATATTGGAATTTTCATTCGTTATTCGAATATTTTTTGCCCATCTCTGGCACCAGCTAGTATTTTCGCTAGGCCTACCTATAAAAAATGGCGCCACAGAGGAGAGGATATTAAATCGCATTTTAGTGTAGGTAATTTGTTTTTGTTACTTGCTATTATAGTTAGCCTACCAGATCCCATTGCTGGGCAAAGACCTTCCCCGCGGTTTTCCACCTGTTGCGGTCTAGTGCAACCTCCATCCACTCCTTCAGATAAGCATCAAAATCGTCACGCCTTCTTTTTCGGGGTCTATTTCTGCGACAGGACCCGCCTTGAGGTACCCACCCAGTGGTCCGTGACGATTTTGGCCCATCGATCCGGGTGCATCCTGCAGACGTGCCCGGCCCAATCCCACTTCAACTTGGCAGTTTTGCTCCCTACATCGGTGATGCCTGTCTGCTACTTGCTGTGACTTGCTAATACATTTTTTTGCAATGAATTGTAACGTGTTTTGTTTCTAAAAAGATAACTGAAATGTCTTAAAATACCCCACTCGGCCCCAAGTGTTATGGGTATGGGTATGGGTATATAGTCGATGTATGTATGTAAGCACTGAGAAGTGCGCTTTAGCCACTACACATGTAGCATCGTCGGCTTCCCAGCTATAATAGCCATTAAGATTTTGCGTTTTTTCACCTTGGTTGCAGACTTGTTCAAAGTTTTACAAAATATATAAGGGCCCGAATGTATAAAATACGATTTTCCGGATTTAAAATACAGTCACATACAAATACGCTGGCAGAGCAGAGCGGTCGAACCATTTCACTACATTTTCTTGTGCCCATCACGGGCATCATTTATTACAACAAAGAGTGTCTTGACCGTCCAAAAGGGACGGTCCATCACAAAAGGAACGAACAACCGTCCGTTTTGGAGACGGTTTGGCAACGCTGCAAACAACACGTGATCGTTACCGCGCGAGCGCCGCGTAGGCCGGCAGCCGCTTTGCCCCGCCCGCACCCCTCACATAGTTTGCCCCGCCCGCGCTTTTTTTCTATGAATAATGTTAAAAATCAGAAATACCTAAATATCTACCTAACGAAATACCTAAAACCGCACAAAATTAATTGGCTTGGAGAAATGATCTACAAACAATAAGTAAAAAAAAAACTCTAATAATCTTTAAACCTAAAAAGCTATCCATACGGGTCTACGAGGAGAGTATGGCGATACGAGTCAGCAGACTGGGACGAGATGCGTGCTTTCTTTGCTTCATATCCGTGGCGGCAAATGTGTTTCTCTTCGGAAGACCCCTCATACGTCGCTGATGCGATCACAGCTGTAATCCGGCAGGGAATGGAATATTTCATTCCTTTCTCCGATATCCCGCTCGGTTATAAAGCCCAACCTTGGTTCAATGCGGACTGTGCTCGAGCTGAGGCTCGTAAACAGTCCGCTTACCAAGCTTGGGTAAAAGCTCGTGATCGAAAAGTGCGAGCGAGAAGAGTGCGAGCAAAGAAGAGAGCATATAATGCCGCCGCCAGGTATTGCAAACGGGTGCTACGAAAAGCTAGGTTCGACCATATTAGCCGTATTGGGGCAAAGCTTGCATCATACCCACCGGGTAGTAAGCAGTTCTGGTCCCTTTCGAAATCAGTCGAATCCAACTTCTGCCGTCCCTCACTACCTCCAATGCAGAAACCTGATGGGTCGCTTGCCCACACCGCGGCAGAGAAAGCAAATTTATTTGCCGATCTGTTTGCGAGCAACTCTCGTATAGACGCTGGCTCGAAATCTGCCGTGCAGTCCCTAAAACGCAGTATCTGCAATCGGACAGTTTTGAGAAAACAGCGAAAAACTAATTTAGCTAATTATTTTTACAATTTCCTGATGTTTTCAGTTAAAGCATTCACTACCATCAAAAACGTATAGTTAAAAAGAAGGAAGGGACAGAAAAATAAGTTACATTTAGCTCACAGTTTACGAAAAAAAAAACAAATGTTTAAATTCGTTGCAGTTACTACATTTCAATTTTAGATTTTTTTCTCATATAAACTGCATAAAATGCAGTATCTGTGTAAGATACTGCAAATTTTTGCAAACTTAATTAATATTGCCATCTAAAATGCAGTATCTCACCTATTTTGCTGCGTTTTAACTTGTAAACCTAAATAATAGCTCGCAGTTACCGCTATCTTATAAAAATAACATGTCAAAAAATCGTCTTCTAGCCAAACAAGCCCTAAACGAGAAACAGGCGGAGGCTGAACGGGCCCTAATTGCTGCGAAGCTAGAAGAGCAACAAGCAAAAACAGACCTGGAAGATCACTGCTCATAACGTTTGGTGCACAGGGTGAATGACGGGTGCGGGCTTCCAAAAATGGTAACGATTACGGAGGAAGGGCTAAAATGTAATACGAATATACCCACTTATCAGGATTATGTGTAGCGGAAGCGGTTGGTGAAGTTATGAGACGCTTGATAATTGCCTGGCTCTAATTAAAGTTATTTAATTTAACTTTTAGGAGCGTTTCGTTTTGTAATAGTTGTTTCACCTTCATTTCGTAGAGGACGAAACTCACAAGAGTTGTCGCAAGACACTCGTGAGACCGATGCCTCGCAGATTCGCCATCGTCCATCTTGACTATACATATCCTAAGTAAAATACCTTTAGCGCCTTCCAATAAAACCAAGATTGTACCGTTTAGAATCAATATACTGCGATTTAGGTTGTAAGTTAAGACAAATTAATAATATCGTTTTCCCAAATAACATGCAGTATGTGCTGCATAGAAGCAAGATACTGCAATTTAGGTGGTAAATTAAGCCCATTAATAATATAAATTTCTCAAGTAATATGCAGTATGTGCTGATTCGAATTAAGATACTGCAATTTAGGTGGTAAGTTCCGCCCATTTATAATATAAATTTCCCAAGTAACATACAATATGTACTGTTTATAATCAAGATACTGCGATTTAGGTGGTGAATTAAGTTTATCAATAATACAAATTTCCCAACTAAAATGCAGTATCTGATTTTTACTGCACTTTAGCCGGTATATTACCATAACATAAGTACATAAATTACAAACTGCATTGCAGTTTCTGTATTCATTACTGCATTTTAATCAGTAATGTTCGTTGATAACTGTAGATGCTGCATTTTAATTGGTATTGTTACATTTATTTGCCGTTTTGTCATCAGTTACTGCAAATTGACTTTCGATTATTTCAACTTTCAGTTATTCTATCAAAAATCCAGAAAAATTGACATGAAACTTGTGATGTGGGTGTCAAGGTACAACATTTTAAAAAAAATGGCAAAAATGCAGATACTGCGTTTTAGGCTCTGTACGGCAGAAATATCCACCCACCTTACCTCACTGTGATTCTTTGATGTCTGAGATCACAGTGCACAACAAAGAGGTCCGTAGAGCCCTTCGCAGTCTGGACGTGAACAAGGCCAGTGGTCCTGATGGCATACCAGCAAGATTGTTGAGGTATTGTGCGCCTGAGTTGTCTCCTGTACTGACACGCTTGTACCGCCTCTCTCTCGTGTCAAAAATTGTACCAAAATCTTGGAAGGTTGCCAATGTGCAACCTGTGCCCAAGAAGGGTAGCCGTGTCGACCCTAGCAACTATCGACCGATCGCCATCACTTCCGTACTCTGTAAGGTTATGGAAAGAGTTCTGAACTGCAAACTGCTTTCGTACCTCGAAGACAATGATCTTCTCAGTGATTGTCAATATGGCTTCCGCCGAGGGCGTTCCACGGGAGATCTTCTAGTGTACGTAACGCATTGCTGGGGCGAGGCCATTGAAAACCACGGCGAAGCAATAGCAGTGTCGCTGGACATTTCAAAGGCCTTCGATAGGGTGTGGCATGCGAGTCTGTTGAGCAAGCTTCCAGCGTACGGCATACCCACTGGCTTCTGTAGCTGGGTGGCTGACTTCCTGAGTGAACGGTCGATCCGAGTGGTCATAGACGGCTGCTCCTCTGACCTCAAGGCTATTGACGTCGGAGTTCCTCAGGGGTCTGTACTCTCCGCGACGCTTTTCCTGCTGCACATCAATGACCTTCTATCTTCAGGAATTGTTGGGTACGCAGATGACAGTACTGTCACCGAGAAATATCTGTCCGGCGCAGGAGCCAGTGGTGATGAAATCCAAAGATTGAGAAAGGCTATGATTGAGCGTACGAGCCTGACGTTAAGTAACGTCTCCCAGTGGGGCGATGACAATCTCGTCAGCTTCAATGCTTCAAAAACGCAGGCGTGTCTTTTCTCCGCAAAAAGGAGTCCTTTCACCTTTTCTCCTACTTTTCGGGGTACATCTGTTCCAGTGACCAACACTCTTCAACTCCTTGGCATGGAGCTGTCCTTTAACCTCAACTTCGGCACCACCATCGAGTCCAAGGCTCAAATTGCAGCTAGAACGTTGGGCGTCCTGAATAAAGTCAAGCGGTACTTCACGCCTGAACAGCTTTTAACTCTTTATAAAGCTCAAGTCCGATCTTGCACGGAGTACTGCTGTCACCTTTGGGATGGCTCGGCTAAATACCAACTTGCTGCACTGGATTCGGTGGAACGCAGAGCCAAGAGATTAATAGGCGATAAAAAACTGGTGGCGACCAAGCTTCACAGCCTGGCTCACCGCCGCAAGGTTGCTTGCCTATCAGTCTTCTACAGATTGTACTTCGGAGAGTGTGCGCGTGAGCTGCATGAGCTCATACCACCGTCTCCTTTCTTCCATCGGACATCCAGACGCACGGCCGGCTACCATCCGTTCTTAGTTGATATACCCACATTACGCACTAAGCGCTTCAAATCATCTTTCATTATGCGCACGGCTAAAGAATGGAATTCCCTGCCTGCGTCTGTATTTCCGAGTGCATATAACCTGAATCTCTTTAAGTCTAGAGTGAATAGGCATCTTCTGGGCAAGCTCGCTCCACCGTAGATCCCATCTCTGCTCTAGGGTAAGATTGGGGTCAAGAGTAAGCCCATCATAGATAAAAAAAAAAAAAAAAAAACACTACACTTCGGAAACACGAACAAATCGCACAGAAACTCTTTGTGCGAAATATTAACTAGATCACGTTGGATTTAAATGTACTAAAAGAAAGCCCTATTCTTGAGAATCGTTCAGAAATCGACATGTAAGTATTGCCAACGTTCTCCTTGTCTATGGAAATCGTGAGACGTCACCACAACATAGGTCCGACCAGTGTGCGTTCACTTAGTACTGTGTCTTTTTGTATGGCAATCTTATTGCACGAGTACATGTCGACGCGGTTCGCTGGATGGCGCTATATTTTTTAATTCACATACCAGCTATCCATAACCACTGTTTGTAGTATTTGCAACATTATTAGAATTGCCAGAGTTGTTCCGTTTCTTGCAAAATACTTATGAAAACATAGTATTGAATTCATATCAAATCAACAGTCATTCCAATTAAATATAAATAAATTTAATAAACTGAAACTATTCTGAAATAATGAAAGCTTCCGAATTTGTATGTATTTTTATTATTTGATGCATTTATTGTTTTGACCACACTGCTGCATGCGTAATGAAACGTTATGATATGACAGTTTCTTTCAATTTCACAAGTTGTTTGCGAATTGTTGGGATTACTGAAATTAAATATTATTAAATGAAATTGTTCGTTTTCGTGAGTTTTTATTAATAGTAACGCTTACGTTTACCGGATCTTGACCTCGACGACTAGAATATAGACCCCAGAATTCGTATTTGGTCTCAGATTGTCGCCGCCTTCTTGTATTGACCCCAGCTAGATTTTTGATTCCGACACCGCCGCCTTCACAAACTACTTATTTATTTCGTCTGCTTGGACTTGACTAAGTATTTTCCAGAGGAAAATGTCATAAAAAAATGTTGTGTACCCGAATGTAAAGTGTTTGTAAGTATATTCGTGTTTTATTCTAGTTGTCTACACTTCTACACTAATATTATAAAGAGGAAAGATTTGTATGTTTTTTTGGTTTTACTATTTACCGATGCCGTGTGGTGCCGGCAGAGTAGAATAGCACCACCCCCTCTCTTCCCATGGGGGTCGTAAGAGACGACCGAGGATGAACCTGACCCAAACATTCGGTTAACCTACTACAAAAGAATTCCCAAGGAGGGTTGACGTCTGGTAGGCGGCCGGTCGTAAAATTCAGCCAAATCCTTTTGCAACACGATTTTGTGTCAACGAAACGTATTGCGCCTATCCGAAGTAATTGGGATAAGGGTAGGAAGATGATGATGATACTATTTACCGATAGATTTAATAATTTTGAATTGCTTCATTCATTATTTCTAGGTGGTGAAGTCCCATTGCACTCATTTCCAAATCCCGAAAAGGAACCAGATCAGTTTAAATCTTGGCTTGGCTTGAGGAGATGTCATGAATCAGATGATGCTTTAGATAACCAATTCATTTATAAACGTCGAAGAGTACCTATGCTACAACCACATTGAAGAAAAAATAAAGAATGAAAGTAAATATATGTGTTTTCTTTTCCAAACTTTAATTTACTTTTAATTAGGCTAGAGTAGGTAGGTGTGTGTAAGCAGCAATGGATAACCAGCAATGTATGCTGAACCGTGCACGGTATTCAGCCACGTCTAATAATACCCCCTTAAAATGTTGCCAAAACTCTTGGTCGGAGGGCGCTGCACAAAAATGCGGCTGATCTCTCTATACCCTACAATATATAAGTTACTCTGTGGGTCCGACCAAGGATTTAGTATAGGTAGTTAGATTACGCTTTTAAGTTGAACTCATAAACCTATCTTTATTTCTTTCACGCCTTACGAACCTTTTCGTGAGAAAAAGTGACGACTATGACGTCAGTGACTGACTTGAAACGTCGCGCGCCACCAGCCGGATCAAGGTCAAACTGAGTGTAACCAGATGATTACAAACATTGGATTTTTATTTTTATTATTTTCTGGTGGAAAATAATCATAAATCTTGGGATTTTTTCAAAAGTGAATGGACGCAACTGTTTTTAAACATGTCGTGTGTGGTTCCTGGCTGCAAGAGCCACGCAAGTGAACCAAATGATAAAAACGGAAAAAAGTCATTTCAGTGGTAAGTATTCTACTCTAAATACTCCACGGTAAATAAACTAATCCTTACTTAAATGCATCCTTTTAAGTCATTAAAACAATACGTTTACATCGCAGGTTCTAATTAGGTGGATAATTGAGATTATTTAATAAAAATACTATTTTCTAATTCTCGGCGCCGGTATTTGACGTATTACCTACTCGTAAGTTCTGAAATAGTAGCGTCCAATTGATATCGATAAAATATTTACATTTTGTACTGCATAACTGCAGTATTGCTATTCATAGGACTCAAATAGTTTAAATGCGTATGGTAGTTTTGAATAATTTATCAATTTAATAAATAAAAATACATTCCAGATTCCCAGTTGATGGCGAACTGAAAAAAAGTGGATTAGTAATAATAAGAAGAGCTAATTGGCAACCATCAAAATACTCCTGGACATGCAGTTTGCATTTTGAACCACAGTGCTACCGCAATATCTCGCTACAGGTTTCGACAAAAAAATATTTGCATTCTTATGCAGTCCCGACAATATTTCCCAATCAACCTGCATACTTGCATCAGGTAATTATATTATTATTTCAGATTTATACTAATGACATATGGCTGTGAAACCTGGTCACTAACAGAAGCACACAGGGACAAACTAAATACATGCCAACGAGCTATGGAAAGAAGTATATTAGGAGTGACTAAGAGAGATCACATAAGAAGCATAGACATAAGAACCAGAACAAAAGTAACAGACATTTTAACTAGAATTGACCAGCTAAAATAGGAAATTTTCACTCTTTTTTTTTTAAACTCTTCCGAAACGGAACGTCACTTAATTTTATCTTTATTTGGATGTACGAGATAGTAAAACGAAACGTAACTTAGTATGTCACTGTCACATCGCTTGCATCATTATCTATGGCTTGCATCAAAGCCAACAAAAGAAAAATATGACTATAACTTATCTGTTCTGTCAATGTAGAATGTCGAAAAATAAGGTTATTTCCTTTTCTCTCAAATGATTTCTGTAAGGAGATTGAGATGAAATATTGTCTGTCAGATCCCTTTAATTTTCGAACGCGACTGTTTCGCCATTTTATGGTGCCAACAATTTATGGTACGTCAAGTGTCAAAGTCTTGTAAACAAAGTGTGATTTATTCGTTTTTTTCTTGAAATATTATTTTTGCAGTGCATTTTTAGTGATATAATACATAATTAAGGAAATGACATCATGCCTGGTTGTTCTTTAATACAGTGCGGCGTGCGTCGGAATAAAAATCGCCCTGAAAACTTTGCCTGAAAATAGTTTGCACACGTAAGTACACAAATCTGCTATTTTACTCGAACTTTATAAGATAACATGTAATAAAAAGCCACGAGCTGCTATTTTTCGCTAAATAGCAGCAAACTATAAACAATTCTTTCCCCAATATATCATTAATTTCTTTATTTCTGCCGATAATGATTTCATACAAACTGGTCGTCGGCTAGGGTTGGGGTAGTACATGAAGTCACGGTATCGATATATTTTGCCAGAATTCGTAAGAATGAAATGAAATAATGAATCTTGAGAGTTCAATTCAGAAAGTTATAATGTGCCAAAATAACAACAAAAACTTAGATCTTTAAATTATTTTTTATATACTTGTTTTTTTTTACAGATAACAAAAAATGAAGTTAGAAGAAGGAAATGGCTTGATATTATTGGCACCGAAAATATAAATCCACGTCATGGACAAAATATTTACATGCTCCCTGTATTTTGGTGTCGAGTCTTATAATAACAGAACTCTGGATAAATTATGCCTACGTGAAGAAGCCTTGCCAACCCCTTTTTGGTAAAAGCTAAGGAAAATGATAGGTCTGTTTTGACTGAGCAGCAACAGGAACAAAGTGGAAGGAAAAGGAAAAATTCTGGAATACCACAAGAAATTCAACCTGTGTTTTGTTAAGATAAATTATTATTTTTGGTTTTTGTTTGATTATTATTATTATTTTTTACCCCGACAACTTGATTTTCTTTTTAACCATTTATTTACTACACACAAAAAACAGTGAATGAAAATTCACAACAGCATAAGCATATTACAGTAGTAAGGTACACAAAAAATATCACAACTGCGTAGGCATAATGCCCGTCGTAACTATCATCATCTTCCTACCCTTATCCCAATAAGGCAGTTGGCAGCTACCTACCAACTATCGATATCGATTTTGGGTCCAAAATGATTACAACCCTACAGAAATCCGCCATTTTATGAGTCCAACATTGTTTAGGTATTCACGCACATTCAGAGGGTACAGCCAGTCCATAGGTTTGTAATGTCTTTGAAAAATATATATTTTTTCGGCTTCTGGGAACGCTATCACGAAACCAACGAACAAGGGATCAAAGCACAGACCGCACGACCGCACAGACCAACGAAAGTGTCAGTGCATTTTTTTTTTGCAATTTTACGGGCTTTGGAATCATGTAACGTAGTAAGTTCAACGCCATCTATCGATACCTTAGAATACTATTTTTTTTCTTTTCCAAAAATAAAACCTCCTATTGAGATGCACAGGACATATGATAAGATGCAAAGAAGAAAAATGGAGCAAAATTGTGTCAAACTGGTACCCCAGAGATGGAAAACGGGCTAGAGTAAGACCGTTCAGAAGATGGGAAGACGAGATCAAACTGACAGCCGGCCCACTATGGCGCCGTGTAGCCCTTGACAGAAAGCGATGGAAGTTACTGAGGAGGCCTTTGCCGAGAGGCACACTGGACTTAGAGATTTCATTGATTTATGAATAGTTTAATAAATGAAAATAAATAAGAAGTTAATTTGAATGCGACATCTATAATTTAAAATTGTTATGAAATGGAATGAATGAATTTATTTATTAAGGTTCAAATTATTTATTGATTATTAATTGTAAATGAAACACTATATTGTAAATGCAATTGTATATTGCATGGTCAGAAATAAAAGCTATTTGATTGATTGATATTAATGATATTATTTCAGATTTCCTTTGCTTATAAAATTCAAATTATGTGTAATATTAGGTAGGTAGGTACTCTTAAAAAACTATTAACAGATTTTTGAGATCAAACATAAAATTTGAGTACCAACAGATGTAGCACGGTAGAAGAGTTCTGTAATAATGTAGGTACATAACTGTAAATAATTGCCGTGTAATTGCAGCTTTGTTACTTTTCCTTATCATGCCGCAAAACCCGTACAGTCTTGCAAACATCCGAATCATACCGCAAGCCCCCCGCTATCCCGTACTATCCCGCACCATCTCGCAAGCATACTACACCATTCCGCTAGCATCTTGCACCAACCCGCAAATGCCATGCATCTGGTGTGATATTTGTGTCATACACCTCCATACATTGGCGCATTGGTTAGTATGACTGCCTGCCACGCAGAAGGTTTCGGGTTCAATTCCCGTGGGGTCACTCACAAAGTAGAAATTTATCACTTTGTGAATTTGTTCCCAGTCTGGTTAGGACATTGCAGGCTGAACCAACTGATTGTCCGCAACTAAGATGGTTCCGTGCTTCGGATGGGCACGTTAAGCCGTCGGTCCCGGTTGCTGTCTATGATAGCGGTCGTTCGTTACACAACCATGTCAGAGGTCTATTGCTTGCAGTAGGCGGTTGAAAAACTCTGACACCAGGGTCCATCGGGTTGTTGAACGACTCGGTGTCCCACACGAAGAGAAAGAGAGAGAACTGGTGCCAGGCGTGCACGCACGCACGCATGCTATATCAGCTCTACGCTGTGCTTCAATCTGCTTCAATAGATGCTTTGTTCGGGCAGTTTGATCAGGTACACGAATATTTTCGTTTGAATTTCCCGCGAAATATTATCGATATAGCATATGCCACAACACTAGTGCTATATACATAAACAAATGTGTATATACAACGTGTTACAAAACAACCCATAAAAACTCCCATACAAATGGAGTTAATTCTGTATGGGAGGTCCAAATTTTTTTTTCATATTTCGACCCATGTTCCATAGGGAAAGTTGTTCAGTTTTACGAGTACCTTGACCTCCTTTCAGCTTTATTGGTTGTTTTGTAACACCCAGTATAGACAAAGTGGCGACACTGGAGTATTTGAAGCTGTGAAAGCAGCTATAGTTGCTTCTTTTTTTCTTATGACGTAATACATGTGTGTAAAAAGGATGAATATATCTAAAAACTTCAACTTAAAAAAGCGTTATCTACCTACCTATACTAAATCCTTGGGTCCGACCTCGACAAGCGCACAAGCGCTACTGAATCTCTGATTGTCGTTGCACCAATGAGAAGTGTCAATGGGTCAAAATTTTGCACTTTAATATATCACAAGCTATTCTCCAGTAATTTCTGATTAATTTATTTCTTGTTTCATCAAAATCCGTTCAGTTTTTCCGAAGTTATTGAATTTTTAAAACCAGCTTCACTTTCAGAATTTGATTTTGTTGTATTTATTCAGAAGTGGCACTTTTCTTTTTAAGTTCTATATACTATATTGTATGGCATTCGTTGAGACATATTTGCCAGTACCAGTTGAATTTACGCATTTATTGGGACAATGGGAAAATACAGTGAGGTTCGTGACCGCACTGCATAGGTAGTTTTGGAACGTAGCTACTAACCAGCAAAAAAGAAAAGCGCTTGTGGCTGTTTGTGTCATTCCGTTCTCTTTACCAAAGTTCTGTTCAGTGTATGTGATGTGATGTCTGATATTTATTAGTGTAAAATGGAAGAAAGGTACGAAAAAGGGGACTCAAATTAATATTTTACTCTGTCATTCAACGGCATTCAGCCCACAAGAGATTTCGTTCAAAAATAACATCGAAGTAATACAATTATTGTCTTTCATCCGAGAATTATTGTAACATTAGATCAAGATGAAGATTTCAAGAAGTAGACAATAGTTTATTCATAGTACCTACCTACATATTTTTTGTATGTGTAGGCAAATAGTTAACATAGGTATTACATATTTATTTGAAGTGTAAAGCCTAAAGTCCTAATCAAATATTGTTGGCAAGTCATTCTGCAATAGAGCGCTAAACATCTACATGGTTTATTAAATCTCATAGGATGCAGCAAGGAAGTACCTATAATTTATGGTTAATTGAACTTACCTAAGTGAATATCAACCAAAATTATACGAGTTGCTGCATCCGTAGAGATTTAATAAACCATGTAGTACGTTCTTCATCGTACCGCACCATCACACGCATTTTTAGATATATTTTAAAAGAAATAATCAAAATCAAGTAAGTATTAGTATTTTTTTTTTTGACATTATGTTATGTATATTTTTTGACAATGTGTGTTACATTTTACTTGAATAAAATCATTAAAGTAAGTATTATGACTTCTCACAATCACATATACAATAATCCCACCCAAAACATAAATGTGAAAGGCTGCCAAGTTCGATAATATTGGAATGCTTCGCTT
This sequence comes from Phthorimaea operculella, assembly GCA_024500475.1. NCBI lineage: Eukaryota > Metazoa > Arthropoda > Insecta > Lepidoptera > Gelechiidae > Phthorimaea > Phthorimaea operculella. The sequence continues at coordinate 3,526,823 of JANFCV010000049.1, forward strand.
ATAAAAGAAGTGAGATCTAAATAAGTACCAAGTTCCATACACAGACCTCAGTTAAAAATAGTTACAGGAATGCACACTTGATTTTTCGCAGTTTGGAAAGTAGATTCTGAATAAATATCATATTAAATACCTAAAATTCTAATACTTACAAAAACGCAAACCTGTTTTTTCAGCAGTTTCCTTATAACATTTTTTATTTATTTTTTTCTGTTCTTTTTAATGACATAACTTGGCAAGTTTTTACACACTTTGTTATAAACCTACTAAACGCAATGAGTCAAGTATATAATTTTCTATTAAAACTTGCCAAGTTATATCATTAAAAAGTACAAAAAAAAATGTTATAAGGAAACTGCTGAAAAAACAGGTTTGCGTTTTTGTAAGTATTAGAATTTTAGGTATTTAATATGATATTTATTCAGAATCTACTTTCCAAACTGCGGAAAATCAAGTGTGCATTCCTGTAACTATTTTTAACTGAAGTCTGTGTATGGAACTTGGTACTTATTTAGATCTCACTTCTTTTATAAGCGAAGCATTCCAATATTATCGAACTTGGCAGCCTTTCACATTTATGTTTTGGGTGGATTTCATTTATTTTTGTAAGGTTTATTTTCTTTTTTTCTTATGATTAAGTTAGTTAAGGAAATGTCTCATATATACTAATTTTCAGATTTTTGAATATGGACTATGCTTCTTACAAAGAAATGGACTAGTTTTTTTATTAAATTTTTCTACTTTTGCGTGGCAAAGGAAACTTTTGGTTTGTCATTTTGTATGCTGTCTTGTACGACTGACACGCTAGAGCGCATTGCCCATTCAATATCTTGGATTTTTTTACACGTTTTCTATTTACTGATAAGCTTGCCAAGTCAGGGCGGTATAATGTACGTAGCCGGTTATATTCAATTTTTACTTTACTTTGACTAAATTACAAACCTTCGTAACGAATTTTAGGTCGGTACGACCATTGGAAGATGTAGATAAATTTTTTGTTTTAGTTTCTTAGGGGTATGAATTTACACCTTCATTATTTTTAAAACCGACTCACACTTGGCCATTTTCAGATTTTTTCTTTTACCTTGACCTAAAGACCTACCTCCATGCCAAAGGAGATTGCCCATTTCTGTATGGACCTTGGACCAAACAGAGACCCGCATAGGGATATAGTGCATAATGTTTCTAAGACTAATACTAGTCTGAAACCCAAATCACATCAAAATCCGTCGCTGGAGTCTGGAGATAAATGACATGATATTTCAAGTTTTCCATTAACGAAAAATCATAGCCAACAGCTTATTTCTAAAATTAAAAACGGTAATCATTGAATCAATCAACCACTTTAATCAGTCTATTACTTCCTGAACAGCTATTGCTACGGGTGTTGCTCAGGGTGTCGTTTTATCCCCTTTTCTTTTGTACTCGCGTTGAACCAAATAGTGACCCGCATTGAGACATAGTGCATAACGTTCCGAAGACTAATACTAGGCTGAAACCCAAACCACATCAAAATCCGTTGCTGGAGTCTTGAGAAAAATGACATTATATTTCAGGTTTTCCATTTACGAAAAATCAAAGCCATCAAATAACTTATTTCTATAATAAGAGATGGTAGTCATTGAATCAATCAACCATTTAAATCAGTCTATTGCCTGCTGAAAGTTATTACCACTGGTGTTACTCAGGGTGTCGTTTTATCCCCTTTTCTTTTGTACGGGCGTTGAATTAAATAGCGACCAGCATTGAAACATAGTGCATAATGTTCCTAAGACTTATACTAGTCTAAAACCCAAACCACATCAAAATCCGTCGCTGGAGTCTGGAGAAAAAAGACATTATATTACACCCTGAGTAACACCGGTGGTAATAGCTGTTCAGGAAGTAATAGACTGATTAAAGTGATTGATTGGTTCCATGATTACCATCTTTTATTTTAGCAATAAGCTGTTGGCTATGATTTTTCGTTGATGGGAAACCTAAAATATAATGTCATTTTTCTCAAGACTACAGCGACGGATTTTGATGTGGTTTGGGTTTCAGACTAGTATTAGCCTTAGGAACGTTATGCACTATGTTTTAATGCTGGTCACTATTTGGTCCACTTTGGGCAATGTATTTTCAAGTCAATACGACCATTGGAAGTGGTCTAGGTTTTTGATGAGTGAGTCAGTCAGTGAGTGTATAGTAAAAATAGCGATTTTCTGACGTCAATATCTCAAGACCTACAATAGGTACATTAATGAAATTTTGTATTTTAGATAAGTAAGTAGATCTCGACAGATACTAGAAATTTCATATGCGTAGATAAAATAGATTTTGAGTTATAGGTGGGTCGAACTTGGCCCGAAATGGTTCGTGTAATATAACCCACGGCCGGTGTGTCGGTTCTTTGCTCGAACTTGGCGGACACACTGCCGTGTGTCTAGATCTAATGACATATACAAATATCTAATGACATCCTACTTCCTACTAATATTATAAAGGCGGATGTTTGTGTGTGTGTTTGTTACGACATCACGCAAAAACGGCTGATTAGATTGACATGAAACTTTGCAGAAATATAAAAGGGCATCTGGAATAACACATAGGATACTTTTTACCACGGAAAAATGTCTCATCCCACGGGATCACGCATTTTCCAATATTTTTGAAATAGGTGGCGTGACTGAGCCGATTCGCGTTTTAAACGTTTTCGCCGAAAACTAACAGCGACATCTCTTGGCGAATACGGGTGAAACCGCTGACGGGCAGCTAGTATACAATAACGGAGATAACCGGCCGATATATGTTAATGAGGACGTAACCAGATACACCAAACAGCTGTTTTGGGCTGCGAAGAGCGAGCTAAAACCAGCCTCTAAGTACATCTGGATTCAGGAAGGGAAAGTACTTCTCCGAAAGGATGACTCATCAGATAAAAAAATACGTATTATACGCACAGCCGAAGATCTTTCCAAGATAAAGGCAACTATAAAATGAAATACCTATCTACTTTTTAGCATGCCAACATTCCAACATTAAACAATACTATAATTATGTGGTTACCACTCACACCTAATAATGATAGATGACCCACTTCAAGCAATACAACCTACCCTGGAGTTTAGCAAATATACATGCGCTAAACAGTGGTGCGACGATTTGAACTTATCTTCATTAAGCCTGAATCACACCTCGGACACTCCCATACAACGGGCTCGTTATAGACAACTGTCATTTTTACTTGTGTATGTGTGCGTGACGACGGGTGTGTGAGTGCAGGGTTGACATTCCTTTTAATTTTGATACATTATCTGATGACTACGTATTGGAGATGATCCTCCTCTTGTGTAAACCTAAACTTTGCTGGCTGCTCTACTTTAGTGGCAGATACATTGACATTTGGTTTTTAGTTTTGTGCAAAGAATACTATACTCTCACTGGCGTGGAGAAGAACGCCATCTGTGAACAACGAAGGTGGCCCCTTCATTTATACTACTAGCGCCACCGTATTGGAGCCGTGAATTATGAGTGAACTAAAAATTGGCGGGCTTTCGTAGCAAATTCAAAAATTATATTAAGTTTTTTTTATCTTTACTGAACTAATCAAGTCAGTATGCACATGTTTTTAATATAAATAAATGTTTGAAATACTGTTTCATAACTTGATTAATTCAGTAAAGATTTTAGATACTCGTTGTCGTGTTCTAGAAAATAAAATAACTAAATCAAGTTGAATGTATTTATTACAAATTATCAGTTTTTATTTTACATATTATCTTGTCATGGTCAGGAATCACATGTTCCATCGTTCCTGGACCTGCATATTTACTCAGTTTTTCCTGGCACCAACAAGGTAGCAAGAATCTTGGAAATGTCTGCCACACAAAAGTTTACAACTTCTATAGAGAGCAATTAAGGAGTCCACTGAAGAGCAATCCTCATCTTCTGGGTTATAAAATGTTGCCGAAGCTGTTGCTCTACAAATAGATAATAAATACAAAATGCATGAGATTAATTGTTCTATAATAAAGTAAAATGTGTCCGAAATTATATTACAAGATTTTCAGATATCTGAGTCAATCGGCTTGTCGACTTTTCTTCGAAGTTTGATGAGTAAGTATGTAAAATACCACCCATGAATGGTTTATGTCCAGCTGTGGACTGCTAGGACTATTGATACACATAAATACATTACCTACCTCATAATGTTAGTGGAGCCTGGTTTCGGAAACCGGTGAAAGGCTACCGAATTATCACTCACCTGATTTTGCCCACATTTTGTAGATGTACGAAGACATTGCCATTCTGTTACTCAGCCTGGTGCAGGAGCAGGGATCACTCCCCGTTTCAAGAAAAAATCCACAGCTTTCTTTTAAAATCTTTGAGAAAAATTTGTTTTATTGTTTTACTTCAAAATCAAACATGACTTTGAAAGTCATACAGACAGCCATATGACAGTAAGTTTGATAGTGTTGCCAATATAAATAAAACGATCTGTGATTATAAGGCAACATTAGCCACTAGAGCCATATTTTCGTATGGAAACCTTGTTTGTTTGAAAAGAGAACAGGCGTTGGTTTTGTGAAAACAAACAAAGCGTCAAAATTCCACTCCTCATCTAGGTTTCGCTGATGCAGCTACTTTTGATATAAATATACAATAATTTGTTATTTCAACCTGTGTATGCTCTGCTTCCCATGTACCCTAACATTGGTTATGGGCCCAGGGCAAGCATACGAAAATAATAATTTATTGTATATTTTAGTTCGTAACAGTACGTCAGGTCAATACGTTGTTTATATTTTACGTGTGTAAAGGGAAAGTAAATATGAACTACAAAATAGAAGTATTGAATCTCGACAATTACGAGAGCTGGAAAATACAGTGCCGTGCCCTGCTAGTGAAGAATGGGTATTGGGCATATGTCAGCGGAACGGAAAAAAGACCTGAAGGTGAGCCTGAAGCTTCGAAATGGGTCACAGAAGACGAAAAGGCCAAAGCCGACATTATTTTGTCGATGAGTGGAACCGAGTTAAGGCACGTGAAAGGGTGCAAAACGTCCCACGATGTTTGGTTGAAGCTACAAGCCGTGTACGCCTCGAAAGGGCCTGCTAAGAAGGCGATTTTACTAAAAAGACTAACTCTTGATCGAATGAACCAAGACGGCGATGTTCGTGAGCATTTGAATTCTTTCTTTGATGCAGTAGACAGATTGATGGATATGGACGTAACTATAAACGATGACCTACTATCAATTATGTTACTATATAGTCTACCGGCCAGTTTCGAAAACTTTCGTGTTGCAATAGAATCTAGAGATGAACTGCCAAAACCGGAATCCCTAAAGATTAAGATCCTTGAAGAATATGAATCGAGGAGGCAGACGACATCATCATCTGAAGGCGCTATGTATGGAAGGACTTATAAGCCAAAGCAACACAAAATGAAGAATTTCAGAGCCAAACAAAAGGAAGAAGAATTCAAATTTAAATGTTTTAAATGCCATGAATATGGGCATAAGTCATCACAATGCATGAAGAAAGCAGCTGATAGATCCCACATCGTTGAAGAGGTTGCTAATTACAACTGTCCTGAAGATATTGAGAGTGTTACAGACTTAAGTGAACTTATATCCTTTAATGTTACAGATTCAGGAAGCTGTGAATGTTGTCACACTTTGAGCAACGCGCCTGAATGGATAGTCGACAGTGGCTGTACGTCTCACCTCTGTAACGACCGAGCAAAATTCCGAGGTACAATGACCGAATCTGCTGGTAAATTGAATTTGGCAACTAATTCTAGCACAACTGTAAAAGGTAAGGGTACCGTTAGATTATCAGCATGCATAGATAGCGATAGGACTCAGGAATTTGAACTTAAGAATACTCTATTTGTTCCTGATCTCAGAAACAATTTAATTTCTGTTGCGAAAATAACCGATAATGGCCATGACGTTACTTTCAAACAGAACGCTGCATTCATTAGAGATCGAAAAGGGAATACTAGGTTGATAGCTCGACGAAGGGGAGACCTATATTATTTGCTAGAGTCAGAATATGCAAACGCTATCAGCGGATGTAATGTTGATATCCGCTTATGGCATGAACGTCTAGGGCACCTGAATGGGAAGGATGTCGCTAAGATACTTTCGAAAATGGGTGCGAATATAAACGTGAACGAGGTACGTAAATTACAGAACTGTGATACATGTGCGAGGAAAAGATGACTGCTTTACCATTTACTAACCAAAGTGGATCCTGTGATGAGAAATAAAAAATTATTTTCTCAGATATAGTAGGACCCATGAAATGCGAATCCACAACAGGAGCGAGATACTTCATCACTTTCATCGATGACTGTACACGATGGTGTGAGATATATTTTCTTACCGAGAAAAACAAGGCGCTGGAAGCCTTCAAGTTATATAAGAATTACGCCGAAAATTTAACTGGAAAGAAAATTAAATATTTACAAACCGACAGAGGTGGTGAGTACTGTAGTACTGAATTTGATAACTTCCTGAAACAAGAAGGCATATCGAGAAGATTAACTGTGGCGCGTACACCACAACAGAACGGTGTAGCGGAACGAAAGAATCGAACCGTTTTAGACATGGCACGATGTATGATGCTATCCTGCCAGTTGCCTAGCCGATTTTGGGCAGAAGCAGTTGATACGGCATGTTACCTGAGAAATCGATGTCCTACCAGTAGCTTAGGCGGTCAGATTCCTTACGAAAAGTGGCATGAAAAGCCGATAAACATCGATTATATGCGAAAATTCGGTGCAAAAGTATATATTCTCCGTAAAGATCCTGGAAAGGACAAGTTTGCCGCGCGCAGCATCCTGGGTTTCTTCACAGGATATCCTAGAGGCACAAAAGGATATCGAGTATGGATTCCAGATAAACGAAAGTCCGTAATTGCAAGAGATGTGAGGTTCCATGAAGAAATAGATTCAGGGGACGAGGTCTCGAAGCAAGAGAACGTAGTTATTAAGAATCCTGATTTGGAGACTGAAAAGAAATTCTTCGAGTTCGAGATACCAGCTCGCGTATCTAATAATGAAGAGCAACCAGAAATGCCAGGAGTTGAAGTGCCTGCTGAAGATGAAGGACAAGAAATAAGACAAGATCACCCTGCGGAAGAGAACTGTGCGAACAGCCCAGAGCAGTCTAATGATGAACAATATATTATGTCCGACCAAGAAAGAAATACCCCCGAACGAATTAATCCTCAAATGAAGATAATCAGAATGAGATAATACTAAAGCGAGCCCCAGGAAGACCTAAAATATTACGAACCGGTAATGTAGGAAGGCCGCGAAAGGTTTATCGAATGGTTGAAGTAGAACCGGAGAGGCCTATAACTGATGCTCAAGGTAGTTCTGAGAGCGAGGTGGATACTTTTACCGATTGTAATGATTTCGCGGGCACAGCACAAATCTCATTGGAAGACGCAATGAAAAGTGAGGACTGGAAAGGATGGGAAGATGCAATACTGTCAGAAGTAAGAAGTTTAGTTCAAAAAGGTACATGGGAATTAGTCAAAGACCCATAAATCGTAATGTAGTAGGCTGCCGTTACGTTTTGACTACGAAGCTGAATGTGGACAAAACGACAAAGAAAAAGGCTAGACTTGTTGCACAAGGTTTTAGTCAGCGGTATGGAACTGATTATAATAAAACATTCGCACCAGTCGCAAGACTCGATACCGTAAGACTGTTAATAGCTTTATCTGTCGAAATGGATATGGAAATCCATCAGATAGATATCAATACAGCTTATCTGAACGGCTACCTAGATGAAGAAATTTATATGGAAGTACCTAAACTACTTGCTCATTTTCTATCAAAACTTTCCGAAAACGTAGGGGAAGATCCAATCATAAAGCAACGAGTGGGAGCGATGTTGAATGCCATAGAAGATGGATCTAATACGTGCTTGTTAAAGAGATCACTGTATGGACTAAAACAATCAGGAAGACAGTGGAATATTAGACTGGACGGAACCCTAAAAAATTTAGGCTTGAACCAGAGTTTGAATGAACCCTGTTTGTACTATAAAAAATGTGACAGTGAGAACCTCTTTGTACTTATTTATACTGATGACATATTAGTAGCTAGCGAAAATAAAAGGTGATTGACAACTTCAAAACTCAACTAGCCAAAGAGTTTGACTTGAAGGACTATGGCCAAGCTCAATATATCCTTGGAATTGACATCTGTCGAAATGATAATAAAATTTCGCTAAATCAAAAGAAATATATTTCCGATATATTAGTGAAATATAATTTGCCGCAATGTAAGCCGGCAAAAACGCCCATGGAATCGCATTCAAAGCGACCGAAAGATGAAACAAATATAAATAATTTGAAAGGTGAGTTCCCATATCGAGAAGCTATTGGAAGTCTCATGTATCTTAGTGTTGGTACAAGACCAGATATCTCGCATGCCGTCGCATATCTAGCGCAGTTTACAAGCTGTCCTACACACGAGCATTGGCTCGCCGTAAAGCGCATTCTAAGATATTTAAAAGGAACAATAGATTACGGACTTGTATTCAGGAAGACGGGACAACCAGTCAAGGGTACTGTGATGCTGATTGGGGAACTGTACTATTGATCGGTGTTCATTTTCAGGATACGCTTTCCTCCTGGGAAACTCATGCATTTCCTGGTCGTCGCGGAAACAAAGAAGTACAGCCTTATCGACGTGCGAAGCCGAGTACATAAGCATGAGCGAAGCTATGCGGGAAGCATTACATTTAAATATGATGCTTAGAGAGGTTGGCCTAGACAGGTATGCTAGTCTTACGTTGCATGCTGATAATCAGGGCGCTATTTGCCTCGCGCAGGACCCCGTATACCACGCGCGAAGCAAGCATATAGATATTAGGTATCATTTTATTAGGTCGGTACTCAAGCTGAACAGCGATATAGAGGTGAGACATATACCCACCGACGCGATGCCAGCGGACGTATTGACGAAACCCCTGCAAGGCATCAAGCACCAAAGATGCATGACGGGCCTGGGCATCCATCCATGCTGACCAGGCGCGTTGCTCTAGGTTTAGGCTTAAGGGGTGTATTGAGATGATCCTCCTCTTGTGTAAACCTAAACTTTGCTGGCTGCTCTACTTTAGTGGCAGATACATTGACATTCGGTTTTTTGTTTTGTGAAAACAAACAAAGCGTCAAAATTCCACTCATCTAGGTTTCGCTGATGCAGCTACTTTTGATATAAATATACAATAATTTGTTATTTCAACCTGTGTATGCTCTGCTTCCCATGTACCCTAACACTACGTACCTACAGTACCTACCAAAGAGGATGTATGAGTAAATAATATACCGACTAGTTGCTGCTAATTTACCTATAATTATTTCGGGGCATAAATCTATCTATTACATTATTAATTGTGAGTCGAAAGTAGGTATGAATATGAACCGATTACTTCCTAGGTTGGTAGGTTCTTACCTCTGTTCTTCCCGCGGAAAACAAAAATCTCCTGTCGGGTCTCTGTCCGTGGACATACAGCCGTACAGGGCACAATATCGCACCATTTTTATTCTATCCAACAATTTTAGTATTAAAAATATCCGTCCGCGAATCTAAGGCGAACTCGGTTCAAATGTTCGCGCCATTTTTTTTATGGACATGATGATGGCACCTCCTTCGTTTCAGTCTAATACAAGAAACCACGATGAAACCTTCTTGGATGAAACGAACATGCAACAAGTCCAGAGCCATCAAGAGCCATACCTAGCACTTTGGTTCACTTAAGTCTTCACTAATTTTTTGACATTTCGCGGGCGGGGGCGGGTAAGCAGCGCGGGTGCGGGGGGGAGAGTGTCCGTTCTGTATTAGAGATGAAAATTTCTGAAAGTTTCCGGAACATTGAAAGATTCGAGGTAATTTTCAGGTAATTTACCGAAAGTTACTTGAAAGTTTCCTCGCGAGGAAGTTTTCAAAAATGTCTTTTCAACGTAAAAAGTTAGTGATAATAAGTATGTTTAAATGAAAATAAGGTTAAAAATTAGTATTTTGTATGTTATTTATTAGTGTGTATCTATCTAGCGGGGTCCCCAGAGGTATAATGATGAAATATATAAAAATGAACAGGCATTTCAATGTACTTTACGACTTTGATAATGAAATCCAATGTACCTCATTCTTTTTGGAAAAAGCCAAAAACTACGTGATCTGGCTAGCAGGGTACTTTTTCATTTCAAAACAAATATCAATTATAATTATACAGTTTGATTCGCCTTCCAATGTACCCCCAAAACAGGTTTTAAATCTTAAAAATGTTTGTTATTTTATGCGAAATACCACAACAAAAGATTTCTCTATCCAGCGGGCTACTTTTATATTTACCACGTACAGACTTGAGAAATATACCATTTGGTTGCATTTTCAATGTACCCCTCAGTTTTGCTAAGTTTTATTTATAAAAGCATTGAATAATTGTAAAATATCTAAAAACAGATCTGTAAGATCAGCAAAAAACATTCAATGTTTATTTATTCATTTATTATTTTATAATATCGACTTTTACCCATCTTGGTTAATTATGACAGTGTCAGTAATCAAAGTATTACAAAACAAACAATGAATGTCTCATACAAAATGGAGTTAATTTTGTATGGGAGGTCCAATTTTTGTTTCATATTTCGACCCATATTCCATGGGGAAAGTTGTTCAGTTTTACGAGTACCTTGACCTACTTTAAACTTTATTGGTTGTTTTGTGTGTGATGCCGGCTTAAAAAGCATCACCCCAATTGTACCCGTGGGTGTCGTAAAAAGCGACTAAGGGATAATTATCCAGGGAATGGGCAGCAGCGTTCCCTGTGAATTAAACATCTTGCACTGCGCTCGCCAATCCGCCTGCCAGGCGTGGTGAGTATGGCAATACCCCCTTATACGGGGGAGGCCCATGTCCAGCAGTGGACTGTTGTGGCTGTTAAGGTAAGGTAAGGTTGTTTTGCAACACGCAGTATAAGATTCCAGCGCTGCTGCGCCGGACGAGATGGCTCCAGCAGGGAGATAATAGTGTCTTCTGCAGGCGCTAGGAACATCCTCTTGATCTATCCGGAAATGTCTTGTTAACTCTTTAATTGAAATTCTTAATTCAATGTTTACACTTAGAGTCCAGCAAAGAGTAGAAATTACATAAAATGGAACTACAAAATTTTCATACTAAATATTGTTTCCATTCATAGCCAATGTTGCCATTTAATTTTTAAATTTCATACATAGTGGCGCCCTCATTTTTTGTCTACTCTTTTTTGCTGCACTGTAGGGTAGGTACTTCACTGCTTTTAATACAATTTAAGTTAATCATTGAATATCCGAGTAAAACTAAAATAAACAATTTGATTTGAAAATACGTCTGCCATTGACGGTTAAAAAAAAATGTTTATGAGAAGTAAAAGAAAAATACCAGTGCAATGGTTAGGGTTGCCACTTTTTTTTTCATGGTGGTCCATTCAGGACAGGCGACGATGAAAGACTATACTGCCTTGCCTAGCTTTACAAAAACTTTTTAAACATAAAACGGAAGAAATTATAAAAAGACTGTAAAAGATGAAGGAAGTCTAGGTCAAAGCGCAGAGATTAGACTTAAATCTGAAACTGAGCATCGACATAGATGTTAGCATTAAAGTTAGGGATAAAATCAGAAAATAGTTAAATGTTATTATAAAAATACTAGCTTTTTACCCATGGCTTCACCCGCGTGCTCGTAGGGGATTAACAAAGTATTTTGTTTGAGCAGCAAGTGTACCAGCTGCATTGTGATGTATTTCTCTCTCCCTCTTTCTACGTCTTATTCCGACGTTATCCCAGGGCGTCCAACGACTCCAGAGTATACGACGCTATCCCGCTCCCTCAAGGTCATCCGTTACCTCCAGAGCGTACGACGCTACACTAGGGCATCCACCTAGTCCCCCCTGCCCCACCTAACTTTTTTGTTAACTATGTCAGCTCATTTATTTATTCGGTTAGTTAGTAGTAGTAGCAGTTTTAGGGTCAACCGACCTAATAATATTTTCGTTTGAACCCTTGTAACCTCTAACTTGGACATTGGCAAAATTGTCCTTTCCTGACAGAGGCCACTTTTAACAAAAACACTGCAACTTTTTTGCAAGCCATACCGACATGCCTCAGAGATTTTTAGTACAGGGGGTTACATCTACAAGCATGATAAAAAATATTGTAAATTAGGTAGTAAATCAGTTAGGTGATCATTGATATGGTAAATTTGTGTGAAAGTCAACTATGTTTCTCACTTTCATTTCAAATTCCTTGCTAAAATTGGTTGACATTTGAACACACACATAACCATAATGGAGTTCTAGGTTTGTACAGCATCCTGTATAAGGCATTATCGTTTATTCAAAATATTTTTGCATTAGGATATTATCTCACATCAAACTTAGCAAAACTGAGGGGTACATTGAAAATGCAACCAAATGGTATATTTCTCAAGTCTGTACGTGGTAAATATAAAAAGTAGCCCGCTGGATAGAGAAATCTTTTGTTGTGGTATTTCGCATAAAATAACAAACATTTTTAAGATTTAAAACCTGTTTTGGGGGGTACATTGGAAGGCGAATCAAACTGTATAATTATAATTTATATTTGTTTTGAAATGAAAAAGTAGCCCGCTAGCCAGATCACGTAGTTTTTTGAGTTTTTTTCAAAAAGGAGTGAGGTACATTGGATTTCATTATCAAAGTCGTGAAGTACATTGAAAAGCCTATTCATTTTCATATATTTCATCATTATACCTCTGGGGACCCCGCTAGATAGATACATACTATTTATTACGTCAAATTTTTTTTTTCTTAAAGCTTGTTGTTTTTTATACAAATCCTCAGATAACGTCATCTATGTTGAGTTCAATGTACTTAACTCCCCCTAGCCACTGAGCTGGACGAACCCCTGTCGTGTGATTACTGCCATCAGACAGCAGCATAATAAACGGGCGGTTGGCATTGACCTTACTTACCAGGTGAAATACTTAAATATGGTGGTGCGGAGCTGCACTCGTTGATTTGGAAACTTTTTGTTCGAATGTGGGAGGAGAAGCGAGTCCTGAATGATTTTAAAGAGTGTCGCATTAGTGCCCTCTACAAGAACAAAGGTGACCGTTCTGACTGCAACTCATAACGCGGTATGTCGTTATTATTGGTCCCCGGAAAGGCCTTTGCAAAAGTCCTCTTAAACCGCTTGAAGGACTTATCAGAAAAGATTCTGCCTGAAACCCAGTTTGGCTTCCGACCTGACTGAGGCACATGTGAAGCTATTGTCATCGGTAGGTACGTCAACTGCAGGAAAAAAGCAGAGAACAAGATCGTCAGTTGTTCCTCTGCTTTGTTGACCTAGAGAAAGCGTTTGACAGTGTGAAGGTCTCTGGATGGTGCTAGGAAAACTAGGGTGCACGAAGAAGTTTGTGCACTTCCTGAGACTCCTGCTTGACGATATGCAGTGCTGCGTCTCTGTAGACGGTGAACAGTTTGATTTCTTCCCCGTCACCTGTGGGGTGAAACAAGGGTGCGTTCTAGCGCACACACTGTTCGCCTTACCTATACTTTGCGGTAGTGGTCAAGGAGGTCCTTAATACTGTCTCCGAAGGAGTCCGCATCCGCTTCCGCACTGATGGCAGTCTTTTCAATTTGGCTAGACTTAAGGCGCGCACCAAAGTCTCGCATGCACTTATTACTGAAATTATGTATGCCGATGACTTGTGCTTCCTTGCAGAATCCCCCTGCAACAACTGATGACCGTCTTTCACCAAGAATGCTGCAAATTCGGTCTAAAGATCAGTGTCAAAAGACGGAAGTGATGTTCCTGGATACACAAGGTCGTGAGACACTGACAATTAAGCTTGGTGAAGATATGTTGAAACAGGTTGACAAGTTCCGATATCTGGGGAACACTATAACAGCTAAGTGTGACCTTGATGCTGAGATCAATAGCAGAATCAGTGCTGCAGCTGCAGCATTTGGGAAGCTGCGTTCCAGGTTTTCTGCGCACGACCTTAAACTAGCCACAAAAATATCTGTATATATGGCGATTGTGCTGCCAAACCTGTACTCTTCCGAGACCTGGTGTGTGTATCGTCACCACATACGCACTTTAGATCGTTTCCACCTCAAATGCCTTCGCGCCATCATGAAGATCAGATGGTCCGACCGAGTGCGAAACACTGAAGTTCTAAGACGAGCCAATGTTGGTGGCATTGAAGCCTACTTAATGCCTTGACAGCTTCGGTGGTGCGGTCACGTATCCCGGATAGCGGATGAGCGAGTGGCGAAGCGTATCTTCTATTCTGAGCTAGAGGAGGGCAAGCGAAAGGATGGCGGTCAACTCCTCCGATTTAAAGATGTTCAGAAAAGACACATGAAAAGATGCAACATCGAACCCTCTCAATTTGAGGTTTTGGCAGCACAACGGCCAGAATGGCGCGGTTTTGTAAAGAGGCGAATCCGCGACTTTGAGGAGCAGCGTAAAGCAGACCTTGACGCTAAACGCGATGAACTGAAGGCCCGTCCCCCCGTCGCCATTAACTACATTTATATCAATGGCAAACTCACGTGCCCACACTGTGCACGGGAGTTTACTGCCAAAATAAGCTACAATAGCCACCTGCGGGCGCATCAGCGCCGACTTGATCAGGAGTAGAAGTGGTCGCTATGGGAAAGATCATCATCATTATTTAGGTATGTATTCAGCTTAGACCAATAAATAGTCTAAGGTAGGTATTTAGGCACATATACGAGCACGACAAACTTTACAGTTACAACGTGAAAATGATTCGTATCGTTCACATTATAAAAACAAAAGAAAGTCCAAAGTATAAGGTTAACGTGCTCTCAGTTATACTTAATTCTAAATCTAATTGATCTCGTACACTTTTTCTTATGATTATGTAAAGAAATGTAATTTTTTTATCATTTATAGTTGTTTTAAACTTTCTTCCTTACTTGTTTACCTCCCCTTTTCGAATAAATAGCATAAAACCGGACTTAATATGTTCCCTGTTCCATCAAAACTGTAGATACCAGAAAAATATTAAGAAATATTAAGTTAGTAATTAATATAACAACTGTTTTCTTAAGTTAAATAATTCGTTTTGAAAACTTCCTCGCCAGGAAACTTTCAGGTAACTTTCAGGAAACTTACCTCAGAAAAGGAAAGTTTCAAGGTAATTTTCATCTCTCTGTATGTAGTACTATACTACACTAGCTGCCCGTCAGCGGTTTCACCGCTGCAACCTATTATTCCGCGGGAAGAAAGCATTATTCGCCAAGAGATGTCGCTGTTAGTTTTCGGCGAAAACGTTTAAAACGCGAATCGGCTCAGTCACGCCACCTATTTCAAAAATATTGGAAAATGCGTGATCCCATGGAATGAGACATTTTCCGTGATAAAAGTATCCTATGTGTTATTCCAGATGCCCTTTTATATTTCTGCAAAGTTTCATGTCAGTCTAATCAGCCGTTTTTGCGTGATGTCGTAACAAACACACACACAAACATCCGCCTTTATAATATAGTAGGAAAGTAGGATAGGATAGGAAGTAGGAAGTAGGATAGGATAGGATAGGATTAGTAGGATACTATTGTCTATTCTGTGCCTGAATATTATTCATCTAAACATACGCTCGCTTAGAAAACATTTTAATCAGTTAGAAGTACTCATTAATGATTGCAAAGATAGCTTAGATGTCATAGTTTTAACGGAAATAAACATAAAATCTACTGAGTTGCCACTTTTTACACTAGAAGGATACAACAGCTATATTAATGCAAGAGAGGACCGAAAGGGCGGTGGAATTCTCATGTACGTGAAGAAACAACACACAATGATATTATATGTAGGTTCTAGGTTGTAGATACGCCACCTGAGCAAAAAGTTGTTCCTTCAAATTGGTCTCCGGGAGACCAATGTGACAGTCTTGCGTCAGTCAGGCTTTGGTCAGGCTATGAGCTGTACAAGCGAAAATATTCCAAAAAAAATACAAAATGCCTGCTTGTGTGTTTGCAAAATGTCCGAGTCATCCCCGAAATGCTCTTAAAGCTAATGGTATATCGTATCACAGGTAAGTCATTAATAAATTACTATTGTTTTACATCTAAAAACAGTTATTCGCGAAAGATGAAAGGGATAAAAAATGTAAGCATCATAATATGCGACAAAGATAGTGCACGGTTTTGGTCAAAGATGATGTTAGCTCATAGACTAACAGATAGTACAGAAGGCAATAGGTTAAATAGAAAAATAGTTTTTATTTCATTGATGTATTTTTTTATGGAAGTTGCATATTTTATAATATAGTATAAATAAATAAGTTATAAATAAATAAAAAAATCAAATATTTTATTTTATTATTATAATATAATATATTATAATATAATAAACTAAGCTTGTTTGAAGCAGAGTTAATTTTTGAAAATATAGGGTGTATTTTTATTAGTGGCGGATCCGTTAAGGGTGTGTTCTGTCAACGAAACTAAACAACTTTCCCCAAGGAACATAGGTCGAAATACGAAAAAAAATTTTGGTCTTCCCATACTAAGTGTGTTGGCCGGCCGGGTCAATTTGTATGGGAGGGCAAATTTCATATTTCGACCTATGTTCCTTGAAAGTTGTTCAGTTTCATTGACAGAACACACCCTTAATCCATACATATCAAAATACACATAAACAATTTAAGCTTGTTTGAGGAATGTAAATTGTTGTAAATATAAAGCAGATAAAAATAAACTAAGCTTTTTGAGGAGTGTAAATTGTTGTTAATGTAATTTGAAAACAATTATTAATTTTAAAACTTATTCTTTCTATTATTCTTTTGAAATAGGTACCTAATGATGATGCTAGTATCATTTATCACATAAAGACAAATTACATAAATTACGTAGCCGGTTTAATAATGGGATAATAATGGCTAACCGACTACGCAATGTACAACAAATTTCACCTGTAGAATTGTAGCTTGTAGTTTCGATGCATAGGCCACAGGTAGTACACGCACGGAGGAATGTGCTAATCACGTCACCTAGCGAGTGGCGAGGGGAGGTGCGCTCCCCTACATCTACAATCTACATCTAAGCTACAATATCTGCTAATCTATTAGGAAAATCTTATAAGTGCCTCTATACATTACGATCAAAATTACTATGGCCAACAGAAACGAGATAAATAATGTAAACACTTTTACTGACTCGGTGACAGCTATGACGATCTGCCCTTATCTGTCATATGGTATAATGTCAGTTGTCTCTTTCTGGTTTGTTTACATTTTTTATCTCGTCGGGTTGGCCTTACTTTACGCGACTGGATTCGCGATTGGATATAGGGCGTAGTGTGTCTATACACTTATAATAGGAAATATAGAAAATTAGGTACGAATAACATCAATTACTTCATGCAATATCATATTGGCACTTCTGTTTGTAAAACGCTTAATCATTTGTAGAAGAAAATTATAGTATATCTCTTTCACACTTATGATCTGCCAATTTTTTGGTTCATTTCGCATATGTTTTGTTTTACTATGTCAAAATAGTCATACGAGATGTGTCACTGAATTTCACGGAACAACTTTTTTGTACACGCAGTATGGAGGTACCGTGTCTATAATAAAATGTCTTTGACAACACAGCTTTGTTGCTACCAACATAAGGACAAGTACATGTGAAATGATACATTGGAGAGCTGTTGCAGCAGGGACGCACCGTTATGCACCGTGCGCATAATATCATAGCTGTTTACAGACCGCCGCAAACTAGTAAACAAACCTTTATCGAGGAGTTGCAACAATTGGCGGGAAGCATACCGGCTACCAGTGATCTAACGGTTATTAGAGATATCAACATCGACGTGTATGAGGGCCTCCATCTGGACGCCGTTGCGAGGTTATACAAAGACACTATGTGTGAACTGGGCTTGCAGTGTGCAATTACGGACTACACGCGTGAGGAAATACTGAACGGTAAATTAGTGCAATCCTGTTTGGACCATGTTTGGAGTCGTGTGCCTGCGTCGGCTTGTGCGGCATTTCTGCTAACATGTAAACTGTCGGATCACTACCTTATAGGTATACGGTATGATAGTGGCGCAGAAAATAGTGATTGTAGTGCGGAAAAACCACATAAAAGTGTTTGTGTAATAAAAGTGTGCGGAAAAACTGGATGAGTATGCGTGGGACGATTTACTGGTATGTACATGCCCTTTGCAATTATATGGAACACTAAGAGATAGGTACTTTTAGCATTATTTATGAAAAGTGTTTAATTAAAGCTACAACTAATAAGAAAAGAATACAAAAACCGTGGAATGATGGTAGGCTAAAAGCGATGATTAGGTATAGGGACAAACTGTTTAGAGCCTGGAAAAATAAACCACAGAACATGAACTTACGACTTGAGTATACTCGTTATAGAAAGAAGGTCAACAAATGTATAATTAAAGCAAAAAACAAGTATAGACAATCTGATAGCTATCCTATCGGTTATAAACAAAATAGTGGAGAAATATATTGTGGACAGATAAGTGGCTTCCTAGAAAAATAGATTGTTAAGTATCTGATGTTCAGCATGGGTTCCGGCGGGGTCGAAGCACGGCTACTGCACTACGACAATTTGCTGATGACGTAAACGGCTGTCTCAACGATAGGCAGCAGGTGGTGGTGGTCTACATCGACTTCAAAAAAGCTTTCGATACATTGGACCACCACCAGCTGCTGCAAGCCATGGATGAGTGTGGTATCAGGGGCCCAGTAAAGAGCTGGTTGCAAGCATATCTCACAGAGAACCCTGAAGACGGCCGTTTGCGGCGTCACTGGCGAAGTGCGCCAATATCGTGTGGGGTACCCCCTGCCAAGGAGTAATAGTGTTCTGTGGGGTACCAACTGGTTCTGTGTTCGGGCCGTCGGGTACATCATGCACGTGAACAGCATATGAGTAATGTGGTGAAGCATTGTCGTGTTTACATGTACGCAGACGACACTTGTTTGGTCTATTCAGGTACAGATATGAGTGTAATGGAAACCTTTGTTCAGCAAGATTTTGATAGACTAACGAAATGGGCACACGACAATGGTATAATCATAAATATATCAAAACAAAGTGCATGCACATTTTTCACCATACATTAAGTGTTTAGGAAGCCTAAGATTATAGGCCATGATTACAGCTGTTTACATATGACCAAACCTTGTGCACTTGTGGAGAAGTTGAGGTGGTGCAAGATTATAGGTATTTGGGTCTGACTGTGGATAGCAGTTTCTCGTGGAGTAAACATGTTGATATATTAAGTGACAAGCTAAGATCTATACTTGTTAAGGCCGCTATAGAGCTTTTCACGAAGCCCATACAATTTTCCCTGCCAGACCTCTCGGAGCGTCATTTTGCGAAAAACATGGGGATGTTTGAATATTTTTTACAGTGATATTATGTGTAGTGTATTCAGTAAGTCTATTGACTATTGTAGTACACTGAGTAAGTGTATTGACTGTCAGTGTTTCGTGCGCATACGCCGCTACGGTGGGGTGGGGGCAATGTCTGCCCAGTCAGTCTATTCCCGATCGTGTCCATGAGCGGACGTGCGCTGCCGAACCAACTCCTGTCAAGTCAATCATCAGTACGATCCCTGCAGATCGTACATTTGGCGACGAGGATAAATCAGGAAAACCGTGAGTAAAGTGCAATATTTTTCCCTTTTGAAAAGGGAGGGAAAGGCTAGGGAGTCAAAATAATAATTAAAATTCAAAAAATATTGAACGTACAAAAAGTAATTCTTTGATGGAAAATTTCCTACAAAAACACTAACAGTAATAATATTTCTGCTATAGCTGTTGTCTGTTACTTCAGGAGCGATGAACCATCTATCTTTTGCTATAAGCTATAAGTATTTGTTTTATGTCCTATTAAGAGACCTTAGATGGAAGTCATTGACATTGGAACGATTGGCAAGCCAAATTTTAACTGTGTTCTGAGTACTACGTTACATATCAAAACTTGACTAAAAAAATACTTAGTAAAGTTAACAAACTCTTAAGTTTTCAGGTATCTGATAATCAAAATTCAGAAAAATCCGTAATAATACTGTTTAGTCTAAGACGCCTGTCTGAAATTATACAGCAAAATAAAGCTTAGTCTAAAACGCCTGTCTGAAACTATCCAGCAAAATAATGCTAAGTCTAAAACGCCTGTCTAAAACATCCAGCAAAATAATCATTTAGCATACCCACAGCACCTATCATACAGCGCTTAAAGGCCCCGTAACCAAAGCTATACAAAAAAATACAGTTATCACCATTTGTTATGATCACTTTTTAAATGTAGGTATTCCATACAAGTTTTGTATCGCATTATTATCTTGTCAGAATAAAGTTAAAATTGTGATATTTGTAGCGGTTTCATGAGAATTCTGATAGCAAAAGTGAAAAGTGCGGAAAAAAGGGTTAAAGTGAGGCGCCGACATGACACAGTTCAGATAGATTAAACGAATAACTATTCAGAGCATTCAGTTACAAAATGACAATTGGATGTTGTTTAAGTGCTAGAAGCGGAGAAATATTCAGGTATGTGACAGATTATGTTGCTATCATATTACTTACGAACTTACGATTGAGATCTCATAAGTTACATAGTGAGCACAGCGGTAGGTATAATCATTTAGTCCGTACTTTAACCTACCTTTTCGGAACGTCACTATTTAGTTATATACCTACAACTGTACAACCAATGTTGTATGTATGACGTGTTTTAAACGGAGTTGCTACCTCACGTTGTAGATCTACCTACTGGCCAGTGTCTACTGTACAGCGACATGATTAGATTCTACGTCCTTGTTTATGTGGCATACAGAATAATCTTCTAGTTCATGCCCACCTGTTCTTAGTATATAAAAGAAAAAGTAAAAAATCATGTTTACTCAAAGGAATATTTGCAAACTTATTTGTACTGCACTTAATAGTTTTAAACAGCGCCTTCTTATATTAAAATACTACTAATTATGAAATGTTATTCTATCGGAAAATATAAAAAGAAAACCAGGGATCATGCCCACTCTAGTATGGATGTTCGTCCACTGCTTGCCTCACTACTTGCAGGCCTCGCATCAAAGCCAAAGTTAAATAATTATAAAGTCTAATTATTGCTTAACATTTTGTAACTGCAAATAATTTAATTATGACAGTAGTTGTACATCGAGTATTTTGTTCTTAAATCGTTACCGTTAGCTATACCAAAGCAAACAGTGCAAAATAAAATAAAAAAGTGTTCTTACCACAGTAATTCGTTGGTAAAATACCTAATGATAATATGAACTTTAAATTATATTCCCAGTTTTGTACAACAATTGTAGTAGCTATTCTATATTTAGAATGAGGATATTACATATTGCTTTAATTTTCATTTTAATGCGAGACATTTTCTTGGACAAGAAATGGGCATTTTCCTTTATAACTTTATAGGCAAGTACAGTCGTAATAAATAATATTTAAAATAAAAATGATCCTGTTGTTAGTTTAACACATAAGTAATTGAAAGATTTTATTGACCAAACATAGCTTAGATTTATTTAGATCAGAAGCAAAATACAAAGAAAACTATACCAAACTATATTTTGATATAAACTATTTGCTATGAGGATTCACTGCTTATATTCATGTCTCAATTAAGTAAAAAAAGTTTAATATTATGATGTTCTGAATTTTACTCAAACAACTATTTTTAGTAATGAGTGAATAAAAATGTGTCCCACCAAATACATCCAAGTATGTACCTGAGTGAAAACTAGGCACATATACCTAAACAACTATTAAAAGTAAAAAACATAATTGGCAGAGCGAAAAATTTGTTGAATCATAGGCAAAATAATTTCAGTGTACAGTATTTAAACCTAAAACAGGCTTTATTTATTTTAAATTGTATGGTAAAATTTATTACTAATATTTAAACAGTAGTAGCTGCCTACATTTTACTGTATTATTAACAAAATTGCAAATCAGTTCAATATAGTGCAAAGCACAATGCATTTGTTAATATTTTATTAAGAAGTGTGTTTCATGAAGAGAAAAATAATACAAATACTTAAAAGTAGGTATTTGAAGAAAGGTCTCTGTTTGTGTCGTTCATTTGGTAGCAGGTGTAACCTGGTCCGTAAAGCAATAAGCAGGTATAACCTGATCGTTAAATCGATGGTAGCAGGTATAGGTATTACCTGATCATTTAATTGATGATAGCAGGTAAAGCCCTGATCGTTAAATCGATAAAAGCAGGTATAATTATAACCTGATCGTTCAATCGATAGCAGCAGGTACAGATCTGATCGTTAAATCGATAAAAGCGGGTATAGTTATAACCTGATCGTTCAATCGATGGCAGCAGGTACAAATCTGATCGTTAAATCGATAAAAGCAGGTATAGTTAAAACCTGGTCGTTCAATCGATGGCAGCAGGTAAAGACCTGATCGTTAAATCGATAAAAGCACGTATGTTTATAACCTGATCATTTAATTGATGGTAGCAGGTAAAGACCTGATCGTTAAATCGATAAAAGCAGGTATGGTTATAACCTGATCGTTCAATCCATGCCTGCAGGTATTGGTATAACCTGATCGTTTAATCGATAAGAAAGGTAAGACTTGATTGAAATCAATAGAAAATCGAAGTATTCTCATAGCAGTTAAATTGGTACCTATTAGGTTGGGCAAACAGGTACGACTGATCATTTAATTGATGAATGGTAATAGTTACAAAAGCGAAAAACTGATCATTTAATATACATATAAATATTGTATGTGTGAACAGCGTAAGGTTGACGAGGACTACAATGATAATTCATACTTCTTCTTCTATCGTGTGGGACCGAGTTGATGGACACCCAATAAATTAGGTACAGCTCAGTCGGTAGAGCGGTGGAACGTTGATCCACAGTCCCGGTTCAAGTCTCGGCGGTCGCTAGTGAATTTTCAATTTTCTCATTATTTAATTTATGAAATTAGGTACTTATGTAATTAATCACAACGGAGAACGGTGTTTGTTTGTCCTTCTTTCCCGTCACATCAGCAGGTGTAAATATTTTTAATGTAAAGCTAGTGACTTGCGTAGCAGGAGGGTGACAAAGGCTACTTTTTGCAACAGGAAATTATGTAAGTAATTCTCAGGAACATCGAAATACAGCCGCGGATGAAACCGGGGCTCAACCTAGTTATTAAAATATGATGAGTTACCTATTCTTCAATAGTGTATTTGTGGAGAATGAAACATGTAGGTCTGAATGATAAGATGTACCTATTACGAAATAATGCAGTATATAAAATATCAATTCAAACGATATTTTGGATCAATGGTTTCTGTAGTATAGTAGGTATCTATGTTTTTCACTCAGGATATTATGACGTAATACAGGTAGGTGCGGAATCATGATACCTACCAATATTAATATATCGCATAGTGTGTGACCGCAAGTTGCCATGCTTTGGATTTTCGTCGCGAGTTCAATTCCCGTGGATATTTTCGTTGTTTATAGGTATCTATTACTGTTTATTGACTCTGTTTTAGGTGTCCCTCTGCGCTTGGTAATTTCAAGTAAGTTTGCTGGGTAGAAATCTTTAGGTTACCTTCCTACAATATTCATAGATTTTTCGTTCAGAATAAATAAGAAAGCATGTATGTTTTTTTTTCGATTCGTGCAGTTTGGATTCATTATGCTGTTGTCGAAAAAGAAAAAGGGAAAAAGATGGACCTCATGCGGCGATAACAGTCAGATGGCGTACACTTAGATATCTACATTACATTATAATAATTACATTGCTATGTAGTTAGTCTGCTACAGGTACAGAGACTATGCAACAGTGACTGCGTTGGAATCGTCAACAAATTGAGGGTAGCTTGCACTACCTATTCAAAATAATTTCTCATTATGCAGTTTGTGCCCCGATATACCTATCCAATGTAGCGCATACCTTTTGTGGGTTACATACCGAGAACTATGAACTGACAACTTCCAGTGTTTAAGTACATATGTAAGTAATTTCTAAACTACAGGTTTAGACTGTCGGATCTTTACTCAGGGATAAAAAGGAAGCTGGTTTATTAAATGTAAATAGAAATAAAATAGAGTATAAGTAATTTAAAGGCTTGAGTTCAGTGGCTGCATTAGCAACTT